>OY986435.1:165923760-166523760 GCA_963920525.1 Dichetophora obliterata
AATAAAAAAGTAACGCCTGTTGCTTTTCCCTTATTAAGTTTTTATTTTTCCCTTAAAAAAGACAAACAACCTTTCTAATGACACCCTATTTATGAAAATCGCATCAAAATTGACTGAGCTACGTTTTCTCAAAATAGAAAAAAGGGTCCACGAAAAAAAAATCGAATCTCAAACTCCGGATTTGCTTTTCTAAACAATAAACCAATCTAAGAAAAAAATTTGAGCTAAATCGGATATGGTTAGTGCAACTGATATTAAGTACACTTCAATGTGAAATGGGTGATGTATTAAAAATAATTTGTTGCTACAGTTTTGTATTACAAATTGTGCGCGCCTAAAGCACGTGAAGCATTCAGCGATTTTGAAAGTTTGCATTTTGCATCCAGAAGAAGAATTGAATGAATAAATGAATCTATCTGAAATATGTTTACAGCTGTGCGAATGCACAAGTAATTGAATGTCATGACAAGCCGTACCTTACCGCTCCGTGCCATGCCACTCAAGCACAAATCAGCGCGCATTCTTTAGCTGTAAGATACAATATATTTTTAAGTTGTTAACCGCAGCTGTAAGTGCTCAATGTCTATGTATCTTGTAAATACTGTAGTGTTTTTTTAGGGGGAGCCTCATGTTGTTATGCATTTTTCTTTTATTGCTTAACAAATGCATTTACAATCTGAAGAATGTGTCTCCATAGTTAATAAAAAAAAAAAAACGCTAAAGACACCTAAAAAGTTAACATAATTTATGCTCTGCAAAGGTACTCCAAAAGTCAAAAAACTTTAAACGCGTTTTTCTCAAAACATAACTATTGAGACGCAACAACAATTTAAAACCAAACGACTTGATTTTTGTACCGTTATTTTACAATGAAGGGATTATTGCAAATTACGTGCTACGTCTATTTTTCAATATAAAGGGTGTTTTTTATAGAGTGATACAACTTTCAGTTCGCATCATTGCTTTATTTGACCACCCATTTAACAGCTGATAGCTGTTTTTAGTTTATTTTGCTGTGACATTTTAATATAGATCGACTTACACTAGAGCAACGCGTGCAAATTGTGGAAATTTTTAATCAAAATAATGGTTCTGTTCGTTAAACTTATCGTTCACTTCGTCCATTTTATGGCGTACATAATCGTCCTTCAGATCTGCTAATTCGAAGAACAATAGATCGTTTTCGGACCACATTTACTGTTACTGATAATGTGCATCCCGTCAGACGCCGAAAAGTGCGCACTGAAGAATCTATAGCCGCTGAACAGGAACGCATTGAAGATGATCCTAATCAATCAATTCGTCGGTGTTCTCAGCAACTGGGGTTGTGTCCTTCCACTTTATGGAAGATTTTACGAAAAGATCTTGGCTTAAAACCTTTCAAAATTCAACTTGTGCAGGAATTAAAGCCAAACGACCATCGTATGCGCCGCCAATTCGACGAATGGGCTGAAGCACAAATTTATATTGATTTTGAATTTCCATGGAAAATTTTATTTTCCGATGAAGCCCATTTTTGTTTGAATAGGTACGTAAATAAAAGGAATTGTCATATTCGGAGTGAGGAGAATCCACAAAATTTTGTCGAAACACCATAACATCCACAGAAAATTACTGTTTGGTGCGCTTTATGGGCTGGCGGAGTCATTAGCCCATATGTCTTCAAAAACGATGATGGTCAGAATGTTACCGTCAATGGTAAACGGTATTGGAACATGATTCGAAGTTTTTTCGTACCTCAATTAGCTGGCATTAATCTTGCTGATATGTGGTTCCAACAGAACGGAGCCACATGCCACACAGCGGGCGCTGCAAATGATTCGCCAGCCGTAGCAGCCACATGGCCAAAATGCATAAATGTCGTAAAATTTTCTATCCAATAAAGCTTGTTTTATTGATATTAAAAATTAAATTTATTACTACACGCTCAGAAATCTTGGAATTAATTTTACGCCAAGCGTTGGAATCATGCATTTTTTGATATATTTTTGATTAAAACTTATACTTTCAAGTATATTAAAAAATTGATTTAATGTTATCTGTATTAAAGTATAATAATAATTGTATTATATTGTAAGTTATAATAAAAATTGTCTTAAAATAAAATACAAATATCTATCAAGCATCTGTCAAATTGTCATTCTGATTCTGAAATCTGACATTGTCAAAATAAAACCTAAAGAAATAGTTTTTGTTAACGAAAAACCGTATATCATAAAAGAAACTTTAAATTAATAAAAATTTTGTTATTGGTTGACCAAATATTTTCTTTTTATTTCATTGGAATTTTAAAAGTAAGTAAACATATATTGGGGGTTGGACTTAATTTTAAAGGTTTTTTTTCGGTTTTTGAGCATTTATTTAGAAACAACGGTACAATGTATATTATTCAAAGTATTGTCCATCGTTAGCTACAACATTTTCCCATCTTTCTGGCAGCATATGGATTCCGCGCCGGAAGAACGATTCGTCTTTTGAGGCAATCCACGAATCGACCCATTTTTTGGTATCCTCGTAAGAAGTGAAGCGCTGCTCAGCCAAGCCATGCGTCATCGATCTGAATAGGTGGTAGTCGGAAGGGGCTATGTCTGGGCTATAAGGCGGGTGTGGTAGCACATCCCAATTCAGCGCCTCCAACGTTTCCTTGACGGTTCTTGCAACATGTGGCCGTGCGTTGTCATGTTGAAAAACCACTTTGTCGTGTCTTTTGGCATATTCCGGCCGTTTAACCTTTAATGCTCGGCTCAATTGCATCAATTGTTGTTGGTAGCGTTCCCCAGTGATGGTTTCGTTAGGTTTTAGCAGCTCATAGTACACGACACCCTTCTGATCCCACCAAATACACAGCATAAGCTTGGCGCCATGAATATTCGGCTTGGCCCTCGATGTTGATGCATGGCCGGGTGGTCCCCACGATTTTTTTCGCTTAGGATTATCGTAATGGATCCATTTTTCATCGCCAGTGACAATACGATGCAAAAATCTCTTCCTTTTATGCCGTTGAAGCAGTTGTTCGCACATGCAAAATCGCCGTTCAACGTCTCTCGGCTTCAACTGGTTCATCATCATTCCCATCAAGCGTTTGCCGACCGTTGATAAGTCGACTCCCAATGATTCTGACAATTCTTGAAGGGTTTGACACGGGTCTTCATCGAGAAAAGCCTCCAATTCCTCATCTTCAAACTTTTTCGGCTGGCCCGGACGCTCTTTGTCTTCCGTATCAAAATCACCACTTTTAAACCGACGGAACCAGTACTCACAAGTAGTAATCGATGGAGCATAGTCCCCGTAAGCCTCAGTAAGCGTGCGTTGTGCTTCAACCGCTTTTTTCTTCAAATGGAAGCACAAAAGTAAACCTTCCCGCAAATTGCGTTTTGTTGGAACGAAAGTCGACATGTTCACAGAGAAAAAAATATATGCTGTTTACACTTCAGTGGAATGACACATACTGAAAAATGAAGCTTACACAATGTGCTTTGAAATGAATATAGTCACAGGTGTGCCCGATGCGATCTATTGATAGTTACGCCATCTCTTAGAAAACCTTTAAAACTAATTCCAACCCCCAATAAAAGATTTATAGCTTTATTCCATAAATGTTCCATAAATTTATTCCATAAATGTTGATTTTCCTTTCACCTTTTCAGGACAATATGTATTAAATGTTATACATCTGGTATTACTGTTTAATACAATCTGTATTACTATTTAATACAATTTGATACAATTTGTGTTACTATTTAATACAATTTGTATTAATATTTAATAAAAATTGTTTTATTTTAATAACTGAAGTATTACACTTGATTACAAATGTATTAAAATATAAACCAGAATAGTATTGTTCTAAAGTTAGTTTCTATTCCAATTCTGTATTAGAATTTAGTATTATGGGATAAGAGTTAAATTTTAATATTTGACATATATTAGATTCTAATGCAATTCCGGTGTGGTCATATATACAATACAGTTTTTATTAGAATTTAATCCAAGATTTCTGAGCGTGTATGTTTTATTATGATTTAAACTTGTATCACTCTACAAAAAACACCCTATACACCTCTTACTTTAGAAATTTTTTATATTCCCTATTAAAGTGCAGACCCCGTTTGGAATAGTTTTCTTGTACAGTTTTATTTTTTCACACAAAAAAAAAAAACAGTTTTAATACATAAAAACTTTTTTCAAAACTATAAAGTTCATTATTTCAAAATATGTTTTATGCGGCATATCATGTTCTTGCAACAAGCCCCTCAATTACTGGCTTTCGATTGAGCTTGAATATATATTTAAATTATTTTAATAAATTTTAATTTTAAAAATTTATTTACTAGTAAGAAAAGAAATTGATTCTTTAATATTTTCCAATTTTTATGTTTATTTTTTTTTAATTTTTTTTTTTGCTATGCTCCTTAATGCATTTGAAGTGAAAAGACTAATTTTAAACATTTAGACCGCCATTTTTTATTTATTTAACCATTGAAAAATTATTTACTATAAATGTTGTCTACAATATTGCTATATATTATATCGAAATTTAATAAATGACCTAAATTTAAAAAAAAAAAAAACAGTACATAAAAATCAGTCATTATGGTGAGGCTCCCCATTAAAATCATAAATAAAACTTTTACGAGCATTATTATTAAAGCTGATGCTTGCGTCTACTCCTATTTCTGCTGCCCTCCAGCATCCATCTCTGCATCCATTTCCGCCTCCATTCCTCTTTCACAAGCTTCACTCTTTATATTCTTTGCTGAATTGCAGAAAACTACAAATACTGCTGAAATCAGAGATGTTGCTGCTTCAGAGCTGTTGGCTTAATTTCAGACAATTTATCATTTATTCTTGCAAAATTTTTATTCTTGTCATTTATTCTTACTGTTGCGGTTATTGTTGTGGTGCTGTTTGTTCTTGTTATTATTGTTGGTTACTTAAACATAAAACCTGCTCGTAACATTTACTGAAAAATTATTTTTGAATTACAAGTCGTTAGATATTAATGTGAAATTCTTAGTCTGTCATTACTTTGTTAGTATATCAGAGCATTCGGCAATCATGACAAATAATAAAATATATGAATAAATAGGGAGCCGTGATATCTGGCGTTGCCAAATGTTAAACTGTTTTGAAAAGCGCCCACCTGCTTAATATTAAAAGTTTTGGAATTAATTTAAAAAGGTCTTAGTTAATAAATTGCTCACAAATTTATTTTTCTTTTTCTTTAATATTACTGAACACATGGGAAAACAAAATTTTTTAAATACTATACATAAGTATGCTTGATTTAAGAATATGCCAAATCAATTAACAATTACCTTAATCAAGCATTTAAAACTTGCTATCAGAAACAATTCTTAATTCGAGACAGGACCGCGCAGTGTAACGAGCCCATATAGCGAGTGGCCAAAAATGGAAGGAGTTGCTCAAGAATCATGAAATTTTGCGAAAATGAGTTTTAGGGAAGAGGAATTATTCTTACTGAATTTCGTTCGAACTGAATGAATGCCACGCCCACCTCCCATATAACCGATATCAGTAATTTAAATCTGGTATAAATACTCAAAAAATTATCCTAGATCATTAAAATTTGCTACACATTGTTCTTTTGTAATTATAAATAGCCAGTGTGAAAATGAATCAAATCGGCCTACTAGCACGCCCAACTTCCATATAACTGAAATCAGTAATCTGGTAAAGTACCCCAAAAAATTATCCTACATCTATAAAATCTAAAAAATATTAGAGCCATGTTAAGGAAGTGTTTTATTTGAAAGTTTTATTAAAAAAAAATTATTTTTTTATTTGAAAATTTGCTTTATTTTTTCATATTAAATTGCTTATTTTCGCCAAAATCATGCTCCACAAAAGTGGGCGTAAAGTAGTTAAAATTGAGTTTCGGCAAAGAAAAGTTTGGGAACATGTTGAGAAAATATTGGTTATAGACACATAAAAATATCATAAAAAAATACTGTTTTTCTTATTTTGTTTATTGAACTTTGTAAAAATTTGTTATTGTCCAAAACATGCTCCAGAAAAGTAGGCGTAAAGTCGTTATTTTTGAGTTTCGGCAAACCAAACTTCGAGAATATGTTGAGAAAGAGTTGTTATAAGACAAAGTTGTTTTAAAACTAAAAAAAAAAACTAAAATGCTGTTTTATTTTTATTGTTTCTCAAAGTTTCCGTTTTTTTAGGGATCTATCTTTAGTTGTACAAAGATTTTTGTATGTTTGGTTTTAATAAATTTTTTTTACTAAAACATATAAAATAAATATTAGTTAATTTTTTTGCATACTTTTATTGCTAGTAAAATGCAGTCAGCTCTCAAAAACAAAGAAACCGTATCTGTGCCTTTCTAGACATAAAGGGAATTTTTGACAACACTTCTCACGAGGCTGTGAAGAAGTCACATCACAAAAAAAAAAAAAAACCTAAATGATATGCTCAGCAGATGGATATGCGAAATGCGTAGCACTAAAATTTCAGAAACAAAAGTGGGCACCACCATGATAAGACTTAAGACAACAAAAGGCTGCCCAAAAGGCAGAGTCATTTCTGAACTGTTGTGGAGTATTGTTGTTTACAAACTATTATCGAAGCTAACCGAGAACGGTATATAAAGTTAGGGGTACGCAGACGACATCGCCTTAATAGCGAGAGGGAAGTTCGAGGAAACCTTATACAGAGAGGACTGTCAGCACGATTGCCACCTCAAATTCCCATAAAAAATACCTTTTTCCCACGAGAACAAAAAAAAAAAAAAATTACCACAGCAATTCCCATACCAAAATACTAAAAAAAAATCCCACGGCTATTAAAAAAATACCACAAAAAATACCACAAGTATTTAAAATTACCACAAAAATACCACGCATTAAAAAATACCACAGAAAATCCCATATGAATTAAAAAATACCACAAAAAATATCACAAGAATTAAAAATTACCACAAAAATACCACAAAATTTATTAAAAATGTAAATGTTACATACTTTTTTACAATGAAACGCAAAAAAAGTATTACACGTTAAATAAAATAAACATGTACAACCGTGATCAAAAATAGCTGTGATCAAAAATAGTAACTTTCTTTTTCTGCCCGTCATGCTATTTTTAAAATATTATTTAATTTTCTCTTGTAATAGCGTTACACTTTAACACAAACGATCAGCGATGCTATTCAAATTATCAACAGTAAGTTGAATGTGTTGCTGCGTTTGCTTTTTTTTAATTTGGATGCGTTCATAACACATTCAAAATATAACCAGGGGTGAAAAAGCGTGCGGAGATATTTGTGCAAAAATAACATTATAAAATCCTTAAAAATTCCCAAAAAAAAAATTCCACGTGAATTAAAAAATACCATGCTGAATTAAAAATTACCATGAGAATTTTAAATTCCCACGGCAATTAAAAATTCCCTAAAAAATCCCAAGTGAATTAAAAAATACCATGCTGAATTAAAAAATACCATGGGAATTTTTAATTCCCACGGCAATTAAAAATTCCCAAATATGGGATTTTTCTACTAAAGGTGGCAACCGTGACTGTCAGTAACAAAGGAATGGTGCAACACAGTGGGATTAAATATCAACCCAGCGAAAACTACTATAGTACCTTTTACTAACAAAAAAAGCCTGCCGAATCTGCGAACTATGAAATGATGGTACGGAAATTCCCTTCAAAGGAGAAGTAAAGTACCTAGGACTTACACTAGACTCAAAGCTTCTCTGGAGAAGACATGAAGAGGAAACTATAAACAAAGCAACGCGCGCATCATGGTAAGTAGGAACCTAGCGGAGAAAAGCTGGGGTTGTAACCCAACAATTCTTAGCTGGATGTATACCATGATAGTGAGACCCATCCTCACCTATGGTACAATAGCATGGGCTGAAAGATCCAAGCAAACCACAATGAGGAATATGCTAACAAAGTTGCAGAGACTGGCCTGCGTATGCATCACAGGTGCCATGAGGACCTGCCCTACAGCAGCACTAGAAGTAATTCTGGACTAAGTCCCCTCAAACCTTGTCATAGACGGAATAGCCAAGCGAACTCTGATATGTATTACTAAAGAGGGGACAGGTTTAGGTAAAACTATCAGCAGTAGAGAGAAGGAGGATATTGCAAAGCACACTCCCTACATCGATCTACCAAGAGACGATATAGTAAAAAGGTACATTTTCGAAATTAAGCTTAGTATCAAGAAAGAGTGGAACAGCGAGATGATATCGCGAGTCAAGAAACCACACGGTATATCATGGTATACGGATGGTTCCAAGACATTGGAAGGTATAGGCGCAGGGGTGTACGCGCCAAGAACCAAGCACTTTGAATCTATGGGGACAACACCCAGTATCTTCCAAGCGGAAATTCTAGCAATACCTGGACCAGAAATACAAAGGTCAGGATATAGTTGTGATGTAACTCCTGTGAGATATCATCGAGAATAACATAGGAATACCTAACAAAACTCAACGAACTAAACTAAAATAACACTGTTACCATACTTTGTGTCCCAGGACACAAAGGAATACAGGGTAACGAAAAAGCCGATGTTCTAGCGCGACAGGGTGCAGCCACAAAATTTATAGGACCAGAACTATTCTGCGGATTGGGCATACATTATATAAAAGAAGAACTAAGAACGGAAGAGAGGCATAAACGTTCAAACCTTTGGAAAAGCCTCCCAAAGCTAATACAATCCAAATTGCTCCTCAGAGATTTTGACAGTCAGAGAGCAAAATTGTGCATAAGCTTAGGCAAACCGAATCTAAGGATTCTAACAGGGTTCCTTACAGGACAATGTAAACTCAAATACCACCTGATGAAATTGGGCACAGAAACCGATAGTAACTGCCGTTTCTGTTAAGAAGCAGAGGAGACTTCAATACACCTACTTACAAACTGCGATGACGTGGCTCGCAGACGTAGGCTAGCACTAGGAAACTATGAGCTGAGTCTAGAGCAGGTTTCATCCCTTGAACCTAAGAATATTCTCAAATTCATTAGAGAAATAGGGCTGGATGAAACTCTGTAATGCGCAAACATAGCGGAGCTTTGAGAAGGAGGTACAATAGATCTCATTGATGTCGCAGTACGCATCTTCACCATACAAAATTAGCATTAACATTACTAAAATTTACGTCTTATTAAAAAACAAACTTATATCACTGTCTAAATATGACACTGTCTAAATATAAAAATTTATCATATTTTTAATTAAACTTTAGAAGAGTGGCATTCCCATAACTGAAAAGATATCGGAAAGTCCTTTTACACTCAAAATATTAATACTTTAAACTATGATTCTGCACATACTACCAAGGGTTCGAATGATCCGAAGCTATAAAAACATATTAATACAAATAAGGTTTTAAGAATAAAAAAAAAAATGATTTTTTAATGCAACTTATCAAATTATTTTGAAAAGAATCTTTAGACCTAAAAATAAATTTTTAAATCTACTTTCAATATAAAATTAAAAAAAAAAAACGTTTGAGTCACAACGAGTTTTTCAATTTTCTTGAATATAACTTAAACTAAGATTAGAAAGCTCAACTTATTTTATAAATTGAATAATATCTACTCAATTGAGGTTCATTTATTAGAAAAGAAGTACGAATTAAAAATGTTGCTTTTTTAAATACAGGGTCCGCCAAATAACTTTTTTTTTTTTGAAAATTCTATAAAAAAAAACTACTAGATTGTACTTTCAAATAAAAACTATTTCTTTTTTTATTTGAAAGTACAATCCTTCCGGTTATTAATGGAAAATAATTTCATTCAAACGGCTGCCTCGGCTGGCCATGCAGTAGCCTACACGATCGGTCAAATTTTTAAGCACATTATCGATTGTGTGCAGCTGTACTTCACCAATGGCTTCACGAACATTGTCCTTTAAAGCGTCAATTGTCTCTGGCTTGTCGGCGTAACACTTATCTTTGAAGGCACCCCGCAAATAATAGTCCAACGGTGTCAAATCGCAGCTCCGAGGTGGCCAAACGAGATCAGCTCTGCTGCTGATAATGCGATCTTCAAAAACAGGGCGCAAAACATCGAGTGTAGCTTCGGCTGTGTGGCACGTAGCGTCGTCCTGTTGAAACCAAATGTTGCCAATATCCTCCTCTTCAATTTTTGTGAACAAAAATTCGTTCAACATGGCCCGATAACGATCGCCATTGACTGTAACGGCCACTCCTTGCTCATTTTCGAAGAAAAATGGCCCAATTATCTCTCTCTTTGGGCCTCTAGACCAAAATCCGCACCAAACAGTGACTCGTTTTGGATGCAGCGGCTTTTCAATGTATGCGTGCGGGTTTTCTGTGCCCCAAATGCGACAATTTTGCTTGTTTACATAACCGCCAAGATCAAAATGAGCTTCATCTGAAAGGATGATTTTTTTTGGCAAAATCGGCATCATGATTTTCAAAGAAATGTCGCAATATTTCTCAGCGTTGTTCATGCGTATACTCAACCATATTCGTTCAGAGGAAGGATAAAACTAATTATGTGTCAAATCAGACATGAGCTAGGTGTTACCATTAACGAAATAAGCACTAGTTGAAAAAAAAAGTTAGATGGCGGACCCTGTACTTATAAAGTGCAATAGTCTTAACAAAGAATGAACATATTTCGCTATATATATTAAAAACATATTTACAGAAATTGCATTAAAAATGTTATCATCATAAATTTTTAAGTATTATTGTATATACATATTTATACAAAAACTTACTGAAACCGGGCACGTTTCTGCCACGCCGTGTCCAACTGTCATAAAATGCTATCAGTAAAACAGCATGCGTAAATTGAGGTCGAATACTCAATTCCGAGGCGGTGTGATCTATAACTTCAAAGCTATTCGATATCACAAATTTTGGCTATATGGGAGGTGCCACGCCCCTTATCTAAACGACACCAAACTCCACAGGAACACTTTCAAGATGTTGTTTTAGTTTCCCTAAAAAAACATCGGTTCAGAGGTTTTGGAGTCTTTACGTGATATACACACAAACGCACATACGCCATATACGAACAAATATTTATCCAAATAAGTTGTACAAATAAGTTTTAGTCCAGTACCATGAATGGCCGAATACATCCTAAATTTGAACAACTCAATTGGAACAGTTCAGAAGTGCTGTAGTAACATACGGGCACCATTTATGTTACTACAGTTATATTTTTATATATATACAATGTGACAAATATGTATTCATACGAAATGTAGCACTGTACCTTTTGGAAACAAAGCAACATTAAAAATGAGCAAAACACAAAATTCGTTAGAATTTCAGTTATATTCAATATTATATATTGTTTAAGTCGCGACAGTAAAAAGTTATTCGATATGGTTGATACACGCTTCTTAATTGTAAATAAATACAAAAGTGGTTTAAGTTGTGGAGTAATCTTCCGCGATTTGTCACATTAAGCGATTTCTGTATACTGGCTTCATACAAGACCGTAAGAAAAGTGGGAGAAAACGGAACGTCCGTACTGCGGATGCGATTAAAATAGTGAGAGTACGAATTCGACGAAATTGTGGCCGTTAGGACAGAAATATAGAAATGAACCGAGAATTTTGAAGGCTCCTTTTGCGTTGCGACCTTAATAAGAATGCCTTTAAAAAGAAGAAAATGCATGGCCTTACTATCGTAATCGTGGGTAAGCGATTGCAAAGAACGAAACTTATCCTTTCTTGGCACGCTGGCGATATCGTTTTTTCCGACGAAAAAATGTTCGTTCTGGAGGCACTGCACCACACGCAAAATGGCAGATTATAGGCAATATCATACAAGGACATCCCAATGACAAAAAAAAAATTTGCCAATATACCAATACTTCCATTATGGTCTGAGGTGCGATATCCAGAAAAGGTAAATTGCCGCTAGTCTTCATTGGCAAAGGTAAAAAATTAACGCTCAGCATTACCTAGAAGAAATCTTGCAGAAAAATCTAAAGCCTAGCGTAGAGGCCATGTATGGAACCGAATATTTTGGCTTCCAGCAAGATGGTGCACCTACCCATACCGCTAAAATGGCTCAAGACTGATGTGAGAAAAACTTAACAGACTTTATACTTAAAGATTAATGGCCTTCTAGCTCACCAGACTACAATCCCTTGGAGTTTTGCATATAGGGATATATGGTACAGCAACATAAGGATAGGGATGCAACATCGTTCTCGATTTTTGAAAACATATAACATTTAAAACATAACATCGGTTATAAGACCGATTTATTGATTATTTTCCGATGTTTTCATTTTTGTATTAGGCCTAGTATTGAAATCAAAAAATATAAGCATTTTTATAATTGATTACATATTTTTTATTTGCACTCTATTATAAAATATGAAAGAAAGAATAATTTCTTACAAAGTATGGGCGTAGAAAAATTTACAAAAACAAAATTTTTAAGAAAAAAGACTGGACAAAATTTTTTTAAATTGTAGGAAAAATTTTATTTTTTGTAATTTTGTTCATACGAGTTTTTTGTTTTGTTCATGCAGAACGCATTTTTTTGTTGTTTTTTTACAAAATTAAATATATAATATGACATATTAAATATACATATAATATAAGTATTGTATATAATTTGACGATATGCCTTTCGATCTTTTATGGCATCCTGTTATCAATCTTCGAAAACAGAAATGTGTTACAATTTCGTTAACTTCTGTTATGAAACAGCTGTTTGCTGTCAATAAAATTAGATTATTGGACATGCATATAAAATGCAAGCGCACATTCACTTTGTCCAACCTAAAAAGCTACACGAAACGCACGTCAGAAAGATCTAACAGTTTGCTATTTAGGCGTAACTCCAGTAACGTGTCTATTTAAAACTTGTCTTTAAAACACACACACACACATTTATTAATTATATAATCTTACATTTGAATCTTTTTTTGAGCCATTCTTAATGAAATTCGTAAATAAAAAACAATTTTTCAGACCAAAATATTCACTTTCTAAAAACTTGTTACGATAAAAGACAAAAAAATTTATCTATCATTCTGTTGTCTTTCACACCATATTTCATAGCAGATTTTATAATGCAGAATACTAAATAAAAGATTTTGTAAAAGATTTTTTGACAGCTCGACAGTTCGAAAAATCTGCTATGATTTATAACAGATTTCATGAAAGATTGTCGTGCAGAATACAAATTTTGGTCTCGTAACATATTTTTTGGCAGCTCAAAAATTTGTATGGGTTATCGTAACAGAGTAACAGAATTTTTTTCATAACAGATTGTGCAGAAAATGCCCAAATATCACGATACAATCACCAGGTAGTATAAATCAAGACTGCGCTGCAGAATAGCCATCGTTCGTTGAATTTTTAGTGATGTTTTTCCTTTTCAGACCGATGTACTGACGATGTATTGCTCATAAGAACATCGATGTCAACATCGATGTCAACATCGATGTTTATGAACGACACATTTTCGATGACGGTACATTATCGATGTATCGTTTGCATCCCTACTTAAGGAATATAAGTATAATAGCTTGAAGAATTTCAAAGCTGCTATTATTGATGTATGGAACAAAATACCGATGGAAGTAGCTGCGTGTAACAATTTTGATTGCAGACTTCGGCGGGTTGTGGTAGGGATGGCAAGATTAATCTAACATTATTCGAGTATTTCTTCTCAATAATCGGTTTAATTGTCCCAAATATTCTGTTGCGATTAATCGAGCAATTAATCGATTAATTATAATTGATTAATTTGGAAATTACGTTTGTGTAACACAAGATTTGTTTGTTTAACAGCATTTTCGTGGTACCAAAAAACGCATAAATCCCATTTTAAATGCTCTAAACTTGCAACCCTGATTTGGGTAACACATCTCTGTCATTTCTTAAAGTCACATTACTAGTTATATTAATATATTATTATTAATAATTTTGTACTTGTGTTGAAATTGCGCCCATGCGAAGTGAAGTGTGGAAACATTTTCACAAAATTCAAGCTTTGTGGTATGCAGATTATGTAAAAAACAATTGAAATATTCGAACACGAGTAGCATGATTCAGCATATTAACTCAATCAAATATGCAAAAGAAGCTAATGAGCTTGTTGTAAGTTTTGTCTGATTTTTAGCGGTATTTCAATTAATTTATTTAAGTAAATGAGCGATGTATACTACATATATTGTATGTATAACTAATAAATCAAAACAAGTTTTTTGTTTTTTTAATGTTAAAAACAAAAATAATCGAAAGTTCCGATAAATCGATTTAATGCAATTAATTGCAATTATTTCTTTTTGTCTTGCAATCAATCAGTTGATGCATTAATCGTGTAATAAATTTTAATTGCCATCACTAGGTTTTGGCTAATAAAGGGCTGGCCATCGAGTAATCGTCAAATAAATCAATTATTTAAACTTTATTTAATATTTGTGCATTCATATTTCTTATTGAAAAAAAACCTACTTTGTTTTTGTATTTGTCACAATGTAGATTGCAACTTCAGTGAAATTTTTTGAGAATCTATATAAATTATCTTTTTTAAATTATCTATAAAAATATTAGGCATAAGATAAATTAACCTAATTGAATAAAAAAGATATTCTGTGACAAATTCCTCTATACCCCAAGTCTCTTTTTGAGCTTCATTCTTTAGTGGATACATAAAAAATGTCTAAAAAAAACTTTTAGGCCTTTTTTTTTCTTTTAATATATGTCAACATCGATATCTGGCTAACAATGTCTGAGGAGGGAATTTTAGTTATAGACAATCAAGGTTTCTGCATCAATAATGAAATTAGTGTAAAAGAGTTGAGTATTTCAGTAGATGATGACTCACAAATTCAAACATTTATAATTAAACCTCATCTTCAATATTATATGGTGACATCAAGGGAAAAAGTTTCAAGTTCAATTGGCTTTATAATAATCATCATGGTCTAAAATGGGAAGATGGCAATTCAACTTTAGCAAATATTACAGAATATTATAATAAATATATACGAGATAAAAATTTAATTTATTATGTTAAATGTTAAGAAAAAAAATATGGATTAAAAATTTGTTTAAAAATGAAATTATTTATCACAACCTAGATGATTTAAACTGCCCAAATTTAAAATCTCTGTATCAAAATGATCAATCAATAAATGTTTGTAGCTATCATAAGAAACATTGTATCTGTACTGAAAAAATGTATTGCTCTTGAGGAAGTTTATAAATAAAGATCTAAAATTATAAAACAATATTCGTTGTTATTAAGTACTTAAATCATATTAAATCGATATCGATCATCAGCTCATAACTAAACATTCGCATTTTACGTGAACCCGAAATGCGCGCACAAAAATGTTGTAACGGTTTCTTAAACTTTATTATTTGAAGCTTCTTTTGGTCAACATTATTTACATTTTCCGCATCCAGATTAACGTCATAAGCAATTGATTTAAAAATATTTGTTAAAAAGGGAAAAATAGCGGTATCACAATTTTGCAAATGCCCTTGTTTGATGTGGTTATTTTTGTTCATTCTCTCAAATTTTCATAAATTTTCTATGAACAGTTTAAGAAAAAATCACCTTTTTCTAAAGGAACTCAAGACATTTTTAAGTCTATTTGCAAAGAAACAAATTATTTTTTGCAAAAATTTTTATGCCATTATTTTCTACTACTAAATAGGTTATGTTTCTGTAAATATTTTTTTATTTCTATCACAACATTGAAAATCATGAGCTCACTTGAAAAATTTCTACCTAAATTTAAAAAAAACGCTCTATGACTTTTAAAAATTCCATCAAAATGGAAAAAAGTAACAATGCAGTTTGGAAGATGGTAAAATTCTTAGCATTTTAAGACAAAGTTCTTGATTTCAATCTTTCCGATCAAAAGTTATAGCCGTTAAAGCTTTGTTACAGTTGATTGAAACGTTAAATCGTTGATTGGTATATCGATTTCGAAATTGCTAAAAATGTTCAACAGATTTAATTAACAGTATGGCGTTAGGGTCTGCCCTGGAGTCGCCTCCCGATGTAGTACAAAACCATAGATTACCCGAAAAAACTGGCCCAAAAAATATAACAAACATTTTATTTAAAAATAAAAAAAAAATTAATAAAATATACGAAAATTATAACATTTGTGTAGGAGCCTCCTAAGGAGGAGTCGGAAGGGATAGGTTCCAAAGGCAAAAATGCTCATTTTGGAGAAGTAATGAAAAGTAATATATATTACACTCTCCGGCCCTTCCTTAAAGGGGAAATATTTATTTAATTATCAGAAGGGCGTTGGAGTTTGTCCTTGAGTCGCCTTCCGATATAGTAGTACCTACCTTAAATAATCCTAAGAAACTGTTTTCATTTTCCGTTTTAGAGCCCACCAAAATACTAAATAAAGTCAAAACTACACGGGTTTTTTTCTGTTATTACGGTGTTATTAGAAAAAGTAAATTCTTTACATGCATTCCTCAGCTGTTTGAAAGGGCAGGCTTACAAGTTGTATATTTTTAGCAATTTCGTAATCGATACAACAACCAACGATTTAACTAGTGTCCGACCGAAACCGAATATTCCGCCATTTTATAATATATTCGCCCGAAACCGAAACTGGTTATTAATATGAAAATTTAAGTTTTTACAAATTATTATTTTTTTTTTATTAAAAGATATCAAAAGTACTTTTATACACATAAGAAAAAAATTAAATATAAAAAAGTATTATTTAAATATTGAAGTTTGTAATAATTAACTGAAGTTTACTATAATAATAAATGAGATAATTTTTTATTTTAGTTTTTATTACAAATCCATTGCTAAGGTACGCATTGCTTCAGTACGAACTCAAAATAGTATGCACCTACAATGTACATTTTAATAGAACTACAAAATAAAGTATTTTTTTTTTTGAAGGCTTAGATTTTACTAAAAGTTCCGGCGTCAATATGGCCGAATAGCCGAAACTCACAAAAAGGGCCAAAACTGGCCGTAACCGAAATCGAAACCGAATATTTGGTTGTACACTACATTTAACGATTCAATTAACGGTTGCAAGGATTTAACTCACTAACCGCGGCTCCCAAATGCTTCGTACGATTTTTAAAAATTTTATGTGCTTTCTTATATTTATCACAGGAACTACCATATCAAATTTCAACTTTGTATCATTCACCGTAGTCAAGATGTGATTTGCGTATAAAAATACCCAACCGTCATTAAAGTGTTATAAATGGACATGGACATTCTTTCTGAAACGACAGCACACTTTTATATCAGGAATTTTCTATTATCAATACGGGTATAGTTGGTTAATTGACAAATAGAGCTTTTTCATGTTTTTTATATATAAAATTTTTTACTAATGATAAGCACACAAACTTTCTGAATTTTCAACTTTTTACTTTAAAAATGTAGTAGTTAACGTACAAATTTATTTATTTATTTTTTTATTAATTTACTGCCAGGTGATAACAAAATCACTTTAGGCATAATTATAGGTAAATATACAAAGTAAGTGTAATATACCTTTTACAACAAAAAAAAAAAAGAAACTCTTAACTTAAGTTAACAAAAAAATCTGCCACAATATTCTTAAATACTTCCCTAGACATAGAGAAATCTAATGGAATAAGTGAACACAAATTGTTAAAATTATTTAAAGCTCTAGTAATAGGCTCATTGCCCGCATAATTTGACTTATAAGCTCTGAGAAAAAAAGGATTAAATGAACGCAATGATCTTGATGGAGTATAAAAATTTATACGTTCCAGCAGAGATGCACAATCAATAGTACTACATATTAATCCACGAATAATTTGAAGAGACTGAATAGTTCTTCTATCTTTGAGTGAATTTACAGTTTCACCGCACACGGTATCACACAAGACGGTATCGGCTCAGTTAAATTCAAAGGCTTCAGCGCAAATTTTAGGAATCGTTTTTGAACACACTCAAGACGATTAGAATGAACTTCATAAAACGGATTCCAGATGAAAGAGCAGTATTCAAGCCTAGACCTAACATAAGCAGAAAAAAGAAACAAAGGCGTATATGGGTCTTTAAAATCATAACTGTTACGTTTTATAAAAGCTAAAACCGAATAAGCCTTTGGAATAATGACATCCAAATGCTTAGTAAATGAAAACTTTGCATCGAATAAAACACCCAAATCACAAACTTGGTCACTGGAATTTAAAACATTATTATGAATTGTATAGGAAGATAATATATTATTGCAACGCTTAGAAAAAGTGACGTGGAAGCATTTTGTTAACTTTAAGGCAAAATAATTTCTAGCATACCAATCAACAAGATTCGACAGATCAGATTGAAGCATATCAACATCCAAAACTGAACAAACTCTACGGTAAAGCTTTAAATCGTCGGCAAAAAGCAAATAATTACAACTATTAAAACACATTCCTATATCATTTACAAATAAGAGAAATAAAAGTGGCCCAAGAATACTTCCTTGCGGTACACCAGATGTAGCATAAAAAGTGTAGGAATTTACATTATCAATGGAGACCACACATCGGCGATTCATTAGATAAGAGTTAATCCAATCAAGAAAATTAGAATGAAAACCTAACTTTTTTAGTTTACCAACTAACGCATTGTGGCAAACTTTGTCAAAAGCTTTGGGAAAATCTGTGTATATGACATCTACCTGATTTCCAGTCTCAAAGGAAGAGATACAATATTCAGAAAAAAATTCTAAGTTCGAGACAGTTGACCGACCAGTAACAAATCCATGTTGAAAAGGGCTTATTATATTTTTTACTGCAAAATAAAGTTGATTTTTTACAATAATTTCAAAAAGTTTCGATACCGTTGAAAGCTTTGAGATAGCTCGATAGTTTTTTACGTTATTTTTTGGCCCAGATTTTAAAACAGGCGTAATAAAAGCGTATTTGCATTCATCAATAAAAATACCCGCACTTAAAGATTGGTTAAAAATAAAAGTTAGTGGATTAATTAGAGAATAAACACATTTTTTAAATAAAAAAGAGAAAAACCATTTATATCTGGCTTATAAGAATTTTTTAGGGACATTATACCATGTAAAACATCTTCCATCGTGATTGCAAGATTTCCAAAATTAGTACAAGGTGTTATATTATTTAAAGTTTCAGCATCTGACCAACTGCTATTTGTTTCATAAACCGAGCTAAAGAAATCAGCAAACAGGTTTACAATATCTGGAATAACATTTGATGTTGTTCCATTAAAGGACATTGTAGATGGTATAGAAGAACATGCTTTTTTAGATTCAATAAAACTCCAAAAAGCTTTAGGATTTGACTTTATGTTCACTTTGAAACCCATTATATATTGATTATATAAAAATTTATGGAGAAAATTATATTCTCGCATGTAATGTTTATACTTTGACTCAAAAACCAAATTATTAGTTGCCTTAAATTTTTTGCAAAATTTATTACGTAAATTTCTTAGTTTCATAAGTCCTTTAGTGTACCAAGGTCTCTTAAAGTTCCTTTTACGAAATCTCGGTACATGCTTATTTAAAATTTCAGTCACAACACTAACAAAAATTTTAAACGATGCAGTAACATTGTTGCAATCTAAACGACTCTGCCAATCAACACTTCCTAAATGAAAGTTTAAAAATTAAAATCACATAAATTATAATCAAACTTTAAAATATCACAATCTTTGGCAAGTGGAATAAAGTTAAAAAACTCAACATTTAAAATTAAAGGCACATGATGCATATCTGTAGCCAACAGAGGAAAAAAGCAAATTTCTTGACATACTCCAAAAAAAAAAAAAAAAATGTATTGCTCTATGTTTTCTTAAAGCAAAAACCAAAAATTAAACACTTAGCTGTCACCAATCCTGAGTAATGATTAATTCTGCATAAGCATTTTCATGGGTAAAAAAATACCCAACTGCGATTAATGGGTTAAAAGCTATAACTTTGGAACGGCAAGAGTAAAATCAAATATATTTTTTAAATTGCTTGAAATATGACTATATTCCAAGCTGAATTATTACGTTTTTTTAATTTTTATGGAATTTTTAAAAGTCATGAAGCGTTAATTAAAAAAATTACGAAAATTTCATGAAAATATTAAATGTATGACCGAATGACCAAAAATAATGCCAAAACTTCTGATATATGTACATTAAAGTAAAGTTTGGTTATTTGTCTTTCGAAATGATGACAAATTCAAAGACTTAAAAAAATGTCTGTTATTGACCAACTAATGCATGGAATTTGAAAATCTCCGGAAAAACTGATTTTTAGGGAAAATCCGATTATCTCTAAATCTCTTCCAAAAAATCTGAAAAAAATCTCAAAAAATCTTTACTCTTTCAAACAAAGACTACTCTTTCAAACTATGAAATTCGAAAAAAAATTCTTTTAGGACACCCTAATGTACATTAAAGTAGAACAAAATATATGGAAGTAAAAAAACTTAATCGGTTTCGTATATTATTTAGTATATTTTTTAGTATTTAGTATATATTTTTAGTATACAATATGGCCCTCCTCGTCAAAGATCGGCCAGTGAAAAGCAAGGGGCCAGGAAAAATGTTTGGATCGATATTTCAGCCTCTGGTTTCAGTTATTAACAATTCTATGCGATGCAAGACGATTGCTTCTAGAGAGCTGTTGCTATTAATTAAGTTGCTAGAAATCAGCTTCCAATATTTTACTTAAAAAAATTTTGGGGATCATTCTGCAATTTAAAAATTAAACCTTTGAACTATTTTTGTTGTCGGCTGCATGGCACGGTGTGCAGGTAGCAACTTTTATTCAACCTGAAATGTCGACGCAATCTGAGTATGCAGATGTTTGAAGAACCATCTACAGATGCAGAATTCATTGTTTTTAAAATGCTATGAGTTCGTTTAAGGGGGTGAATCGATTTTTTTATAGTAAGAAAATCGTTTTTCTTTTATATCATAATTAGGTAGTAAAATAATTAAAAAATATGTACTCAATGTTTAAAAAAGGATATAACTTCAAATATTTGCAATTTAATAAATGAAAAAATTCAATCTTGTAATGGATCCGGTAAGAAAACGTGTGTTATTATAAATCCAAAATAGCAAAAAAGTATAAATTTTGAAGAAAAATAGTTAGATAATGTTTGTCTATATTACCAGTAATACTATTTTTTTCATTGTGTAATGACTTTAATATTTACATATTTAGAGATGAAAAAGCAACAACTGCATCCTGAAACTTTGGTAAATATGCTGCATTATTCATTGAATAAACTTTTCTTCGATTCCAATGTTTTAAAAATTCCTTGTGAATGGATTCCCCTGCTTGTTTAGACCGTATATCGAGTCCATCTCTATTAAGGTACTCCAGACAATGAGTAAGGTGTTACATTAGCTTTCAATGTATTGGAAAGTTCTGTAGCTTCAAACATTTTTATAAATTTTTCAATGCACTCTTAAAGGTTATCACACTTTTGAGTAGAAAAGCCGCAGTTAATTATGTTGTTCATAGCTTTTAGAGCGTAAATGAACGGAACTAATCGTAAATTTCCAATATTTTGATACTTGTCAGGATCATTTTACTTATCTGCGTTTTTCAAAAGGGTACGGCAGGCATTGCTTTCAAATGTTTCGCAATGATAGTTTAACTGTGTTAAATTAAGTTTTATTGGCCAAATCAGTGCCTTTTGTCAACTGAGGATTGGAACTAATCCATCTCAAAACAAGTGATTGACGAATCCCTACATTATATGTAATTCCGGAATAATAAACTTTTGGATATAGCAAACATCATCACTTTTTTTTAGCAATGGTGGATTTATAGTGGTGGATTTATCCGAATCAAGAGAAGAAAATTTATTAAAGTATGAACGATTGTTCTTTTTGACTTCTTTGAGTTCTTTTAAATTTTGTGAGCTATCAAAGCAATATGAGCATGGACATGAAGCATTAGACCATTGACAATTAAAATTAATTTAAAGTCGGCAGTAAGTCTCTGGGTATTTCATTGATTTTTGTTAAATCGAACAGAGTAGAAATATTACTTTATGCTTCTGTATGTTTGGGACAAAACACAGCATTTTTAACCGTTTTACACTTATCAACTTTGTTTCTTTGTTTGCATTGCCTTATTTATTGTATAGCATTCATAAAAAATGTTCATCGTTTTCATCTTCATCTCGGTACGCTGAAGAATAATTTTCTGGAAGCATTGTTAAACTAATTTTAAAGAAGCCCTGTCATTCGTCAGCCATTACTTTCATCATAGTTTTGCTTATTATAACTCAGATGCATGGGCTAATTGATACCATGGATTGATTTTTTTTTGATTTGTTTGAAACTACGTCAAACATTTCTCAGAGTGTTAACTTTTTTTAGTAACATGTGAGGCGTTATTTTGTGAAATCGAATTTCAACTTTTTCTACTTCGAATAAAATAAGCAACATTTCTCGTTTGTCTGACGCTTACGCCTGAATTTCTCATAATATTTTCTAAACATATTTTTTAAAAAATTATTTTTTTGCTCTTTTGGATTCATAACAACAGACAATCGCTTACCGGATCTAATACTAAATGGTATTTTTTAATTTCTAAAATTGCAAATATTTGAAATTAACCCGTTTTTTAAACTTTGAGGACATATTTTTTAATAGTTTTACTATGATATAAAAAACATAGATTTTTTTACTACAAAAAATCGATTCACCCCCTTAAACGAACTCATAGGATTTTAAATACAATAAATTCTGCGTCTTTATATTGTTCTTCAAACATCTGCATACTCAGATTGCGTCGACATTTCAGGTTGAATAAAAGTTGCTTCCTGCACACCGTGATGGGAGTTGAGTAGAAAAGGAAAGTGAAAATGTTTTCCAGAAATCAATACGTGTTCACGTGTAAGCGTTCCGGTAAACGCCAAAAAACATGATTATTGTTTGAAAAGTTTTACAGTTGAATTAAACTACACTATTTTTTACTTTTTGAATAACATATATAGTTGGAAGCATTGTCAATCATACATTTAATTGATGCCAAATATAATTGGAAAGCTGCATGGACAATTCTCTTTACAGACTAAGCAACTTAAAAATGTAATAAGTACAATGTTAATTAGCGTTTATTAACAGATTAATTGTATTTTTAAAACAATTACAAATTAAGCAACAAACAAATTAAGCATATTCAGGGCTGGATCTAACAAGAGCCGAATATAGAGTTTTAAATGTGTACGGATCAGAGAACCCTGCACTATTGCGCTTAACAAACGCTAGGAGAGAAAAGGCCTTGGAGATGATATAATTTAAATCAGAACTAAAACTGAGCCCGAAATCAAAAATAACGCCTAACTCACGAATTTCAGATAATCTTACACGCACAGTGTTATCAAAAGTATAACTAAATAAGACTGGAGAATTAATCCTGTAAAAAGAAACAACAAAGCATTTACTAAGATTCAGTGATAATTGATTTAGTTTGAACCAAGAAAACACATTAGCGAGATCTGACTGAAGACGAGTAGCATCTAACAGATTTTTAACATTATGGAATACTCTCAGATCGTCAGCATAAAGTAAAAATTTGGCAGTATTGAAGCATTTAGAAAAATCATTTATAAAAATAACAAAAAGTAAGGGGCCAAGTATACTTCCTGGAGGTACCCCTGAAGTTGCTAAAAATGGAAAGAACAGACATTGTCAATAACAACACGTGAAACTCTATAAGAATGGTATGACCTAAACCAAGACAGAAAAGTTGAATGGAAACCAACCTTGGCGAGCTTGAGTAATAAAATATCATGAGAAAGTTTGTCAAAAGCCTTCGATATGTCAGAATAAATTACATTAAGTTGTAGCCGTTCTTCAAAAGTAGAGATGCAGAAATTTGTAAAAATACTTTTAAACAAAGGTTTTTGAAGCATGTCAGCTATTTGCTTTTGGCAAGTATTTAATTTTACTAGATCTCGAAGAAACACATAAATATTAATTCCTCGTTATTCCAAATCTTTTTTCGAGCGTAAATTTCTTGTAAAAACTGCGCATGTACTGAACTCTTAACCTAAGATTTAAACGTAAATATTTACAACACTTAAGTAAATTGCATAACTTTTAACAACTGCTTTTTATTGTTTCTGATCTATTCTCGAGGTTGTTTAGTAAAAAATTATAGTAATTAAGAATTTTAAATATATGCTTATACAGTAAAAACTATATATCTTTTAAGCATTTAACTGTAAATTGAAAACATATTAAAAGGCTTACAAAGTAAACTTGCAATCACATTGCTTGGATAATAATATGCATGGAATAAAAAAGAAATAAATAATAGGTTTTCAAAAGTACAATCAACTATAACATATAAGCTTTCGTATTCTCGTACTAGTCTGTATTATTTATATCAGGTAAACACTGCATGCAACGCCGTAGATAGGGGGGGGGGGTTGGTTTACTGAAACAAAAATAATATGGCCCTTATTATAAGCCGCATTCTATCTGCGACTGTAGTCGAATGGCCTGATCGAACGAATTTGCATTTGGTATTATAACGTACTTTCGACAAAAAATAGCGCTATTGTGAATTCCATTCATTTGGTTTGTTCACGGTAGTATATTTCTATCAGCTGATAGTAATACTTATTACTCAGGGAAAAAATCGCAACGTAAAATTAAATAATATCATGTTAATTTAACGTTGCTCCATTTTTAAGAAATCATCTTTAAATTCACATTGAAATCCTTTAAATCAAATATGAAAACATTTGATCTCAAAACTACAAAATAATGGTGATTCATCACTATAGTTATTATATTCTTTAAAGTGCATCCACTTCGAAATTAAATTGAAAAATAACATGGTTTATATTGAAGTTGTCAGTAGTGAAAACGAAGTAGAAAATATATATTTTAAAGTGGAAGACACTTCAATTTGAAGTTGGATGCATATTTTTGTGTGTATGTGTTCAACATAATTTTAATAACAGTTAATCAAACAGTTATGTTTTTCGCTTTATCTGTCTTTCTAACAGCATCAATTATTTTATGCACGCTGTTTGACTTAATTGAAATTGAACACAACATAATTGACGAAGGTGGTCACTGAATTGCGCTGAAAGTTTGTGCGTGCAATTAGTAATAGTAAGTGCAAATAAGTAAAGATTAATAAAAATGGAAAATATTCAATATACTAATGAATTTGGTTAAGTTCTTAACTTGGACACAATACTTGTCAACAGTGTGGATGAAGTTACTAGTTTGGAAGAAGACGATGAGAGAAGAATATAGAAGAAGACGAAGAGTTACTGAGTGGGTCCAATATAAAGGAATTATTTATGAATGTAATTATTATTTAGCATTTTGGAGCCCATTATTATTTCATCTTTTTAAGATTCGTTGGTTTTTTAATGTAGAGCAAAATGTTTATGTTATTTGTAACCCTATAAACATCTTACACCCTACAAGATTTCGTAAACATTTTTTATCATATGAAGTAGTTCTAAAGACGAAAGTCTTTAATTACAAATATTTCTTATTTCACAAGTACTCCTTTGCATTTATACCAAATGAATAATGGTAAAACTTATGTGAGAAATAAATTTTCTTTTATTAAATAAACCTCATATTTAATACCATAATTCTCTTATAAAAATGTGATATATTGAGTTATCATATAATTAATTTTTTAAAAAATTTTACCACATTTATTCTAATATTTTAATAAAAGAACATTTCTATAAAAACTAATTTTGTTTTATTTGATTTTTTTTTCACGGACCCTGTAACCATTCAATATCGAAATTGTTAAGTATTTCATTTAAAGTAAAAATCACTTTGATTCAGTAATGCAAGGACGTGCAATCAAAGTAGAAAATACCTTACTTCAAAGTTATAACGCACTTAAAATAAATACGTTAGAATTCCAATTGAATATGGCTCCTCTTTGAATTAAATCTGAATCTACGTTAAGTAAAAGTCGAATACTTATCATTTTACGGTGTATAACACTTTAGTTTAAAGTGGAAACAACATAAAACTGAATATATGTGTTTCCACTTTGAATTGAATATTTTCGTGCTTGGTGCCAAATCATTCCGAAAAATATTTGAATTGAAGTGTTTACCTTTGATTTTACGTTGTTTTTTTAGCTCTGTGTACATTTTTAACAATTATTGCTCAGCACGCATAGCATCGGAAGCAAAATTCTATTCGAATGAAAATTCGATGAACAACGAACATTTCGATAGGGTTGCATTGCTCATAATAAGAATTTAACATTCAATAGTCGTTGTTCGATAACCAGCGAAGATCGAACGTCGAAAGCAACTCATAATAAGGGCCTATATGTTTTTTTTTTTCATTTCCATATTGATTTTTGAAGGCCTACGAATTTTCCAAATTTCTTAACCAATTTCAACAGTCGAAGTTAAAAGAGTTAATAGTATTTTATTTATTTTAATTTTTAGCATACAAAATTGATTCAATAGCCTTGAGCATAAAGACAAGTATTTATTTAAATAAAGCAACGAAAGCAGATATTTAAATAAGATAAACATATTTATGCATACTAGGGCAGTCAAGATGCAGCCGGCCAAACAAAAAAATTACACACGATTTTTGCCAAAATTATTGTTAATTCTCTCCTTTCAGCTCGACACACTTCACACAGAAAAATTTTGCATAGTAAAATCATTGTGATGCATAATAGTTGATTTCATTTTACATGATTTCATATTTCGTGGTCACAGCAACATTAAAATTATTGTGATTTCATGTAAAATCATTGTAAAATCATGTAAAAAAAACACGCACGCACACACGTCCATGGTGTGTAAGTGTTGGTTTTAATTTTCCAGATTAAAATCATTATGATTTTATGTAGAATTATTATGAATTCTTGCAGAATCATTATGATTTCATGTAGAATCTTTACGACATCATGTAGAATCACTATGGAATCTAGTAAAATCATTTTTGCATCATGTAAAAAAATTGTTATCGTGCTTAAGAAGTTCCGTTAAGTTCTGGTGAATTTTTGCATATTAGAAGTTTAATCGCGAGTTGCAAGTAGCGTTGTGCAAAAATTAAAATTAAGGTAATGTGGTGTTTTTCGGAAATATTATTATCCATGAGGACTACTATGAGGCTGAGCTCGACGAGCTATTAAAACAATTTAATTTGTCGGAAGTGAAACATTACTTGAAAAGTAAGTAGTATCCCCAAAATATGATTAAGGATGAGTTTCTAAATGCATTTATGCAATGCATCAGTGTGTCTAATTTTGAATTGGTGCTAAATTTAGTTACGAAAACAGTGCAACTCTGTTGACATTCTTAAAAATAGTCTAGTTGCACAGTTTTGGTTAAAAACTTCGAACCAATTCAAAATAAAACACACCGATGCATTGCATAAATGCATTTAGGAACTCAGCCTAATTCTAAAAAAGTTATTACAACAGGAATTTGCACGGTTAAAGACGAGGGCTCCCGTGACTCTTTAGTAACAACAGTAACATACATTACTAGTGTAGTTACAGTTTTTTTCTTGCCCAGTGACAGCATGGCGATTTGCATGTTGTTGTTAGATGGTTTTGTTAGTACATTATCACAGTTTTCCAACGCCAAAGTATGTCGGTGCATTGCTTGTCAATTTATTGTCGGATGCATGCTTTATTTTGGCTGACGAAACAACCATCCAACGACAAAACGCCGAGCCATGGCGGTGACATAAAGCTCATATCACTGGGTAACTCACAAAGCTGTTAAAATTTTCAGTGTGAACGTGTATTTTGTTTTTGTAAACTGCGCCAGTCCTCAAGGGAAGTGCACAAATCGTAAATACCCCTAATTTCAAAATATTTTTATTTTTAGAATCTTCAATTGACTACGAAAGCTTAAGGTATTTATCTAAGGAAGATATACAGGAAGCTATATCACCCATTGGTGCACGATTCGTGCACGTTTCAGAGAAAAGTTGTTTAGTTGGAGAAAAAATGAGGTATGTTTATATTAGACTCTAAGGTATGTTTATATTAGAAGAAATAAAGTTTTATAATTATACGTCGTAAATTTCATTTATATTTTTCAATAAAAAAAATAAAACCACCTTTAAGTTCTTTTTATTTCAAAATGAGGTTAGGATTCAGCTGGATTTCATGATTTTATAATAACTGCGTTCCATTCGCCTCAAAGTAATCCAGATTATTTTTTTTTACATGCAAAGCAAAAACAAAAATAATAATCCTATAACAAATAGGATTATTTTTGCTATCCATATAAAATTGTGATATAGCCTTTAAAAAATTTGAAACACAGGTGCCGCTTCTGTATATTTTTATGAGCTCTCATTTCATTTTTTTAATTATTTGTTTGTTTGGTGCAATGACTATTAGGTAGCCATGACAGCTACCTATTTTCTCACGAGCTGCTACCATCGAACGTTAAACAAAAGAAAACAAAACAAACCGCGTATGTCACACACATTGAACGCATTCAGCGCAGCCAACAATTGCACATAAACTATTTACAATTTTTCTGACGTTTAGAGTAAAACGCATTCAGGGGAAAACATCGTTTACTTAGGTATCGCTACCATAACAGTTCACAACAGTTTTGAACGACGCACGTCCTCATGACACCTAATAGTTATTGTACCATGATTGCTTGTTTGAATTTAATTTTGACAGCAACGGTAGTGCCCTCTAAGAGTCGTTTTTCTTGCCGTTCCTTTGAGAAAATTTGTTATCGCGATTATATTAAGGCGAAAGGAACGCAACTATTGATTCAACAAGACCATCATAATAATTTTACATGATGTCATAATGAATCAACATGATCATAATAATGTTTTTAAATGATTTCATAATGATTTCACATGATTTCATAATGATTCAACATGATTATCATAATAATTTTACATGACTTCATAATGATTCAACATGACCATCATAATGATTTTACATGATTTCATAATGAATCAACATGATCATAATAATGTTTTAACATGATTTCATAATGAATCAACATGATCATCATAATGATTTTACATGACTTCATAATGATTTAACATTACCCTAATAATGATTTTAAATGATTTCATAACGATTCCACATGATTTCATAATGATTTAACATGATTATCATAATGATTGTACATGGCTTCATAATGACTCAACATGACCATCTTAATAATTTTTCATGATTTTATAATGTTTCAACATGAAAATTTGTTGCGATTCTTACATGAAAATCACAATGATTTTACTATTAATCTCTATGAAGCAGAATCATTGGGAAACATGTAAAATCATTATGTTTCTAGTTGATTTTAAAATGTTTTTTTTCTGTGTGTTATTCCAACGATTTTTTTAATATTCAGTCAGCTCTCTGATACCCAAATGTTCATGTAAAATTGAAATTACTGACCTTCTTTATATGCCTTTGGCTGTAGCTATCTCACGCACTTATACTTTCGGATTGTCCAATACGAAATCGTGGATTTTTTCAATACATTCCGGATTGGTCACTGTTTTTGGTGCTCCCCCGGCGTGTTCATATTTTGTGCTGATTCATTCATTATTATCATTTCACACAATCATTTTAATTTCACAGCTTGGTTCAGAATAGTTCTGTGCAAATTATATGCCTACGTTCTGCAAACCACATTTGGAACAGTACAAAGACAAAAAATAAAGTAAAATATTTATATCGTATTATATTTTACTTAATACATACCAAACTACTCATATACAATTTCAAATTTATCTTCATGTTTTGGCAAAATTAAATAATTGGGAATATCTTTGTTTTTATTCCATATATAAACATTTTCTGGATTGCTAAGGGGATTCAAACCCCCCTTATCTACGGCGTTGACTATATGTTGGTACTTTGTTTATTTATCTGAATCTGCTATTAAGTATTTAATAAAGAGTGATTAGCTGTGCAGCACCTGGCTTCACTGTTGCTACATTTAACCAAACAAATATAACAATTTATAGAATTATTGCTTTCATCGATTGATTGAATGGTTGAGTTATTCAATTTATTAGCAGCAGTATGATTATTTGGCCTAAGTAGCATGTTATGAAACCTTTTTGAGCATTTTAACACATTGATCTACCTTCACGGCTCACTCCATTGTATAGAAACAAATAGCTGTTGTTGCATGAATTAACCCATTTGAAGCCAAACAAAAACTACAAGGAATATGTTGGAAATTTCTTTGTTTATTTATCATTTACAATACAAAAAAAGCAGAAAAAAAATAAAATAAAAATTTTTATGACATTGAAGGGCTGTACTCAAATTGGTAAAATGGCCACTTATGAGTGAAATTTTGTAAGGCTAAGTGTTTTCTTGCATTTTTTGCAACTCCAAAGTTGACACAACGCTTATGCTTAAGGAGCTTTCAGGAACGTGATTAACGCCGACTATTTGTAAACCATCAGTATTTATGACGAAGGGAAAGCAAAGAGTTTTTTGGGTGAATGTTTCGTGCAATACCTAGCTATAGTTCCACGTAATAGTAACTGATCCATGAAGTTTTCTTTAGAACATACATGCAAGCGCCACGTATTTGATATGGCCATATCAACCATGTACGTGAACAAATCCCACCACAACAAAACACTTTACACTCCGTGTAACATTGAAACCAACAACAAAACACTTTTAACAGAACTTTAAAAAGCATAACTGTCGAAATTCGTATAAAAAATATGTGGGCAAATTTTGTTTAGAATTTTAAAATATTTTTAGTATAATTAATGCGGAATGAAATTTGCACAAATTTAAAAACTGTATTAAAAAAAAGTAAATATAGCTACTCTACTTTAAATTGGCAAATTTTATTTAAAATTAAACTTATAAACTTAAGGTTGATTCAGAAAAAATTAGGACCAATGCGTGCGGCCTTGCGGCAATTTAGAGGCACTTTTGCCATTGGACCTGTAAATACCGATGTTGGTACTTTGATAAGCTCCATTTTTATTTTGGTTATAAAATTTTTCATGGGTTTGGACCGAAAGTTATAGGCATATACTCTTCGTTAAAGATTAGCCTAGATTAAGAGTCTATCCATAGCTTCTATGCTCTGTTGACAGTAATGGCTTTATGAGAGTTCAGGCCAAAACACTATTTTTTTATTGTTGTGTTTGCTTCTTATAAAGCCAGCTACTTTTGGCAAACAAAAATTTACTATTGACAGTTAAGCCCGACTAAAAAAACACATTCAGACATACCAAAGGACTTATTGCGAACCACAATAAGACTTTTGGACACTTACAATGTTCCAAATATTTCACATTGTCTTCTACTTGCTTGTTGCCGTAAAAAAGTGCTTTCCTTCCACTCATTAACATCTAATGTGAAATATGACTCGTGATCCATAATGCACATCACATCATGTGCGGAAAAAATATTTTTAACCAAATTTGTCAAACGTAATTTTGTTACACATTTTTGAGCTTCCGACACCATTGGCTAACTTTTTCTGACCTTTTTTGGATTTGCATCGATAGAAGATACTTCTTTGCTGTTTTGACATCGCATTGAAATTTTTCCCTAATAGCATGTTCTCACGACACCTTGAATTACTTAATTCGGCTCTCAATCGTAATTCGAGGCTCAATTATGTTCCGAATCAAGTAATTCGCCATACAATATTTGACAACCTGAATTACCTCATTCGAAGGTAATTCAGTTTGAATTACCGTCCGAATGACGTAAAAATCGGTTTCATCCCTAATTTTGATCGAAAATTAATCGAAAACTGCACTTCTATAGAAGAAGAAAGAAAAAAAAACAAATAGATGTCAGCAGTCAAAGTGAGTATTTTTGTTTTAAAATTAATTTAAATAATAAATTAACATTTTACAGCACCCTGCAACCCCTGTTTCTGCAACTCTGCAATAATTTTCACCAGTATGTGGATGTATCATTCTTCTCCAAATCCAGGTCGGTCGCAACATCATCCATGGCTCCAATGCAGTCGAGTCTGCTAACAAGGAAATTGGTTTGTGGTTCACTGAAAAGGAGATCACCGGCTGGACTTCAGCGGCCGTGAAATGGGTGTACAAATAAATTCATCATTGCATCAGTGCAGTGCATCTCAGTGCTGCACAGTTGGTAGAGTTAAAGTTATCTCTTTTAAATAGTCGGCCTTCGGGAGCTGCTTAGGGACTACAATCCTCAGTAAGTCCAACACCGGGTACGCTGTCTACAGTTCTTCTGGATATAAGAATCTTTTTAAAAGGTGGACCGTCAAGTGTGTATAATAAGTGAAATGTAATATCTTCAAAAGTTAAGCATGCATTTTATAATATATTTACACTAAAATTTAAAGTTTTCGTGCGTTTTATCTCCTAAACCAAACGAGAGAGACAATTTTTGTATACATATTTTGGCCAAGTAGGCCCAAATGCATTTAATATAAAAAAAGAAAAAATATTCGGGTCCAGGCCATAAAGTAAAATTACGCAAATAAAATCAACAAAGAACAGCTGTCAAACCGAATTACGATTGCTTCGTGAGAACGGGGTAAATCGCAATCGTATTTCACAGACCGAATTACTAAATTCAGAGTGTCGTGAGAACATGCTATTACTCTCTGTACGATTTTGCCACTCTTCCATCAGTCATTTGCCTTAGCTTAGACCTTGTCGCAGAATCATTTAATGTGCATCTTTTACCAGAGCCAGCTTTTCTGCATGTGGTCTTTCTGAAAACATACGTTGCCAAGATGTTGTAGTTGCTCGGCGATTGGTTCCTTCTTCAACAAAATGAGAAACAATCTTCGCTTTTGTCCAATCATAATGAGATTAAAAAAAATACAAATTCTTTCACAACGTTGCTTCTCTTTTTTCGACATTTTGAATACACCGAAGAAGTTACCAGCATAAAATTATACAAGCTTGTCAGGATATCATTGGTCTCTCATATAGTTATCGATAAATACGCATCATTAAAGTTACTGGTGTTTTTACACGGTTTAAAAAGTTGTGCAACTTTCATTCCGCGTACGTTAATTGTAGCCGTTGTACCCAAAGTGATACAGTAATATACTATGCCTTATAAGATCTTATACATTTCACTTATATAATATACATCATAAATGTTTCGTTTTTATTGAATTTGATATTATAATAGAAATTAAGATTATAAACACTAGGCACAAAATACAATTAATGTTAACCTAAACCTACCTCCTACATATGAGTTGATGATGAAGTGTGATAGATTATTGCTATAGATAAGAATTAATGTAATGAAATCGTTCGGTAAAACATATAATCAGAACACTTTCCACTATTAAATAATGCAAAAATAAATAACCTTGTGTTAACAGTTTTTTATACGGCCTTAATAATTAAGTGTTCCCAAATTGGGACAGCAGCTGAGAATGGGTTATGCCAATGAATGTTGAATTTTATTATAATCACAGTTTTATTAGACAGACAAATTGTTAGTAACGCAAACACTGATCATAACACTGGTGATGAATTTAACTGAATACTGAAGTTCAAGGTCAAAATGTTACCTTGAAATCGTGATGATTGCACGGAAGAAAAATAATAAGTTTTCAATTCAAAAGACGTCCATCATATGATGAAATGCTCAGTAGCCACGTTCAGTGCCTAAACGAACTTTAAATGCCATTTTTTAATGGAGATAAGTCAAAAGATTTATCAAGATATATTTTATAAAATATAAAAGTTATTGTAGCCCAGATAAAAATAAATATAGAAGCATAATAGAATAATGGTTAAGAAACCAAAGAAAATCAGGTATATGTACAGCCATGTATCTTGTATTTTTGTTTAGAATTTATCTTATATTTTCACTAGAACTGTTTAAGTTATAAAACAACTGTTGAATATTCTTAAAACAACTAATGTAATGACATATGAAAAATATGTCTTTGCAATGGTCTAAAAGTTATATTCCCACCTCTAATACTAGCAAAATTTTAGTTAAAACATAAAGGATTTTCTATAATATTGAATGAAATATGTTGTATACATGCAAATGGTGTACAGCTCATATTCCTACTTCTAACATTAGCAATTTTTTAGTTAAAACAATGAAAACTTTCCATAATAAATAAAAAGGAATGATCAATTAAAAATTCCATAACGTGTGAAAACTAGGAATCAGTTACAAATTCATCAGTATCTATAAACTTCTATTAAAATAAAAACAAAATTCAAGACAACAAAATTGTATCATACAAAAACTTATTTTTCTTTGTTTTAATAGAGGTTTAAATAATTTCAACACAAACTTTCAATAAATTTTTCGGTTGTCCTTATGTTTTATAACCTGTAAGATGTAAAATTATTCAGGTCTTTAAAGTTCAGAAAATCAAATAGTAAATGGTTAAAATATTTCTTATTAAAGTTTACTGTAAGTAAAGTTATCTTACTCTTTATGTTAATAAATTGATAAATTTAGAATTGACTTAAAACATAAGTAAAATTTAATTCAGCTTTTAAAACGTCGCTCAGTGCTATTTGTACAATATTGAATTTGAATGTATCGCATTAATTGTATGCCGTTTCCAACATTTACAAATTCAGTAATCAAAACAATTTCTTAAATTTTTGTACTTTTTAATGAAACATGGTAAAATTTTGCTGTTTATTTTTTATAATCAAGAAAAAAACTTACAGCCGTATTCATAAAAATATTTTAAAATAGCTTTCAAACGTTTTTTAGTTAAAATGCTTTTTAAAGTTGAAATACTCTTTAAAAGAGTTGTATTCATAAACGAGTTGTAAGAGTCTTGTAGTTGAAGTGAGAATACTGATGCTTTAAAGTAGGAACAGTTGTAGTTTTCGTTTGTGACTTTGATAAATAGAATGACAATTGCTTAAAAATATAAAAAAAGCAAAAAATTGGTTTGTGAATTTGATATATTGACAGGCATTTGTTAAAAATTTTGTTTACATTTAAATCAAAAACAGTGTTGCCATATTTTTTTAAACTTTAATTTTCAGAAAAAAAATCTTAATTTTTTGTGAAAAAACTGGAACTAAAAAAATATCTAAACATATATATTTAAAAGGAGTGCTTTAAAATTTTTATTCTTGTATTTGAAAGAAAGTATTTAAATTAAATAAATAATTAAACAAAACAAAAACAATTTCACTCATTAACTAAAATCATTTAAATTATCAATTTATTGAAAAACTTAAAAATTTGTTTAAAAAAATATACATTTGATATTTATATGAATGTAAATGTCAATTCCAATTTTTGAGATCATAGTAAATTACATCCCATATAAAATAGTTTTACTCATTAAGAAATCAAATTAATTTTATAGATTAATTTAAGAAATGTGGAGATAGTTCCTAGTCTGTTCATTACAAAGGAAAGTTGTTTTTGCTGTTTTATCGATTCCTGAAGCACCAGCAAATGCAGAAATCATTTTTTCTCAAATCTGTAGTAATAAACCCAAAATCAGAAATACATTTTGTATCAAACCTTTTGTGAAATTTTGCAATGAAAAGACTGTTTAAGAAAAATCAAACAGTCCCAAATGATGAAATCTGAAAAATTAAATTATTTTTTAAACATATTCTGATCAAACTTTTTTATAATTTCTGATGACTGTTTTAATTTGTGCAGTTCCAATCGCTTTTCCTTAAAAAAATTTTACTTAAAAAAATCCCACACAAGGTGGGAATTGCTAATTTATTTCTGATTGGAGTTTTGTTAATATTTATTTGTGAAAAAATACGTTCTACATTTGCTGTTGCTACAGGTATCGTTAAAACAACATAAACTAGTTTTGTAAGTAATGGAAAAACTTCGGAATTATCTCAACGTTTTTGATCAAAAATTGCTTTCCAAAAAGTTTGAATATTATTTTCATTAAGTAAATTCAAATCACTGAAATTAATGTGGTGCAACTCATGCAACTTATTGTCAATATCTTGTAATTTTTCTGAATGAATGACATTAGGTAGAAAAATACACAAATTAAAATAGTGAAAAATTTTCGTTGGTGCTAAAAGTTCGACACAATTTAAAAAATCATTCCCAAAATCAAACTTTTGTAATAAACAAATGCATAGCTCAACGTAAAATTTTAAGCCATGTTCTCTAAAATCCATTTCATCTGATTCGAATAATTTATGCGTAGAGCTTAAAGACGTATATACCTTGACTTCTAAATACATGTCTTTATGATTTTTTAAGAACTTGAAATCATTTAAATCAATTTCTTTGTAGTTTTCTAAGCATTTATATTTATATATATATATATTGACAGTCAAGACTTGACGAATGAAAATCGAGACAAAAGAACAGAAACAACGAAAGCAACTATAATAGCAACTGCGCTACCACTTCATAAATAAATTTTTGAAAGGACGCGAAAAGTAGTATTAAAATGAGTAGCAGCTTCAAGCGTTACTTATATTTTTGTTGTAACATATAATTTATTTTATTTATTGTATTTGATTCATTAAACTAGTAAGCATTGTTTTAATCGTAAAAACTTGAAAAATTAGGTTAAATAAAAAAAAATGATTTTTTAGGCAAAAACTGGAAAACTGTCTACCCTCGCAAAAAACTGCCATATGGTAACACTGATCACAAAACACAATTATTTTTATTTGTTTGTTGACATTTTAGTTTGTCACAAAATGAGAAGATTGCTCTCAATTGAGAACATTAAAATTTAAAATAGCTTTGTAGGAGGTTTACAGAAGGTTTGTTCCTATTTTAAAATTCTCTCATTTGTGAAGCTCTTACAAGAGGTTTTTTTCGTTATTGAACGTTTATGAATAACGTTTTTAGGCATGTGTCCTACAAAGGGCTTACAAGAGCTTTGTAACTTTTTATGAATACGGCTGTTAGTATATAAAAAATAAAAAATTCAGAGAAAAAATTGCTTTTTCTCTTCATTAAATTATTTTGAATACAATTTTTAGTGGAAATTTAAAAACATGGGTCTCACAGTTTTTCCTGTAAAGTAAAAGTAAGATAACGTTTATAAAAAAAAAAACAATTAAAGTTTATCGAACTAAAGAAATCTTCATATACACTGAGGGAAAAATACAACTGAGGGCAGTTGCCCCCGCAATTTTTTAGCTAGATAAACAATTTAAAAGGAAAAGTTATTCAAAATATCAGTTTTTTTACAACGATAATATTTTTGTATTATATATTTTCCTCTTCTTTCTCTCTTCTTCATGTTTCATGTGAAGAAATTTTGGTGAACTTTTTTTGCACCACCATTTGTACTGCGCCCCCATTTGTACTGCCCCCCCAGATGAAATTCGCTTCCGACGCGCTTGCTTATAACGGAAAAAACAACTTGCCAGCTGTCAAATTCTGCTCTAGTGATGCAGAATTTGTAACAAAGGCTACCTTGCGATAAGGTAGGTGAATTAAAACTGTCTGTAAGAGTTATATTTTATCCAACTCTATGGTCATTTGGGCTAAAAAAAATAATGTGCCTATGATTCATTTGCTCTAGATTTCCCTCTGACGCGAGCTGTGGTCAAAATGGGTGCTTTTTTGGTCTTAATTTTGGTTATCGTAATGTTATTGTCGAAAATTCCAAAATTTGCTTGTAGGTAGAGGTAAGAACATGTAAACCTAGCATTTGGTGAAATAAACCAGATTTGATTCGATTTACCTAAAAATACTGGTTAAAATTTAGTTAAGATAACTACATTTGTCAGTTTCATTAAACTACAAAAACAGGTTAAATTGACGTGAGTGACATGTGGAAATCTTAGCCTGGCAATTCATTTTGACAAATTTTAACCCGAAATTTGGTCAAAACTTGGTTAAATTAACCAGATTTTTTTTTTCTGGGTGTATGCATATTTATATATAAGAAAACAGCTGAATGTATTCAATTGAACAACTCGTTGTTGACACATCTTTGATGATATTTTATGTCTCTTTAACCCTTCGAAATACCCTTTTTTCACTACAAAAAAATACAATTAAAAGTAGCTTAGAGGGCTTAACCCTCGGATGGGTAATGATCCGACAGACAGTAAATGGACTATGTCGTCTGGCCAGACGAAATCATAGATGTGCCCTATTACCAAGGTATAACATAGTGATAGGTACGGTAACGGCAGTTTTATGCTTCAGAGTATGTATACATATGTATGCTATGTGAACCCAGTGGGCAATTGCAGGAGTCCGAAGGCCTTCTAGCAGACCTGCGTTTGGTTTTAAAAGACCTTCCACACTCCTTGCAAACACCGTTTTATTGCTTGTGTGAAATGGGAAAATTTGTCAGGACTTCCGCTCTCCGTGCTCAAAAGAGACCTGCCAGAACCGTTCTTTCGAGAAGTCACGTTAGAAGGAAAAGCAATATAAATATCAACTTGAAATAAAAAACGATTAGCAATTTCAGATTTGAACTATGGTCCTCTCACGTGGCTGCCTGACATATTACCCACTTGCCTATCGTGGTTGTTAAGAATCAATAGCTTATTTTGCATCAATACAAATGAGTGTAAGCTTTCGGGAGCCCAAGTTCGAGACTCAACTCGGAAAAAATAATTTTTTTTGTTGTTTCTTTTTAAATCTTCATTTTTTTACAAACTATTCTGAGTATTTAAAATTTTTTTTTGGAATATTTTTATAAATTTTCTTCATACAAAAATATAAGAAAAGACATGGAGTTTTTCCATATAAATTTTTTCATATAATATAATATATAATGTGTTAGTTTTCGGGATCTCGGGTTCGAGACCCAACTCGGACAAAAATTTCTTTTTTTTTTGTTTTTTTAAAAAATTTTTTTTTTGAATTTTTTGTCAATTTCTTTATATAAAATAATATGAAAAGAATCAGAACCTTCAAAAGGTATGCCTTACAGAAGTACTCATCAATGCAGTGATCATGGAAGGTGTATTGACGCCAATCATAGATGCAGTACTAGCATGCCTTCTTTTGCGGAGCACTCGCTAAAATGCCAACTGGGTAGTGCTCTAACCGTATACATAGAATAACCACATACATACAATAATTACATACATACAATAATCACATAATAACATACATACGAGTACAATTATAAAATATACTTTGTTTTTAAATTGATTAAAAAAATGTTGTTGTTGTCAATTTTTATTAATCAAAAATGTTTTTATAAAATTTCAATATTAAAATCTTCGCTGGTTATCGAAAAACGAGTATCGAACATTAAATTCTTATTATGAGCAGTGAAACTCTATCAAATGTTCATTGTTCATCGAATTTTCAGTCGAATAGAATTTTGCTTTCGATGCGATGCGTGCTGAGAAAAAAATTTTAAAAATGTAAGTATTACGATTAGCTAATAAAAATATACTATTGTGAACAGACCAAATGAACGAAAATCACAATAGTACTACTCTTTATCGAAAGCACGTTATAATACCAAATGCAAATTCGTTCGATCAGGCTATTCGACTGCAGTCGAAGATCGAATGCGGCTCATATTAAGGACCATTATCAATTCAAATGGTTATTGTTCTTATTTGTTAAAAATAAAATGTATGTTAATAGAATAAATAAATATACATATAAAATAAAAAGACATCGTAATCCACCATAAACCGGACCTACACTATATATGTTAAAGCAATATTTGTCTTATCTGACGAACACAGGATAAGAGAAGAATATGAAATGGAACAAAACATCACGCTCTTATCTCACAGAAATTAATTTCGTCTGGGCAAACGACTAGTCCATGAACAATGAAGAATTTGACTTTGAGACAGAAGTTATCACTACCAAGATTTACAGAAATTTTCGATTTTATACTTTTTATATAGAAGGAAAACAATACTCGAAAACTCAAGAGAGCGTTTTCCAATCGAACGACTAGAAACAAAGTTATTTAAAAATACAAACCACTTCATCTGGCCAGACGTCCATATATGAATATTTTAACTTTGTGACAAAAGTTATCAGAACTTTTTTAACTTCAGAACATTAACAGAACTTTTCGATTTTATCCCATCAGGCACAAAATCCAACTTCGGTATCGAATATGGAGAAACTTACAAAAACTATCGAATTCGCGATTGGAAAAAGATACGATTGGCGTACGTAATGATTACTTCGTAAGCGAAGGTTAGCTTAGGTGTCAAAAAATTATACGCTGTATCGAAATTTTTATAATTTATATATTTTATTTTTATTATGTATCGAAAAATTATTCGTTTATGTGTCGAAAAATTATTCGCTTATGTGTCGAAAAATTATTCACTTATGTGGAGAAAAATTATTCGGTTTTGTGTCGAAAAATTATTCGTTTATGAGTCGAAAAATTATTTATTTACGATTGTTGACTGATTGATATTTCGAAACGGATGCGAAGAAAATTACTTACTTTCTTAAATGGCACTAACAACCGTTTGTTTGTAATGTGCGCTGACTTGTTTCCATTCCTGACCCAAAAAGTTATAAATTTTAATTGCAGATAATTTACTCAAAAAATTCTTTCATATGAATACATTTTTAGTCTTGGTATGAATTATTCATTAAACTGAAAATTTTATTAAAATTAACGTGAAATTTTATGTTAAAATTAAAAAGGAAAATGTTGATATTCAAATTATAAAGTTTTAAGATAAAGATATTATTAGATTGCGTAAAAGTAGAGCTTATTAAACAATAAGTGAGTTAAAATATTTTGAAAGTTATACTCTACTTCTTGAGTCTTCTTTGACTCATATCTTTTTTTTGTGTGTGTGATTTTGTCAAAGTCTTCATTGCGAAAGGAAAATTTTTGGTGAAATGTACCTGCGATTTAAAAAAATAATAACTTCTTACATTTTTTGTTAAAGAAAAAATTTCAGCGGCAAATTACTTCTGATAGCAAGCGTCAAGGACAATCCACGAATGGATTCTTTGGTAGCTGTACCTCTCCAGTTAAGTTGTTTAGCAATCTTGTCAACAAATATTTTTCGTCAGCTGATGCGTACCAACTTATCCGAGTTGGTGCAGTTTATTTTGCGAAGTTCAGTTACCAGTTTTACATTTTATGATTTACCAGATACCGTTCTTACCAGATGAAAGTGCATTTCCAAGCTGCTTTTCGAAACAGCATTCGCTCTTGCGACGATTTGCGACGGCCCACATTGAATTCCATTTACTGCAATCACTTCTTATTCTATAGCATTTTTTCACTATATTTACCTAGTTATCTATACAGTTTCTGCTTTAGCGCAATGAAAGCAGAAGAAATTAGCAGCAACTTTAATAAATTAAATAAATGAAATGTGTCACAAAAATATTTGCCAACTTCGTTTTTGAAAAAACTTAGTGAAATTACTATTACTTTTTTATTGCCAATTAAGACAAAATACGATATTTTTCTTTGATTAAAGTTCGTAACAAACGAACTTTCGCTGTAAACGAGATATGTGCCGGGTGGGATACTTTTCATATAGAAGGAAAACCATACTTACTCGAAAACTCAAGAAAAGTTTGCCAATCAAACTTCTAGAAACAAAGTAATTCAAAAAGAAAAAGCATTTCGTCTGGCCAGACGACAAAGTCTATTCAAGGGTTAAATATCACAGTGCGACAGCAAAAATGTTAGTGGGTCAAAGACCGGCCCACATAGATCAGATATTGGGTAGTTGTGATAACACAGGGAATCTACATCTCCCCTCCTGCTCCCCAAGCACTGTCGTGGAACCAACCTGTACTAATAATAAAAAGTGGTAGACGCTTAACGTCTACCTCCTAAAGATTACTGAGATCATTAAAAAAGAGGCTACTTAGATGTTTATGTCTTCTGCGGGATAGAGCGAGGCAAGAACGGAGGAGATGTGAGAGACCGTTTTCTCCTCTTCCTCATCCCTACAACTCCTGCAGAAGTCATTCATATGAACCCCCATTCTACAAGCATACAGATCTTTCCTCGCCAATTGAGTGAGCTTCGTCGTTCGTTTTTCTTTAAAACTAGGGCATATCTGTCTAGCTGTGTAAGGGGTGGTGCTATGCTTCCACCTGAAATTAGCCGTTTCTTTGGTATGTTTCCATGTAAGGCAACAGCGCTACCGTTCGAGCTCATCCGCTCTACAATTTCCAGGAATGTCCATATGACCTGGTACCCAGACTATATGAATGTCGAACTTATCGGCCATCTCATTAAGAGACGATCAACATTTAAGGGCTGTTTGTGATTTTAGGAACTCACCTCCAAGGGATTTAATCGTTGCTTGGCTGTCCATAAAAATGCAGATATCTCTAGTTAATACCTCACTATACCCCAGCCATTTGACAGCTCTATAAATGGCCATTATTTCATCCTGGTCTAAATGAGGTTCTGATGTCCAGACCCGTTGAAAGGAAGCCTCCCCCGTTTTTGCTGTCAAGTTTTGAGCCGTTTACCACTTGGTTTAGCGGCAGTAACCCGTCTCACTGTACTATGGTTGGGATAACTGTGTGAAAGCAGTTCTCGAATTAGGGAGTGGAAATAGTGTAATCGATGTTGCTAGGAACTGCTCCTGCAAGATCGATACTAGAAGAGTGACCTGTACGAGTGTTAGCCCACTGCGAAGTTGCTCTAAGGCGGATGGCTGTTTGCTGTGCCTTCCTTTTTCCCATTATATCAAGAGGTATTATGTAGAAATTTGCAATTTCACTGTGTATTAAGTGCTGTCCACCCCATACATACACTGTATAATAAGACTGACCGCTATAGTGAGCTGTGTAAATCCAACGTGCAATATTCGGGGTAAGTCCCCACGTTTTACGTTTAGCTTTCTTACAGGCATATAAAGCAACATTGTCCTTTCTAGTTCGCTCAAGAATATTCGTTTTCCAGCTTAACTTTCCATCCAGAATATTTCCTAAGTATTTGGCCTCTTCCACGAAGTATAGCTGAGTGCCAACAAGACGTGTAGGAATTATGTATTTCCTCGTAAAAAGGACTAGTTCAGTTTTTTCGGGATTTACCCCCAGCCCACAACTTTTGGCCCATGACGGCAAAGATGTTTTTTAAAAGTTCATAAAAAATTTTCTTTCTCACTTCCACCACCCTTTTTCATGCTTATTTTTACGTTTTCAAAAATACTTTATTTTAGCATAGCTATAATCTGCAAACCATTGAGAAATGGAATATTATGTGCTGGCAAAAAATCATCCCCATAAAAAAACATATAAGGTGTTTCGACTACAAAATAACCATAGATCAACCATATCGAAACAATAGTCCCCCAAAATGCAAACTAAATTTTTGTTCACTTATATGATGTAAACTGTTGAGATATAGACAATTGAAATACAATTTTTTCGAATTCCACATTATAAGAGGTCTCAAAAGATACATAAGGATGTCAAGATCTCACAAAAAAACTTTTAGGAAAAAAATACAAGTCTTCCTCTCCCGGAAGGACGAAGTTATTTTTTTGAGAGAAACAGTAAAAAATAACGATCTCAAAATGCTTAGATTTTAGGGAGAATAATTGTATATGTCTTAAAGAAAAAGTAAATATCGAAATTCAAAATCTTTCGTGTATCTAGCTGTAAAACGTTTTGCCCTCCTGAAATTGAAAAAATCATACTTTGCGTCGCTTCACTTGAAGTTTTTATTTTTTGTTTCTCTACCAGGATCAGTGGAACAAAGTCTGTAATTTTTTACGAATTCTGAGTTCCTGGAGTTTATTTATATTGTATTGTCAAATTTTTTCTTATGTTATATTATTTCAAAGCATCAATAACAATATTTTTTCTTGTTCTTTTCAGAATATTTCGACATGCTGGTAAAAAATATGCATTAAATTAAGTGATTTGAGGTGAGTTTAATTATAGATTATTTTTAAAAATAATTTGAACTAAGCGAGAAAATACATTAGATAGTATTGAGCAGCAGAATAAAAAGAGATGAGTTTGGTAATCTTTCACAACTGCAATACCTGTTTGACTCCGGAATGTTTTAGGGGACGAACGGAAAATACTTAAACTTTTTCAATATTTAATAACACGTTATAACAAAAAACTTTTTAACAAAACAAAAAACCACCAACTTCAAAACCACTACAAAGTAAAAAATAAAATTAAAATACTTCTCACATTAATTCTTGGTCAAATTTGTTAATTTATTTATATATATTATTAAATTGGAAATCTTATTATTATTTAGTATAATTTTTTCTATTTAGTATTATTATCATAAATATATGCATTTCTCCATGAATATAAAACCTTTAAAGCCGGAGCGTTTATTTTATAAAAGTCTGATTATATAAGCGCCGACTTTAAAGGTTTTATCTTCATAGAGAAATGCATATATTTATGATAATATTACAAAATAGAAAAAAATGTACATTAATAAGATTTCCAATTTAATAATATATATAAATAAATTAATAAATTTAACCAAGAATTAATGTGAGAAGTAATTTAAAATTATTTTTTTTTTTTTTTTTTTGTTAAAAAGTTTTTATTTCTTCCTTATTAGAGATTATGATAACAATTTTCCCATTCTTGTAACGAATTTTCGTGCCCTAATGTCAACATTAACTGAAAAACAGTATTTTTCTTATATTGCCACGCCCTTTTTTCCAGTAATGCCCACTTTCTTGACCGTAAATTTTCATAACTATGCCCAACCCTTTACCTAATTTCAGTATCCTACTGTCAATATTATTCGATCTATGGCGTTTTTCTAATATTGCCATGCCTTTGTCGAACAACGCCCACTTTTTTGACCGTAATTTGTAATAATTGTTCCAACCCTTGTACCAATTTCCAGTACACTAGTGTCAATATTAACTGAGATACAGTATTTTTCTTATATTGCAACGCCCTTTTGTGCAACAACGCCCACTTTCTTCGCAGTAAATTTTTATAACTATGCTTTTCAGTGTACCTAATTTCAGTACCCCAGTGTCAATATTATTCAAGTTACAGCGTTTTCTAAAACTGCCACGCCCATTTTCGAATAACTCCCACTTTTTTGAACATAAATTTTAATAATTGTGCCAACACCAGTACTAAATTTCAGTACTCTAGTGTTAATGTTATTCGATATACAACTTATATTGCCACGCCCCTGTGTCAAATACCGCCCACTATTTTAGACGGGCACCTCTGCGTCTGATATCTCTATCTGTTGACAAAAAATTGTGGCAATCGGCAAGTACTTTAGGAGCTATCGATGTACATACATTCAAAAAAAAAAAAGAAAAAAAAAACGAAACCAACCAACTTGAGAACCTTCTCCTTTTTGAAGTCGGTTAAAAATAGAAACAAAGTCATATAACTTGGCACGAGACTTAGTGGTAGTCGTAGGTATGGTAGAGGATGTTTTTAAACTGTATACATGGATTTCATAGAAATGAGAAGTGTTTATGAGAATGCCTCTTGAAAGCACTTCTTGATAAGGCTAAAAAAAGTACAATTGAATTAATGTCACATTTGTATCAAAAATATTGCTGGGTGCGTGGTACATTTTTTTCTTCCTCGTAAGCACTTGTGCGAAGCCTCTTCGAAACTCGTTTGCAGCATTTAAGAGGTTTGGTGTCTTATGAAAAAGCCTTGAAACTGCTTTTCTCACAAAGAATTTTAAAACTAGACCAAGCTTCTTATGAATAAGCCCATTCCAGAGCTTATGAAGCACCTCGAAGAGGTTCTATTCTTACATAAAAAACCTAAAAAAAATAATAAATTTATTTAAAGTTTTTCAATTACTTGCAACTAATTACACATCATATTTATATTTCAATATGTAAAGAAATCACTGGAATTCGGTCACAGACTTTGTCGTTCTTCGATCCAATATAGTTCCGCCAGGCCAATCTTATATATCCTTATTTAAGTATTAATTTCATATGCATTCATATTATTACTGCCATTGTTAAGATGCTTCGAATGAACTGTAGAAAACACGCACAACAAGCTGGCTTAGTTATATTTAAGCTTACCCTCACAAGTACCTTCGAAGTTTTGTCAAGGAAGAAAATGTCGTACCTATTTTTACAAGTTTCTTAGAAGTTAAAATATTTAAGAATCTCAAAAATGGAATTTCTTGAATTTAAATTGTTAGTTGGGCAGATGATAACAGATAAACCCTTGGATTTTGGAATAAAGAGTTATTGCGAAAATGATTTTATGGTTAGTCATAAGCTACTTCGACCATTGCAATATTTAAATGCGTCCTGAAAATAATATTGAATTCTCAAAAACTCAAACCAAAAGAAGAATTCATTGCTTCATTTTATTGCTTTTCGAACCGAAAGAAACATTTGTTGTATTGCACACACAATTAATAATGACATTTTTTACATTTTATCACAATTTATAGTAACATGTCCTAAAACTGTCTCCATCGCATATTCCGCTTCAAAAAATTGCCCCGCTTGCTTTGCTTTAAATATTTAAACTGACAAATAATAAACTTAAAAAGCGTGAAAGCCTTAAATAAGGTTCTTTTGTGACCAACGGTTTCAAACTTCCACTACCATTCCTAGGCAAAAAACTTAAATAGCTCACCGCATTGTAACGATGTCAAAAGAAAAACAATATAAAAATAAATAAAAAAGTTATAAAAAATTAAACACCATTAAATCAAAATTAATAGAAAAAACAATTTAATGGTCCATCGGGATAACGAAAGCAGAACAAGTGACGAAGTGCGAAAGTGCCTGAAAGACATAGATAAAGCTAGATAAGAAGATAGAGTGGGCACAGATAAAGCACGTTCCTTTTTTTTTCAAAATAAGAAGACCTAAAATGATTAACAAAACAATACAAACTGAAATAAAGTAAAAGTTTACATGGATTTTTATTTCCGTAATAAAAGAAATCTCACCCAGGATTCACTTTCGTCCTTAAATTAACTTTCATTCTCTTGCCTTGCCTGCAGCTTTTTTGCAAGCTCATTTTTTGTGCTATCTAGTTAAGCTTTATTTTGTTTAAAATTTTGCTGCTGATATTGTTGGAATGAGTAGCGAGTAAGTCTCTAGGTATTGTTATCGTCCTGATTGTGTTGTTTTTGTTGGTGTTGTGAAGTAGCTCAAGGAAAGTTGCACAACTTATTTTGTGGCTCAAAGCAAAGCACAACAAGGCACAAAAGATCTATGGCCGGACGGACACTATTAGAAGTCTGCCAAATTCGTTCCGAACTGTGTGGCACCAAGTTAAGGCAGTTCTTGGCACAAAGCTTGAACCCAACGGCTATGTTATCGAATCGTTGCCATCGTTAAAAGAAGAAAAAAATCCGAAATAAACAACGGAATTCGGTCAATACCAATAGCAAAAAGCTTTGACGATAACTTAAAGCCCAGCCCGGAGATAGTTACTTTAAACGTGGGACCTTGTTTTTCCATATATTTTCTGCTTAACTTTGTATATCTGCTTGTTTGACTATAAGGCTATTTTTTTTTTTAAATGCCCATGCTACCAACTGGCAACAGAAGCAAAAACCATATTTTCAATATGGTGTCGACCTTCACAGCCACTTTTATATAGCCCACATATTTATATAAATACATATTAAATCCATTTTTATGCCCATATCACTAAACAACGAAACGTTGCTGGGTCAATTCGCTACCAACTGACAATGAGTGCATAACAATTGTTGTTTTATAGGTTTTTGTTGCCATACAACTCTTTGTATGGTCCGTTATTTAAATTATTTTGTGTTAATGGAAAACTCTTTGTTTTGCTTATACGACACACATAAATTTACAACATAAATTTCGCACCCTGTGTTTGTGGTGCACTCTTACAGCAGGCAAAACAAGATAGCGTGGATGAAGTTTTCGAAGCACAATCAAGCACTTTTCATTTATTGCTGTTGTTTCGATAATGTTGTTGTTGTTGCTGTTGCCGCTATTGTTGTAGTTGTAGTTTATGTTGAGAATTTGTGAAATAAATGACGTTTTTCACGTTTCGCTGGCAGGAAATGCAGTGATTTGTATGCAGGTGCATTCAGCCATGTCGATTGAGGGTGTCAGCCAAAATAGCCGGCTAGCCTATGAACGGAAATCATTATAAATAAGGTCATAAAGTTTGCGATTGGGTGAGAATTTTAAAGCTTGAAAAAAAATGCTTTAACTCTTTAGTAAAGTTTGATTTTGTACAAATGTCGGCCTTTGCAGTCTAGTGGAGAGTGCGCTAGACTATAAATCCAGAGGTTCCTGGTTCGAGTCCGGGTTCGAGCATTGTTCCTTTAACTTTCTTTGTTTTTCCTACATTTAAGAATTATGGAAGGAATCTGGGGCGATCCCTAACAATGTAACATGTCTGACTGTCTCAACCAAGCGAGGCCAGCATAATCTTTGTGAAATCGCCTCAAGTTGACTCAAACCTCCACGTGGTGTTTCTTGGGCAACGTCAAAACTGACAACTGTTAGTTTGACGGCTAATCTGAGTGGCGGGCCTCCCTAGGCTTAAAATAGGTTGTGTGCCGGGTTTGAAGCCCACCCGTAAAAATCCATTTCAATGAAAACTAATAAGAATAGAAGAAAACTAATCCTCAAATCTGATGACGACTTCCGCAAACGAAAAACTGATAATGATTTACGGATATCCACCTGGAATGACCGAACCCTAAATTGGGAAGGCGCCTCTATCCAACTGACTGATGTCTTGGAAAGATACAAAGCTGATATCACTGCTATCCAAGAAATGCGATGTATGGGACAAGGTTTCATTCGGCATGCACCCTGTGATATCTACTACAGCGTCCATGCGGAGAAGCACGACTTTGGATGCGGATTTGTAGTTGGCAAGAGACTACGGCCCCACGTCCTTCGATTCACACCTGTGAACGAACGACTTGCCATAATCCGCATCAAGGTTAAATTTTTCAACATAAGCCTAATATGTGCGCACGCTCCGACAGAAGACAAGGACGATGAGATCAAGGAAATTTTCTATGAGCGCCTTGAAAATGCTTACGAGCGCTGCCCCCTTCACGACGTTAAAATCGTGCTTGTTGACTTCAACGCTAAGGTGGGCAAGGAAAATATTTTTGGTCCAACAGTTGGAAAGTTCAGCCTCCACGACAACACCTCCGATAACGGAATGAGGCTAATTGACTTCACCGCAGCACGAAACATGGTCGTAAGTAGCACTAGATTCAAGCATCTCAATATTCATAATGCCACCTGGATGTCCCCTGATCAAAAAACCAAAAATCAAATTGATCACGTTTTGATCGACGGAAGGCACTCTTCCAGTGTATTGGATGTTCGCACGATCCGTGATGCAAACATTGACTCGGAGCACTATCTTGTTGCAGCCAAGATCCGTACACGTCTGTGCGCAGCTAAGAATACACGCAACCCTACACAGAGAAAGCTAGACGTCGACAAGCTGCAATCGAAACAGACAGCCGATGCTTTCGCCACTCGACTCTCACTCCTGCTTCAAAGCACTCCTCCAATCGATGATATATGCGTGCAGTGGACACACATTTCCAACTCCATGCGTGCGGCTGCTGAAGAGGTGATTGGCTACCAACACTCTCGCCGAAACCAGTGGTACGACCAAGAGTGTCACGACGCCACTACAGAGAAAAACGCCGCCTACAAAGCCACCCTGCAGTTGGTTGTAACGTGCGCTGCTAAGGAGCGATACAAAGAAAAGCGGAGGGAAGAGAGACATATTTTCAGGTGGAAAAAAAGAGAGGCAGAAAAGCGCGAGCAGGAGAAGATTGAGATGTATGGTGACAGGAATGAGGCCCGAAAATTTTTCGAAAAAATAAGACGCCTTGCCGATGGTTTTTAAACCGAAGCCTCTTCCTGCAATTATGAAAACGGGAATCTAGTGACAGATGTCCAGAGTACACTGACATTATGGAGGGAACACTTCTCTAAGCTTCTAAATGGCGACGCTGACAGCAATCTTGCCAATAGAGATGATATTCCGGAAACCCCACTCTCGGATGACAGCGTCGAGGTTCCGCTGCCCGACTATGATGAAGTTCTGACAGCTATAGCTCGGCTTAAAAATAACAAAGCCGCGGGAGCTGATGGCTTACCTGCTGAGCTGTTTAAGAACGGAGGCGAAGCTCTACTTAAATGCATTCACGAGCTTCTATGCAGAATATGGTCGGAAGAATGCATTCCGAACGATTGGAATCTCAGTGTGCTCTGCCCAATCCACAAGAAAGGCGATCCCACTATCTGTGCCAATTACCGTGGGATAAGCCTTCTTAATATCGCATATAAGGTCCTGTCGAGCGTTTTATGTGAAAAATTTAAGCCCATTGTAAACGAACTGATCGGACCTTATCAGTGTGGCTTCAGACCTGGAAAGTCCACCATCGACCAGATTTTCACGCTACGACAAATCTTGGAGAAGACTCAAGAAAAACAAGTCGACATCCACCATCTTTTTGTCGACTACAAAACCGCCTTCGACAGCCCAAAAGGGAAGCACCTGTACTCCACACGTCTGAATTTGATATTCCTGCAAAACTTATACGACTTTGCAGGATGAATCTGAGCAACACCAGCAGCGCAGTTAAAATCGGGAAGGACCTCTCCCCACCATTTGTTACCAAAAGAGGTTTCAGACAAGGTGATTCCTTATCGTGCGACTTTTTCAACCTAATGATCGAAAAGATCATCCGAGCTGCTGATCTGAGACGTAGTGGCACAATATTCTACAAGAGTGTTATGCTGCTTGCGTATGCTGATGACATCGATATCATTTGCCATAATACGCGCGAAGTCAGTGCAGCATTTTCCAGATTAGGAAAAGAGTCAAGTCGAATGGGTCTTGCAGTGAATGCAGACGAAATACTTGGTGTCAACAAACAAACAGTCCCAGCATCTTGGATCCCACGTTATAGTTGACAATACCTCCTTCGAGGTTGTGAAGAACTTCGTTTATCTGGGATCCAGCATAAAATCAACCAACGACATCAGCATTGAGATCAAACGAAGAATAACTCTTGCCAACAGGTGTTACTTTGGGTTCAGTAGGCAATTGAGAAGAAGAGCCCTCTCTCGACGAACGAAAATCACGCTCTATAAATCGCTCATCATGCCCGTCCTACTTTACGCATCACAAACCTGGACGCTGAGCAGTTTAGATGAAAAGACTTTAGGAGCATTCGAGAGAAAGATTCTTCGTAAGATCTATGGACCAATCTGCGTCAATGGTGAGTACCGAATACGATGGAATGATGAACTGTATGAGCTGTACGCTGACATCGACATAGTCAAGCGCATTAAAATCGAGCGGCTTCGCTGGGTTGGTCATGTTCAGCGCATGAAAGACGATGCTCCAGTGAAGAAAACATTCGATTCGGTACCCAGCGGCGGTCAACGCAGAAGATGACGACCGCATCTTCGTTGGAAAGACCAAGTAGAGGACAACCTGACGAAGCTTGGAATTTCCAACTGGCACCAGCAAGCGAAAGACAGAAATGGCTGGCGCAAATTCTTAGATGAGGCCAAGACCGACATACGGTTGTAGCGCCAACTAAGTAAGTAATTAAGAATTATGGAAAACTAAAAATCCACAACTAAATTGTGGAAAATGTGGAATTAAAGGACAAAAACAACTAAGGACTGGAAATGCTTGCCGAGGTCAACCCTTATGTGAGTGACAAAAAAAAAACACTTCATTAGAGTGACTAGGTATCCGGGTACTTTCTCATAATTTATATAGAAAAATACCTGTTACTGCTTCATTATTCAGTTAGATCTATGTTTCACGAATTTTACTTTTTAAAACATTTCAAAAATACATTTTTCAAAATATTGTTGTATTTGTTGGCAATAATTACCTTAGGAAGCGTTTATAGTGCCGACTTACGATCGAACCGAGCCGAGCTGAAACTCAAAAATTCATTGGGGCAAATTGGGGCAAAAAAATTCATTATGTGCGTTCTCTATTGCTCCCATACGATTTTGAGTTTTAGCTAGGATCGACAAAGCAACATGTCGCCACTATAAACGCGCCCTTAATGTTGCTGTATGCAGACATAATTACACAGTTTCTGCGTATTTTCTCGCTTTTGTCGATGTTGTGGTTATTGTTTATGCATTAGAATATTTTTGCAGGGTATCGCTGCTCTGGTACGGTACATGATCGTAAAAATGCATGAAGATTCTTGCACATGTAACATTCAGTTGAAATCAATTTCTAAAACTATTGACATCGAAACCATTGTTTTTTTATTATTTTTGAATTATTTTGTGATAATATTTTGTGAAGTGACAATTTAAATTCAACAACCAGCAAGTTAAAATCCTGAACAATATGAATACTTCAGCAAGAGCGAGATTTTAACGTTTTAGAAAGTGTCGAAGAAGGATTAGCGGCTTCTAATACCGAAGTAGATTATATTCCACAAATAGACCAGACTACTCCTAAAGTATAATCGTAAAGTGTAATCGAAATAGAGGAGGATCCATATGAATCGGATGAAAGTGTTGCAGTAAAGTCAGGAACTTTTACTCTTTTAAGAGATGGAACACAGTGGATACTTGATCCGATTCCACAAAAAAAAAACTATTGGTCAAAATATTATGTATTATTGAGGCTGCGCAGCAAACCACACCAAACTATATACAGCTAAAGAAATGTTAAAAAAGATTTTATCATCTGAAATGTGTGATATTATTTTGCGAGAAACAAAAAGAAAAGAAGGAAAAAATACTGAAAACTACAACAATAAAAGAAAACTATCCAGATGCTAAAAGACGACCAAATGATAACAAAAATACTACATACGCCATCCACTGACTCTAAATTAGATGAATATTTTGGTATACTCATTTGTTGTGGTGTAAACAAATCTAATAGGGAACATCTGACTGAACTGTAGAAACCAATATCATTTGCCTTTTATTCGTGCTAAATTGTCTCAGGAATGGTAACAATTCTACTCGGCCCATTCGTCTAGCCAAAGGAAAATCTGCTGTTATTTGAGTTATTTGGTAACAATTTTAGAAGAAAAGGTAGTTTATCTTAGTAAACACAGAATTTATTTTTTATATTTTTTATTGCAATAAAATGCAAACATTTTTTTTAGTTTCAAACAAAAAATATTTTAATTTTTTTTAAAAACAAAAAAACTGTTTCTAAGAAGTTTCATACTAGACACAAAAGGGAACCCGGGTATCTCGTCACACCAATGAAGGTTTAAAAATATTATCACCACCCCCCACCCACCACAATTTTTGGTTTTCGCTGTTATTGTAAAAAAGGTTAAGGTAAAGTTATTAGAAAATTAGGAGCTCTCAGGAAGTTTCAGTACTTTATCTTGGCCATAAATGAAAAAATTCGTTATTTCAAAATGGAAAAGGTACCCGGGTACCTAGTCACACACATAAGGGTTAAGGCATAACAGTAGCCTCGGTTAAAAGCAATTCAAATTGTCTTTCACAGTTGTTTCGCCTAATCAATAATTCACGTATGTTTCCAATCAATTCCTCTAAATAATCTTCCCCTTTCCTTTCAGATCTAAGACCAAGCCTTGTTTGTATAAGGCGCATGCCTTGGTTCTTTGATCTTTAAAAAAAAAAAGGCAAAGACAGTAACAAAAAAGAATTTTATCTCTTTATACACACATCCCCGCTTACAGCGTTAACGGTATATTAAATTTGTCACTGCTTTTGTTACGCCCATAAAATGGGGTGGTAGGTATAAAAAAGTATATATATATATTAGGCCGGGTCGATTTGTGGGGAGGCAAAAAAATCACCCATTGCTCAGTGAAAATCGTATTCTAGGGATTAAAATAAGAAATTTTGCCCGAGGAACTATACCTCTAAAACGAATTCTAATGCCCCAACTTTTGACTTTTGTCCCGTAGGGTCAAATTTTGAAAAATCCCTCTTTGACTTATTTAGAGTGCCCCAATCGAGTCCAAATGTATGACCGACCCCTACTATCTTTGGAGGCCCGATCCACCCATGGCGACCCCATTTCGCTGATTTTTTCATATAAAGTGCCAAAAATGATGATTTTTTGAAATGTTTGTATGGGGAACCCCCTAGGGGGTTCCAGGGAGTGTGCCACTGGCATGGGTGGATCGGCCCTCCAAAGATAGTGGGGGTCAGTTATGCATTTTGACTCGATTGGGGCACTCTAAATGGGTCAAATTTATTACTTTTGACTTTTGTCCCGTAGGGTCAAATTTTGAAAAATCCCTCTTTGACCCATTTAGAGTACCCTAATTGAGTCTAAATGTATGACCGACCCCCACTAACTTTGGAGGGCCTTGGGGGTTCCCCATACAAACATTTAAAAAATCACCATTTTGGCACTTTACATGAAAGGGGGGTTCCAGGGGGTATGCCACTGGCATAGGTGGATCGGCCCTTCAAAGTTAGTGGGGGTCAGTCATACATTTGGACTCGATTGGGGCACTCTAAATGGGTCAAAGAGGGATTTTTCAAAATTTGACCCTACGGTCAACCGTGAAGACAATATATGTTGCTCCGAAGAATGATCTCCGACTAATTAGGGATGAAAGCCACTATCCATTTCTTATGTTAAATTGGTCGATGCTTCCGAAAATGTAATTTTATTTTTCTGTCACTCCGTTTTCGAGATATAGTTAATTAGTTTATAGTGGGCCCATGTGCACCGCGACCCATAGGATCTATTATGCATGCCCTTGATTAACTCTCCAGATTTAGGCTTTTAATACATTTTAGTACTGACACTGGCTTGGTGTTCCTAATTGTTGATGGGGGCACTACCTCCCATCCAAAATGGAGACGTCATAGAACACATAGAATGTGTTCAGGGGTTTCTTCTTCCTCCTCGCATAGTCTGCTGACGTCTGATTCAGAAAGACCCATCTTTTTAAGATGGTATCTGAGTGAACAGTGAGTGACCTGTGAAGTAGCTAGTTGGAATTCTAAGGTCTGCTTTGGTAAGCTTGAGTAAGCCTTAGGATTTTGCTTTACTGAAAGTCAAAAATTCCTTACATGGCCTCTGTCCACTAGTGTTGTTCCTGTGGCACTGAAATTTCTTTTCTTCCCATATTCTAATTTTTTCTAGAATGTAGCCTTGGATAGGCTACAGAATGGTTCGGGTCCTGTAAGAGTTCGAGACGCTCCTCGTTTGGTAAGGCAGTCCGCCTTTTCGTTGCCCTCAAACCCTTCGTGACCTGGAACCCACCATAATTCTATTTTATTGCTTTGTCTTAGCGTGTTTAATAATTTTACGCAGTTGAAGACTACTCTTGGTTCAAGCTCGTAGGTTTAAAGGGCGCTTGACTATCTGAAAGTATGTAGATGTGTGCCCCCTTGGATTTCTTTTGGAGACATTCCCTGACACATACTTCAATGCCATATACCTCCGCCTGGAAAATTGTTGGCGTGTATCCCATTGGAAGAGCTTTTTAGAAATATCCCCGCTCCTGTCACTCCATTTTCAGGTTTTGACTCATCTGTCTACCATATCTGTGAAGCTATCACTCCTCTATAGTTGCCTATTGGGTATATAACGACCTTGTAGCGTTTTAAGAAGTTTACCTTTGGCAACACCCTGTCTAGGAATTTTAAAAAGTAGTAATTTTCGAAGGATTTGAGTATCTTCATGAGACCCGTAAAATTCCTTGCCTTGTAATCACCTATTTCCTTTATTCTTAGTGCACTTAAACATGCCCTTTTAATTTTAGTTCTTCGTTCATTTTTTACAGATGAAAATGTCAACTACAGGTAAAAATGTTAACGTTTTTTTAACACCTTCTATTTTGATTTACATATTTTTTTTATCTCAATTTCTTCTCACTATTATCTTTTTTTCAATTCGATCTCACTTCAAGTAATGTATTTTTTATTTACCGAAAATCGAGCTAAAAATTTCGAGTAAAAAATTAACTAAATTGAAGTAATTGTCAAACAGAGCGTGCTAGCTCAAAGCAAGAAAAACTGAGATTTAGCTTAAAGATTCGTCTAGACTCTGCATAAAACGTTTTGAAAAATTTTCCACAATCTACGGTTTTATAGCGATCGGCGTGAACCCCGCCTATAGACGGACCTGAGCATTAGAGGGTTAATAGCATATATCTCCAGAACCAACAACAATAACCAAACACGTTGTATACAAAATTAAAGCTAATAAAGTTCCCTACAAGCAATGCTCATATAATTTTTTTATTCAACTGTTAGTTTGGAGAAATAAATTACATTTTTGAGGATTTTTCGTGTTTTTCAGAAAAATTAAAAAAAAAAAGCAAAAGTGATTGCAAATTTCGCTAAGAAATCAAAAGAATTTGCTAGTTTTTATAGTTTTTGCTTAAAGCTTGTATTGTTTTGAAAAAAATAAGATATTGTGGAAGAAATACAAAGATGAAAATTCCTTTATGCTTGGATGGAATTCCAAATCTTTTATAAAAGGTCTCCTAAAAGCAGTAAAAAACTTGCTAGGAGTCTTGCGCCGGAATTTGTTTTTCTTGATAATTGTTTATATGAATAATAAAATGTTGGACTTTTGCCTTAAGGATAGCCCTTAAAAAAATCCACTTAAAATTTTAACTCATCTGAGTGCTTGAATTCATTAAGTTTTTTACCCATTGAACATTTTTTATTCTTAAGTTATAATTAAATGGAATCAATGGAAAAATGTTTTTCTTAACCCTAAGCATAGTTTGTTTGGGTTATATTAACTTTGTCTCTCCATTTGTAACATCTACATAAGCGTAGTAAATAAAGAATGGCAATCTTGACCAGCATCAACTCCCATTAAAAAATAAAAGAATCTTACCCTGAGTCAGTATTAAAAATGTTGAATGGTACTGAACTGAGTAAAAATATGAGCGCGCTGTCGATCAGCGGCCGTACAAGGGTCGAAGATGGCCTAAAAATAATCCAAAAAGTGTAGCGACCGAAAGTTGGGTCAAACAATGGCTGTGCAATGCATAAATTAAGGTCTATTGCCGCTGAACGCCCGTTGTATGCCTCCAAATTTTTCTAAGCACTTAGTCAAGCCTCACTTGGCGATGTTGATTTTAACGCCACTTGTGTGTGGCGCAGACAATTTTTTTGTAAGTATATAAAGTTAGTTGTTGGAATACAATGCCCCATTTTATTTTCAATTAAAACATTATAAATTTTTTGTATGATATTTTTAGGCCATCTTCGACCCTTGTACGGCCGCTGATCGACAGCGCGCTCATATTTTTACTCGGTTCAGTACCATTCAACATTTTTAATACTGACTCATGGTAAGATTCTTTTATTTTTTAATGGGAGTTGATGCTGGTCAAGATTGCCATTCTTTATTTACTACGCTTATGTAGACGTTACAAACGGAGAGACAAAGTTAATATAACCCAAACAAACTATGCTTAGGGTTAAGAAAAACATTTTTCCATTGATTCCATTTAATTATAACTTAAGAATAAAAAATGTTCAATGGGTAAAAAAAACTTAATGAATTCAAGCACTCAGATGAGTTAAAATTTTAAGTGGATTTTTTTAAGGGCTATCCTTAAGGCAAAAGTCCAACATTTTATTATTCATATAAACAATTATCAAGAAAAACAAATTCCGGCGCAAGACTCCTTGCAAGTTTTTTACTGCTTTTAGGAGACCTTTTATAAAAGATTTGGAATTCCATCCAAGCATAAAGGAATTTTCATCTTTGTATTATAATGGCAAATTTCGCTTGGACAGGCTTCGCTTAAATATGCATTGCCGATGACCTTTTTTAAATCACTTTGAAAACATTTATGGATCGATTTTTAAATCGAGAATCCTAGAAGATGGCGCTTTAATTGGCGCAAAAAGATTTGTCTTAAAATGAAGCAAGAATATTCAACTTATATTCTCATTGTGACTTAATTTTCACCACGTAAGTAAAGCAATAAATTTATTTGTAATTGTAATGCTATTCTGCGTTTAATGGTGGAGGAAAACTGGATTTACAAGAGCTACTGAATTTATGATGATCAACACTGTCAGTAATAAATATATGAACTTTTGTTGATACCATCATCAGCGTCATCAACATTATTGCCATCAAGAGTGAAATCTTCTGTGGCGTTGCAGCAGATAGCTTAACCGAAAATAAAGGCAACATAACACTTTATTGAGCCGTTGTCCTTTGCTGTTGTCAGCAGCAACACTCTGGCGTTGAAGTTGCCAACCACAATCAACACTTTGCTGACACTGAGTCTACAAAAAAGACCTAGTTACAGAGATTCGGGACGAACTTGGGAGTAAAATGTTTACACACACATTCACCAGTCAGGCGTTGGGTGCCTTTACTTGTTCAGCTCAACACGACCTGTGATGGGCTCTCAACGCTTGTCTGCATCTAAATAAAAATCCATTAAATCAACCTTGAAAACGTGCCCAGGCTCACCCAATTTTTTTTAATATTTAAAATTTCCGAACTTAACCAAAGTGTTTTAATTTTGTATTGAAATGTACACAAAGAGGCGTTAAAAAAGATTCTAAACGTGCACGTAAAGTGAAAAAGGAAACTTTGCGTCCGTCATGCCCGATTACGATCATGTACAAGGCCGATAAGGGACAAAAATAATAAACAAAAACAAAAAGAAATCACAAGATATTCAAAGAATTCCGTGCAAGTTTATGGTGCTAAAAAATCTTAAATATCCTAAAAAATTTGTCATAAACTGTAAATGAAAAAAAAAATAAATAAAAGGTTGTGCGAACAACGCGTTAAAAACATTTGAAAGTCAAATTAATTCATAGTAAGACCTAAAGCAATAAAAAATAACACGTCAAGTGAAAAAATGCAAGCATATTTTTAGGAGCGAGGAAAATATTTATAAAAAATTCTAATTAAACATAAATGTAGCCAGGATTTCAAAGGTGTCCGCACGCTATGCAGCAGGATAAAGCTTTTTTCAGGTTTTGCTAATTTTCTTCTTTCCAAGCAACATGCTATTTTGTTTTTCTCATTCAGGTATTTACAAAAACATTAACAGACACACAAACAGACGTTCAGCATAAAATTTCCACCCTGAGTTCGCACTTAATTAGTTCATTGCAAGCAACAGTTTGAGAAAAAACTTCTTATAGTTTAATATAGTTACGCAGTGTTGTGCACTCCACATAAAAAGTCTTGGTTAGCAGTGGGTTCCAACCAATAACCTAAATTTCAAACCATCTGCTTCAAACCTAGTTACAGAGCTCTACAACATATCTAAATTTTTAATGAAACTATAAACGCATTTAAAAATCGTTTAAAACGTTTACTTTATCTAGGTAATGTTTTTAAAGCTTACAAATATATTTTTATTTTTCATGTAAGTCCTAGCATGTCCTAGCTTTAGCACATGTATGGGACATTCTTTGTCAAATCAGTCATCAAAAAGATCGACCACCGCCAAACGTGCTGATATGAATATGATAGTTAGATAGATAGATACGTCCGCAGGATTTGTTCTAGGGGGGCCAAAGGCATAATTGAATCTAGAATGAACATAAAAAAAATGTAACATATATAATGCTATTAACTGCGATTTTGGTACTAATTTTGTAAATATGATATGCACACTTCACCGGTTGACACACGCTTGTACACATTAGAAAATCAAATATAATTTTAAAGTTGGTGTAAAAATCATTCTCGTATCATGTCCGAAATATTTAAAAATTTTATTTCATTTTTTGTCATGTAATACATTTCAGTAATTTTTTGTTAAGGCAAATATTTTTAATAGTTAAATAAATTAAATAATATGAGGCCTTTATCCTTAAATGAAATCGCATTAATTACAATCGAGCCCCAAGATTTCAACTTTTAAAATTAGAATACAAAAATTTCCTAATACAATATTAAACAATATTTTTAACTTTGAAAAACTGAAAAAAACTAAATTTTTAGCCCATTGTTTAACTTTGGAAGCCTTTAACTCCTAAACCAATTTCGATTGGACAAAAATTTTTCAGATTTGAATTTTAGAGGTCAAAAGCCATGTTATTCGCAAAATTAAAAATTTTATTCTTGAAATGTTCCCGTGCATGCTAAGAGAGATAGATGTTTTTCACTGGATCTCACACCGCATTGACACCAAACTACTTATTTCTTTTTCTAACATGAATCAGTTATAGCAGCTCGCAAGTTCCTACAATCGAGTAAGAAAATAGACCTTTTATCTGAATAATTTACAAATTTATGTTTTTTAGTTCAAAAAGTATGAATAAATTAAAAAAGAGGTACATGCATATTAGATGTGTTTTGGGTTTAATACATTTTCTTAACATATTCCAGAACCTCCAGAAAAGTCCAGAACATTATCGAACTGAGTGAGCGGCACTAAAAAACGTGAATTTTAAGAAGTATAAAATGATTGTCTAAAATCGAGTCTCCTATTTACGTTTATGTTATAAAAAACTTTTGTTTATAACAAATTCTAATGTGAAATTGTTTGCTAAATATGATATAAGTTTTTTTAAAAAATTAGTCCTTGATCCAAAATTGGCCTACTTTATTAAATTTCCTAATTTTTTCTTTCGCTTTTGAATTAGAAGCTTTGCTCTCGCTTAAATCGCTAAAAATTTCTTAAATTTGATCGCTGAAAATTTCTTAAATTTAAATGCTGTAGAATTGTTTGTCATTTTATTAAGTTCAGACAAAATTAAAAAAAAAATCCAAATTGCATCATCTTTATGATAAAAAAAAAGCCGACTTTTTGGAAAACTTTAATTTTTTTATTAAATTTATTTACTTTGTCTTCTGCTTGTTTACAATGGCTTTTAAACCAAAATTTGCTTATCGTCAAAGTTTATACCCGTTATTGAATTGAATGCACCTTACTTTCTGTCGCTACGAAGAATGATCTTCGACTGATAAGTGATATCATTCCTTAACATTCGTCAATCTCTCGCAGGAATAACTTCGTAATTTGTTTCATTACATTAGTGGTATTTACTAAAAAATTCATTCGCAAGTTGACCGTACGCATTATTCGTAAAAGTTACGAAGTTTTAGTTGAGCTTAAAAAATTTACAACTCAAAACATTCAGACCGGTTTGTCGAACAATTACCGAATATAAGGAAATGGTGATTGCAAGGTGGCCGTAGCCTACTGGAAGAGTACGTGCCCCATATGCTAAAGAACTGCGGTTCAAACCCTAGCTGAACAGAAGGGTTTTTTTCGTGACGAGGTATTACGCTCATTCGTAAATGTAAAGTACAATATAAATTTGCTTTTGTACGAATACGAATACAATATTTCTTTCATTCTACGAATTCTATTCGTGTCTGAAAACTACGAATAAAATTCGTAGAAAAAATTTATCTTTTTCAGAAAACGTATTGAAAAGTTTTTGTGAAACAAATGTAAATGGAATGGTATCGTAACTTATAAGGCCGTGTTCATATTACTTTTTTTTTGTTGCCAAACGCGGCTGAGAAATACTAAATATTAAATAAATAAATGTATATAAATACATACAAAATTCAGTATTTTCAGCAGCGTTTTTTAACAAAGTTTTCAAAGTCCTAAGTTTAAGCGCAACTTACAATTTAGAAAGGTTTTGATTTTCTCTTAAAATTTTTTAATTTAAGTTTACGGATTTTGTATTTAATATAAAGATATATAAAAAATGTGCATTGCCTCTGGGGGGAAGGCCCCCTTCAACCTGTGGACACCCATGCACAAAATAATTTTTTCTATAATTTTAATAATTTTTTATTAAAAATTATACAAATCGTTTCAGAAACGCGGGAGAAATTGGTTTTTAGCAGTTTTTTTAGCAGTTTCGCATTTTACAAGTAAATGCCTACGTATATATAGATATGTGATTTTTTAAACGAGTTATTAAAAAATAAAATATATATATTTTAATGCAAATGAACAAACAAAATATTAAGTTTTAAAATTTGGTGCAAAAGCATGAGTTTCTCAGTTTTTCTTCCTTTCATATTGACACTTAAATCTCATCGCCTCTGTGGTGTAGTGCGCTAAAATGCGCTTGCAAGGCGATCACGGCCCGGGTTCGATTCCCACCGGTGACATCACAAAAGATTTCTCATGAAGCCTGTAGCAGGGCCGAAATTGCAATAAAATCAGCAAGTAATATTTTCCTTTTCATATTGAAAAAGTTGTTGTTGCTTTGGAAAAAATTCGTTAGAGCAATTAATTGTTTTAACCTCAACCTTTAAGCTCAATAAACGAATTTGAACTATCAAACAACTGGAATTTGTATTTAAAATCAAGAATGCTTTTAACTATCAAACATTTAGAATTTGTATTTAAATCATAGAAAATAAAATTTTATTTATATTATTATTAACCTATTTATGAGCGGTTAAAGAGAGTTTGGCAACAGTTTTTTCCTGCACCATCTCGAATTCGAAAAAATTCTACAACCGGCAGTAGAAAATATTAACATTTCTAAAAAGTGGGCTTAGATTTAGTTTAATTACGAACATTTTTAACACAGTAACCATTCGAGAAGTCCATCCCGGGATCCCGGACGATTTAAGCTTCTCTGAACCCCTGGGATTTTTTTTCTGGGATCCCGGGGTTTTTAAATAACAAATTTCTATTACAAATATTCATGTAAATATAACCATTTCAATTTAAGTTGATATGAATAAAGAATTAGAAAAATCTTATATTGAGGCTGAAAAAGATTGTTAGGACGATGAGTGTGAATCACTGAAGCAAAGACTTTGTAAAGTCTTAGAAGAGTTTGAAACATCGGGAAGCCAGCTATATATTTTTAAATTGTCAAATATTTTGACTTAGGAAATAATTTTATTTTGTGATGAAGGCAATCGTGATCGAAACTTACAAATTGCTTAATCGTTAATATTTCTTATATATATTTGTAATAGTATACGTACAAAACTCACTAATGAAAAATAAGACTTAATAAGCTTAATAAACTACTTTAAAAATAATGAAAACAAAAAATTTAATTTTGAAAAGCATTTTAGAAAGAAACCTTATTTTGCCTTAAACACAAAAAACATGAAGACGGTGTCTTAAAATTTTTTAACATATATATAATAATACCCTAAACTGTTTTGTATTTTAATTTTTTTATATTTTTTGTTCTTTAAATTAATTAAATTTTCTAGTCATTAATATTATTTCAGTTTTTTTGTGTTTGTTAACAATATGGGTATTCACAATTGTGTGATATCGTGGTATTGTGGTTCTTTTGCCATAGTTGGTCAAACCACTAGTCAAACCACAATTATGAGCACCCCTTAAAATTGAATTTGTGGTTGAGAAACTTCCAATTGATAAATATTATTAAAACCGATAAGGCATAAAAAAGTTTAACTTGCTTATTGAGCTGCTTTCATTTTTGAAATTAGAAAATAACTGGCTACCGATCAGTTGTTTATGGAACTTTACAAAACACGTTCGTTAAACATATCATTTGGCTAAATAAAATTGCCACAATTTTGGTTTTTAGAGATTTCATGTAAAACAAAAAATATAAAAACCGCTTGGTAAAGTGTAGTATCAATATCACGGAGTTTTTTAACTACGCTGAAAACAATGCAATTGTGAATACCCTTAATGTGTTTTGTTTTTGTGGCTTTATAAACGAATTAATTAATATTTTGTAGATTCAAGTAGTAAATAATAAAAAATTGTATTAAAAATGTTTTGAATTATTTACTTCTCAAGTTTTCAATCTCGAACTAATCCCGGGATTGAGACTTTCAATCCCGATAATCGGCGGATCAAGAAAAGCTCCCAGGATTGGACTCCCTAGTAACCATACAAACTAAATTCCCAAATTCAAGGCTAGTATGACCAAAACCATCTGAAATATAATATTTATTAATTTGAGGGCGGTAAAGAGGGGGTGTGTAAATTTTTTTTTTTAATAACGATACTCAAATAGCCGCTAATGAGCGCAACTGCATCCAACGAATATCATTTCATTTCCAATACTCTAAAATTTATTTGGACTAGCATATAGAACAAAATAAAAATTAGTTTTTATTTAGTATTTTTGCTCCGTTTTTGTTCTATATGAACGGTTTTTTACACATAGAACACAATAGCAGCCCTATTCTGGCAAAGTATCAATTGTTACCCAGTTTTTTTAATATTTCTAAGTGTTTGTTGTCATTTTTTGATTTCAAAACAAAACTTGAAGCTCTAAACACAAATGCTTTTAACGAAATTATGACTATCTGAAAAGCAGGTGAAAATTTTTATGAAAATTTATTATTTTTGAGCTTCAAATTTTGATTTAAAATCAGTGGCGTCATTTCACCAAAACCTTAGGGGGGCGAGAATTTATATCGCTACATCAGCATGAGGTGGCTTAAACGGTCATCTCCCATTGTTGTACGAAGATACGACTTCACTCTCTTTAAAGTGGAGAAAAATTTTTCGTTGGATGCGGTAGTCACTGGCAGTGTCAAAACAAAATACATTTATTGTATTTTTTTGAATACAATTTTTGAAATCTATTGGAATTTTTTCTTAACTCTGTACCATATCTATAATTGATTTTGTTTTATTTTGTTTCATATATTCTTTCGCCAAACTCAATTGGCTCCTGAGAACAATTTCATCAACGTGGGTGGAGTACAGTTTAAAAATTGTATTATTGAATCTTCGGACAAAAATGTTTCCCAATCAGGATCAAATGTTTCTAATATATTCATTAGCTCTGTATTGTATTGAAATCGCTTTTCACACTCTGATAAAAATTTGTCAACGACTTTGAAGTAGATCTTACGTATATTTTTATCAAATTTTAATAGTGGATTACTGCGTGGGCCAATTGTTGACATTACCAATGATTCCTTAATCTTTTGAGCTACCTTAGCTACTCTGCTAATAAATTAAAAAAAAAAATGGAATTTGAGAGAACTTCTCTTTCATTCAAACACTTCGAAGCAACAGACAAATTATGTACACGGCCCAATGCATAAAACAATTTCGACGTAGACACAATTTTTGCTTTTTTGCTGAAATTTGAATGTTAAATACTGCGCTGTGAACTCTCGAGGAACTCTATAATAATGAAATCATTGGTTTCCTCTGGCTCAGACACGAATGTCTTATAAACAAAACACAATCGTTCTTCTAAAAGCGGTGATGCCACGCAGCTTATAGTACGATAGAATTTTGTCAAAATACGCGGCAACGGTGCTTTTGGAAGAACGATCGTGTTTTGTTTATAAAACTAATTTAATCAGACGATTAGAAGAAATACCATCGCCTTTCGTATCGGTGGCGCTCTAGTCTATGACACAAAGAACGATAACGGTTTGAATATTGTGGTGAATTGATTTTTTTGAATTAATAGTTGGTAAAAATTAGACGAATTTACAAAACAACAGTGCATTGGGATTTTTCAGTGTATAATTCTACCAGGATTAGATGGTTTTATTGAATCGATTTATTGAATAATAGTATCAGAGCATTGGCCCCCTCCAGCCCTACCCAATTGACGCCGCTGTTTAAAATCAAAAAATTACAACAAACACATAGAAATATTGAAAATACTGGGTAACAAGTGATGCTTTGCCAGAATAGCGCTGTAGGCTACGAAGCTTGTCACAAAAGTGTTGTAAGGCACAAAGGCGATGTCTCATATCTCAAAAGTATAAAAGTTAAGAGAAACCTGATTGCACAGATCGACAGATCTCGTAAATTTTGCCTAAAAATCAGTATTATCTCTTTTTTTTCAATTTTGTGATATAGGATACAATAACTTACGAACGACGATATAACTTTAGCCTATTTTTTCTGGCTTTGATAAAAAAGTCTATAAAGCAAACTTGCTGTTGTTGTTAATGTTGGTGTTTGGTAACTTTTTCTTCCATGCAACTTTTTTCTGTTTTTTTTTTTAAGTGTTTTTGATGATTTTTTTTTCTGTTTGCTTAAGTTTTCCACATGTTGGCCTAGTTTATTATAGTTTGTATTTAACTGTTTACAAACATTTTGTTTGTTAAGTGTCGAGTCTTTGCTGACTGAAAAGGTTAACATGAGCATTAGTTAAATATCAAAACTAAAAAGTTTTTAATTACTTATGTTTGCGTCAAAGTGTGCATTAATGTGCTACTGGAAGAAAAGAGGTTTATATTTTTTAACCAATTATGTAATGTTGAACACTTGAAGGGAAAAAACAGAATTTGTGAAAAATGCTTTGCACAGCAGAGGGTTTTAAATGGCAAAATTAAGTAACCAAAATTACACAAACAGGAAAATCTGTTGATGTAAGGACAAATTTTGCCGAGTATATTTAAAAAGTTTTAAGCTTTTGTACAATTATTTTACGCTTAAATGTCGCAATGGCCAAAGTCAAAACCGGAAATGATTTTCGACATTTGTTGACCCTCAAACCATAAATAGTTAAATTTAAAATCATGCATAAACAAAATACTTAAATATATGTTATTTATTTTTGCATTATTACGAAATATAGCAATGGACATCAAGAGACTCGGCGGGCGGTTTATTCAATAATTCACAGCGACAAAATGTTGCCTGTCCGTCTCTTCACTTCCCGCACTCGACAGTGTCTCGAGTGGTCTAACGCAGGCCGTTAATTAACACTAGTGCTCCACTAAAAGGTATAACGGAACAAACAGAGCCGATTGTGCTAGCGGTCGGCTGTTGTGGGTGGCGTCAACGTAATGCTGGCAACATGTGTTCAATAATATTCCCGCATATTATTTATGATGTTTTCTGTTAAAATGTGTAAATTACTGTATAAAATTTTTATCTGATGAACAATTTTAATTAAGCTGATGTGCCGAAATGTGTTGGAAAAATATGTTTATTTCTATCGGGCCGTTCGGCTGTCAGTCTTTCCATCAGTTGGACAGTCAATCAGTCAAACAGTAATTTAGTTCGACGTTCAGTTCATGCTGTGTTGTGTCGTAGCTATCTGAGTATTAATTTTGGGACCAAAACAACTGTATCTGGATGCCTGGCTACAATCATAGCGAAATATGTCAAAACGTTTAGACGTTTTTAATAAATACTGTCATTAATTATAATTTTGTTGAAATTCCACTCCTCAAGAACATAAAATGTCAGCGGTGAAGGGTATTGTGGGTGGTCAGTTGTTGATTTTCGCAATGACTTAAACAACATTTTGAATTACTTTCATTTTGAAACTCTTTTCATTGAAAAATACAATTATTTTTTATAGTCTTTATTTCAACTCATTAACAACTTTATATAAAAATTTTTTCAGCATATTGCGACTAGATGTTTAGACAGACATTGTTTTTAATTTCTAACAATTTTTTATAATAGTGAAAATAGAATATTAAATGACCTTATAGCTTGTCCAAATAAGTTGGCATCAAGTGGATATCTCTTTAGTGCGTGTGAAGGATTTGAAAGATTTGCATTTATATGACAACTGATCAAGTATTATGTGCGTGTGATGAGTTAGAAAAAATATTTCGTGTAGTGCCAACTGATTTAAGACAAGCTATACAAATTTTCTCGTATTTTTGCTTATGACCTTCGAAAATGACAAATTTTTAAATGAGTCCAAATGCTTTTAAAAAATGTAGGTACCTTTTATGGTTTTTAAACATTGCTGAAAACTATGGTCTTGTTTTTTAGAGGTTCTTTCTCATGCGTTATAAAAAGAAACTGTATTTGCAATTTTGTTTAACCCTCTGCAGCTGACGTCGTAGTCTGAAGACACCGCAAAATACAATTTTGGGCATCTCTTTGTAAATTTTGTAAATTGTATCAATAAAATAAGCCACATAATTTCAAGCAAACGTCTTTTATATAAAGTTTTAACTTTACATTGGAAAATAAACTATTTTTTTATTTAAATAATAAAGGCCTGACAAATGAAGAACTTCATAAAAATAATTGATTTTAAAAAGGTGTCCGTCAGACACCGCATCAGTAATATTGTTAAAATTAAAGCACGTCAGTTGAAGTGGGTTAATATACTTTATATTTATTATAATTTTAACAAAATGTTTTATATTGAAGTACATATGAAGGGCTAATTGCAATAACGTGATAAGCCACATGATCTAAAAAATAATTTTTTTTTAGGCTGAATACACTAACCAATGCATTTTCAACAACCACTGAAGATATTTTGTCTATTTCTTGTAAAACTTCGAACCTATTTGTTAAAGCTTCCGTGCTCAAATCCATTTCTTCATACGAAAATACGTTCTTTTAAGACTTTAGTGGCGATTATTTCAAAATATTTTTTATGTGGCTTATTATGTTTTTGCAATAAGCCCTTCATATAATAAAATTATTTTTTTATACTCGCCTTATCTCTCTTTAAGTGTATTTAAAAACTATCCTTACATCAAATTCTGAAATATATGCTAACTTATGATCCAAGCATAGAAAATTCGAATTAATTTTTTATTGAGCCAATGAATCTGAACTTTAAAGCAATTTTTATGAATAAAGGAAAATTGCAGTGAGAGAGAGAGGCTTTGTTCTAACCAAAAAACCCCCATTGCGTGCGTTTTACAAAATAAGACCATACAACTAAAAGGGAATTTTCTTCGAATTCAAAATGAACCCACGGCCGTTTTTAAGTTTATTCGAAGTCTGGAGTGTTGTTTTTTTATTTTGAAGACGTCACTTATATAAGGCGTGGTTTTTACCATATTTTTATCTAAATGAATTTTGTTGTTACTCTTTTCGAAACAGTCTAGTCTGCTGTGTGATTGACTTTATACTGAATTGTTTTTGTTGTTGTTGCCTTCTTTCAATACTTACTTGACATAAAGCTCTAAATTATAACCTTGAATATTAAATAATTTCTGAAGAAATTAAATTCGATATATTTCCCATTTCTTGGCATTAGAGTTCCCCAAATTGGGGAAGTATCAATTATAGCCATCTCTAAGATAATTTATGTCAGCGGGAAAGTAATTCTAATTTACTGTAAATATCTAAAATGCGTAGTTCGCCCCGCTTTGCTTGAGTGCAAAATTTACATTGCTTCTATTTCAAGCAACATTCATTTAGAGTGTCAAGAAAATCCACTTCATATTCAGCACGACACCTTCAGCATGCATCATCACAGTTAAATTTAATGGTGTTGCTTAGCAACTCATCTTCACATGCATTGCGGGAGTTCATAAATTATATAATTTTATAATGCAGAATGAGAGAGAGAGCGAACAAAACAGACTGCCTGCTGTGTTTGCCGACAAACCAGGCTTGCCAGAGAATAAGTTCTCAAATCGTCTCAAGCCTTTGTGAATATGCCAATATCTATTGTCATTTCAATAAAAGATTAAAATACATTTTAGAGTTTTTATTTTTATCAGTATGCTACAACCAATAAGTTTAATTGTAAACTTTTTGATTTTAAAGTAAGGTAAAAGAAGAGGTTTGCGTTTATGGAACTCCCATTAATATTCGATTTAAGAATAATTTTAAAATTGAAACAGTCGGTAGTATGTGCATTTTTCAACTATCTTTTGTCAACTCATCTCGTAAATTTGAGTTTTGTATTCACTATCAAAACGGTTTTTGGGTTGAGTGCGAAAACATTTATATGTAAGTTAATTATGTAAGTACATAAAAACTTTTTCAGTTGTCAAGTGTAAGCCGAATTTTTTTTTTTTTTTTTTTTTTTGTATAATTTCGGAGCTTTTGTTTTAATCATTAAGCAATAGTTTGTAATCATATTTGAACAAAAAGTAAAAAAATTTTGTTTGCTCCTGGGATGTAAACGTCATTTCATATGAATTTCAATTTATACATGTATTTTATTATTCACCAACCTAACTCAAAAAACCATTGGTCGCAATAAAATAAAATTACTACCCTAGGCTATGGGGACTACAAGAGAATAAAACTAGTTTAGAAAACACTTTGAGGAAAAGTAAGCAAAAGTACATAAATAAAATATTTGCTAAAAGTATTCATTATTTTTCAAAAACCTTAATTTTACTAATTGGCTATTCAGAGCCAGTCCTTTAACAAATGTACCAAATATATAGGGCAGTTTATTCATGAAAACTGACATTGGAAAAAAACTTTATTTGGATCAAATTAATTTTTGTTTTTTAAATTTTACAAAATTTATTCAAATATATGAAATGGCTTCGTTTGAACATTACTTAAAGAAAACAATAGTGAATGGTCCAAGGTACCGCATTAAAATATTAACAAATATTTTTGAGATTATTTAAGGTGATTCGAACGTAAGATAAACTAGTAAGAAATTATCTTGGGCTGGACCGAAGTTATTTTGATGACGTTACTTTAATAGAACGTGGTTTTTATTCAAATATTTCAAATTTGAAATTTCAGTTCAGTAAAGTTGCGTTGCCAAGATTTTATTTTTTAAGTTGGTTTGTATACGGGGTAGAGTAAAATGTCATATATTCTGTAGAATTGTGATGTGAGTATAAAAGAAAATTAAATTTTTTCAAGCAGCCAGCTGTTTTTTATTTGGTTTTTTGCTTTGTTTTCAACTAAAGTTATTGGCAAGTGAGTTAAGTACTAGTGATAGTTTTTTTTTACCAACCTTAAATACCCAAAAATAGAGCGTAAAGTTAAGTTGTACTAACTTTTGTGGAATTTATGGATTTTCCGATTTCATAAAGTCACTTTGTATGGGAGATAGACGTTGTTTTCATTTCATTTCTTCAAATTAAATACTTAGAGCGCGTGTTTGTGGTTTTAGCTAATTCGCTAAATTTGAAGTCATGAGAATAATTTTTGTGGAATTAAAAGAGATTTTACCATTTTAGTAAAGTTACTAAAAAAAAACTCAATAAACGATTTTTAACTATCAAACAACTAGAATTTATATTTAAAAGCAAGAATTATTTAAACTATCAAACATTCAGAATTTGTGTTTAAATCATAGAAAAATAGCATAATAATAAATAGTAAGGTCATTAAGAAAACTTTCAATTCTATAGTTACTTTGTATGAGAAGTAGGCATGGTTTTAATCCGATTTTGCTCATTTTCGAACTTGATTTTTTTTTTATAATGAAAAGCTTATATATGAATTTCATTACAATAACTTTCAGTTTATGGCTGTTATCTTGATCACAGATGTGCTTACAGACAGACGAACGTGACGAAATCTAATCAGAAGGTGATGCTGATCAAGAATGTGCATACTTTTTATACCTGCTACTCCTTATCAGCGTTACAAACGCAGTAACAAAGTTAATATACCTCTTACACAGTATGCGTAGGAAAGTAATAATATGCAATTACATTTGTGGCAGTCATAGTTTAAAATTTGTTCCAAAAAATTTTATAGAAAATTTGTGCAGTACTTACAGAGTCGCCATTTGCCATCCAAAGGTAAGAGTACAAGTAACAAAATTCATATTCCATGCGGTTTTCTAACATATTTGCACAAAAAAAAAAGTTAGACGTTATGTATAAGCACTTTTACGTTTCAACTTGTTGTTTTTTATTTATTGATTCGATAAAATAAAGAAAATTTATAAACATATATGCAAATAATGTATTGTACTTTTTAATAATGAAAAAAATTATTAAAATGGAAATGTTAATTTAAAGAAAAAAAGCAATAAATATTTCAAAACGATAAAAACCGATTACTCTTACTAGAATTTAAATATTTTTTGATAGGCTAATCCATTCTATAAAATTTTGTTTTACAACCATTTTGAAAACTAAGGCTGTGTGCGAATTGATCTAAATGCGACCTAAACTAAATTGGGTCGATAAGGCAGTGCTTCCTGAATACTTTAGGAAATTCTCGAGCTACCTAAATGCTTCCTAAATTAGGAAGCACTGCCTTATCGACACTATTTAGTTTAGGTCGCATTTAGATCAATTCGCTCACAGCCTAAGTGTACTTGCTGTTTTATCGACTGTTCACTTTTCATTATATTTATTTGTTTTTACCGTTTTATTAAAATGTAGCTGTTTTTAAGTTGAATTAGGGAAATTAGGGAAAGAGCTTTTTTATCAATATAATAAATACAAAAAAAATTGTAAAAATTGTTGTGACTTAAAAAAAATTTTTAAAGAGGTTTAAAAACATTAGTGTTATCAGACAAGTTATTCACGAATGGTACAATTTTCAAAAGAAACTTTGGCCTTTAAGTCCTCATCAGTATAAAAAAAAAATTTTTTAAATGAAAATTTAGGTGATTCCTAAGCTCATTGGCTCTTTCCTGGGAGTTATTGCTCTCTATCATATTAGGGAAAGAACGAAGAAGAACTTTTAAGGAATTCATTTTAAGATCTTATAAAAGCCAAATTTTTCAAGATATAATCATTTAAGTTAAATCTTTTGGAGCGCTTCATCTAATCACAATAGACTGATTAAACATATTTACAGTAAAAATTGCAAGATTTTAGTCCAGTGAAAATCGTTTCGTTTTCTTATGAACCCAAAATCGTCGAAATAACTTTTATGTTGGCCATCTGGCAACGCTGTGTCGAACAAGAAGCTAACATGAGTCGATAATGTTGCTCTTTTCTACTCCCTACCAAGTAGCTGGATGCTTATAAAGAAAGCTTGCAGTACCTGCACTTGAGTCTATGACTACATGTTCAAGTCATTTGCACTATTGTTTGTTGTTATTGCTAAACTGATGAATATTCATCAGCTGGCAGTGCGTTACGCTGAACTCTACTTGCTTTTAATTATAGCGACCATCCACATTACGAAGTTGTGTTCCCTGTTACACCGCGACACCGAACAGTGTAACGTGCCCATATAGCAAGTGGGCAAAAATTTAAGAGTTTCCTTAGAGTCATAAAATTTTGCAATACTAAATAATGAATTGCTTACAACAAAATTTCAATTGAATAAAAATAATTACAGGCCCACGTCCTATATAACCAAACTAGGTAATCTGCTTATCTTCCAAAAAATTAGCCAGAGCAAGAAAGTGTATCTCGCTATATGGATGCGTTACACTGAGAAACGTGGTGTTTTGGCAAATTAAATTTTAGTAATGTGAAGCTTTTTTAATGTAAAGCTTTTTAGACTTGAAGGTGTCGGGACAATATGATGCTAGCCTATACTTAGATCAAAATAGAGTTTTGTGTGCAAAAAAATTCAGCAATCTCTTTTATATGTGTTTTTAAAAGATGACGTTGATATCTCTATTCGTTCACTAGTTACAAGAGTATTTTTTTTTTTACTGCACATAAATAAGTCTTAAGTTTTAAGCAATTAGGAGCTAACCTACATAGACACCGTTTTAAGACGTCTCTTTAGGCCACAGATTTTACATTTCTTACCATAACAATATTTTGATTATAACAAGGTCCTTAAAAAATATTCCTTGCATATTAAGAAACATGAAATCTTTTATCAATAAGTGGTAGGCTTCTGCTTAACAGTTCCAGAGACGGAACGTACATGGAACGCTTCTTTTGAAGAAAGGAACTAGTTCACGGAAACATGTCCGCGGAACTATCTAGTTCCTTTGCTTATTGTAACTGTATAGACTATTTGGACTGTTTGTTTGTTGAACTACAGAGGGAATTTGAAGCAAGTCCGCGGAACTATCTAGTTCCTTTGTTTTTTTGAACTGCAGAACTATTTGAGGCATTTATTTGAATTAAGTACTTGTTGAACTGCGGAGAAAATTTGTAAAGGTCCATGTAGATTTTCAACACATAACTTTGACTAGTCTTAAATCAATTGAACAGAATTTTTTGCTTTTATGTTCTTTTTATTTCAATATTTTTAACTTAAAGAAAAACTTTTCTTTAGTTTGTATAAATAAAGGAACTTCTATCATTTAGTAAATAATTTCATATAGTAAATAAAGTTTATGAAGTAAATTTATAAAGTTGCTGAAAAGCGAGCAAAAATAATTTCCTATCAGTTCCTCATAAGCTCGAAACTCAGTTGCATCTTACAGTTCATCAGCTTAAGGCATGTTCGCGGAACTATATAGTTCCAGCAGTTCTATTTATAAGAATGAAAATAACAAAAGCATGTTCAACGCCATTTCGTGATTGTTCTGTTTCATAGGTTAAAAGCATAAATAAACAGCAATGTTGAACAATGCAAACAACTGGAATGACGATATATCATTTTTATTTTATCTATTATTTCTTTCACTCTCTTTCACATGCATAATTGGCTTACTTGTCGTTGCTCAAACAATAAGCGAAAGAGATGTCAGCTTATGTAGCTCAATTAAAATTTTTTTACTACAATCGGAACTGTTTGGGCATGCTTAAATCATACAGATGGAATGATTGAAACAATGTCCGAGAATGAACATAGTTCCATGAAATATGCAGGTCCGGAACGACCCAACCTTAGTAAGTCGTGCCAAGTTCATTTGGATATCATCCTACTTCATATAGGGGTTAGCAACCTATTACCGAAGTCACAACTTGCAAATTATTTTAAATGTTTTCGAGTACCAAACGGTAAATATCGTTATATATTATTGGATTGTATGCCGCCGATCCACCACAGTTTTTATAAAAACTGAGAGAATTCAGAAGAAAATCAGAAAATGAACAGTATGATACTAATTATTTATTCATTGTTCCTACATTCAAAAATTTTTCATATTAAGAACTTAATAAAACTTCGTTCTCAATATTGTGTTTTAAAAGGTACATAAGAGAAGAAACGTAAGTTAGAAGTAATGTAACCGAAATTATAAACTGTTAAAAATATTTAATGCTATGGCCCTCAAAGAACTGTGAAAAATCGGAAAATGTGAAAAAATGTTTTCTTAGGCCAACAGTATGTAATACATTATAATTTCCTACCACCGACGGACGAAGGATTTTTAAGTTCTAAGTGTGCAGATACTATTGTAGGCAGGACTTCTAAAAATTAAAATTAAAAAAAATGAAAAAATTAAAAGGTGTGGCTAAAAGGCGACATTGAAAGTTAGCAAAAAGACGCTAACCCACATACAAACTTTTTTAATTTTCTACCACCGACAGACAAAAAATTTAAGTTCTGGGTATGCAGATACTCTTGTAGGCAGGACTTCTAAAAATGAAAATTAAAAACTAACTTTATAAAACCATCTTTATGGGAAAAATCTGAACAATTGAAAATATTAAAAATTGTGATTAATTGAATCCGTCGAACTTTCAAATGCATTAATCTCCAAACTGGTTTTATATGGGTAAGCACCTTATTGTCCCGAACCACTTACATATTAACACTTAAAAAAATAAAATATCTTTTATTTTATTGTACTTCAATTATTGCTAAAAATTTATTTTTCATATAAATCCTGCACATATTCACCAAACTGTTAAATCCAAATCCAAAAATGTTAATTCAAATTTTTGAGTTGTGGCAAAACATATTTCAGAAATGCTTTGAAAAAGGTATTCTTAGACACATAAAAAAAAAAAAAGAAAATGCCCTCTTTTGTTTATATTGCATGCTTTTATTGTATCGTTTTTGTAAATTTAAACAACCCTGTTTTTTAGTATTAACAATTTTTGTTAATGTATGTGGGTAATTTTATGGTTTTAAAAGGCTAGGAATTTAGCAATATATCTTATTTTGCATGTTTGTTAAAATAAAATGTATACGTTGTGGGAAAATATGAACTCCCAATTTGCAAAATAATATGTATAATTACATACTATTTTAAAGCCAACTTGCGAAAACTGGCATGTCCACAACTAATAAGATATTGTAAATCCCATAAAAATTTTCATTTATAAGACTCCAAACTATGATTCTGTACATTAAGATTTTCAAATTTAGGACTTATTGTCTTTAGCTAATTTTGTCCACTCCCATTGCACTGTGCACCAAAGCAAGTGTTAAATTAATGCGACTTACGTTGGTGATTACGTCGTTACGTTGTTGAATGCACATTTGCAACGACCCTCAGGAATGATTAAACGTGCCAAGCTCACGATTATCGCGCAATTTAGATGCTCTTACTTGATGAATGTCCCAGTCTGGAGGAAGAATAACGTGATTTTCTACTATTACCAGCTGAATGGTGTCAAGAAAAATTTGTGTGCCTCTGACAAATGATCAGCACGCAACATCAGATGTTTAAAATAAAATGGATTGAAATTTTTAAATATTTCATAAGCTCAATTACTTTGAGTTTATTTAAAGAGGGAGAGGTGTGCACACCATGATATTTGATATATATTATGTTGGTACGCCAGATATTTTAATGGTATTTATAAAGTAAAGTACACTTTCACACTACCAAACTTTTAGCATGGTGTGGAAGTTATAAGACGAGGTGGTTATATTTGTGCCAGGCGCAGTATAAAATATTGTTCCAAACAAAGTTAAACAAGTATTTTTGAAGTGCTCGTAAAGTGGTCATTTAAAGGTTAGAGCACAATAAACAAAATTTTTTTGTTTTCTGTCACCTCTCAGAACCCCGTAAGGATTTCGTAGATATTTCGATGAATCCTTAATAAATTGCTAAAAAAATAGGTCTGTAATTTAATAAAAAATATAAAAACAATAAATTTGAATATAACAGGATATTTAAAGTTTTTTCACTGAAAATTGCTTATCATATTAGTTGTTGAGTGCATCATTTACTTTTTCAAAATGTATCTTAACGAAAGTTATGACCAAGGGTATCCGTTAGAACATATGCATTATATTTGCCGATTGAAGTTTTCTTTTTTAAGTAGCAAGAAAATATAAAACGAATGGCATTAAGAAACTGCTTATTTCCAGCATATTTGTTGTATATTCTTTTGAAGTATTTTCTTAAAGTCAGAATATCTTGCTTGACTCAGGTAGATAGTATTTCTAAAACTAGAATATTTTGCTTTTCAATAAGCTTGATGCAAGTAAATCGTTTTTAATTTATATTGTTTTTTATTTCTTAACTAAATTTTTTGTGATTTTATTTCATTTTAAAAATTTTTCTATAGCCAGATTACTTTTAATCTATTATTTTTCATGAAGACAATTTTTATTTATATCAGAGTTAACCTTTTAATAAAAGAGATATAAAAATTATGAAATAAACGAAAAAGTTAACCAGTAACATAAACAAAACAACTAAATTCAAGTTTTTTCCAGCGACTTGAATAAAGAATATATTCTGAATTAAAAAAGCGTAACTTATAGTAAATATTATAATTAAATAGTAATAGTAAGTTTTTTCTTAGTTACTTACTATTAAATATGCTATCCAGTAAACTAAATTCTTGACAAAAGAAAATTATACCTCTTCGTGCAAGAAGAATCAAGAAAAAGTTAAAAAAATTAAAAGGTGTTAAAAGATGTTAGAACAAGTCAGAAGAAGTGAGTAAATATTTGATGAAGTAAGAAGAGGAAAGCGGATGTATGAAGAGTAATGAAGATATGCGACTAATAGAGCAGAACGGAAGTAATAAAAATTTTGCAGTTGATGAACAAAAATTAATCTTAAAATTTAAGATAAAGAAAACAAAGATTAAACGTCGCATCAACTTTTAATCTGTAATTAATTTTAATTTCTGTAATTGTCAATGCGCATATATTTCTAAATAATTATCTTGAAAATTTTTAGAAAATGCATATAAGATTAGGTTGTTGAGTGTAACTTAAACCAAATTATTATTTTGTAGTGATCTAAAGTCTTGTGAGTTTATATGCTAATAAAGATTATTAATTACCTTTTAAGATTTATAATAAGGCTAGACCAAACAATAAGATCTACTTGTTTTTCAGAGTCATACCATTCAGATGAGTTTATTCAAACTTGTGTCAAATCATATGACAGTGGGTTGATCACAGCTGAATCACTTAAGTATACTGAAGAGGAAAAATAGCTATTTCCAAAAGAGGCTGTCTCGCCTGCTGTGTGATTTAGTTTTTGTAGAGTTATTGTTGTTGTTTTTACCTTCTGTCATAAATTACTTGGCCTTAAGGTCTAAACTCTCTGCTACAAAATCTGATATGTTCATTATTTTATAAATTTTTAGAGCTTTATGAAATATTAAATTTTGAAAAGTTATAGGTAGAAGCTTAAACAAAATTTAAACGAAAGTAGTAAAAAATAAGAAATAAAAAGTAAGAAGTTACAAGAAAGAAGTAAGACGTAAGACGTAAGACGTAAGAAGTAAGAAGTAAGAACTAAGAAGTATGAAGTAAGAAGTAAGAATTTAGAAGTAAGAAGTAAGAAGAAAGAAGTAAGAAGTAAGAAGTAAGAAGTAAGAAGTAAGAAGCAAGAAGTAAGAAGTAAGAAGTAAGAAGTAAGAAGTAAGAAGTAAGAAGTAAGAAGTAAGAAGTAAGAAGTAAGAAGCAAGAAGTTAGAAGTAAGAAATAAGAAGTAAGAAGTAAGAGGTAAGAGTTAAGATTTAAGAAGTAAGTTAGAAATAAAAAGTAAGAAGTAAGAAGTAAGACGTAAGATATAAGAAGTAAGAAGAAAGAAGAAAGAAGTAAGAATTAAAAAGTAAGAAGTAAGAAGCAAGAAATAAAAAGTAAAAAGTAAGAAGTAAGAAGTTAGAAGTAAGAAGTAAGAAGTAAGAAAGAAAAAGTAAGAAGAAATAAGTAATAAGTAAGGAATAAAAAGTAAGATGTAAGAGGTAAGAAGTAAAAAGTAAAAAGTAAAAATTAAAAAGTAAAAAGTAAAAAGTAAAAATTAAAAAGTAAAAAGTAAAAAGTAAAAAGTAACAAGTAAAAAGTAAAAAGTAACAAGTAAAAAGTAAAAAGTTATAAGCAAGTAGTAAGAAAAAGGAAGTTAGAAGCAAGAATTTTAAGTAATAATCACTTGTAATCAATAAAATTATGTTTTACATTTTTTTTATTTTTGCAAACATGACTTCATGAGCATCAAAGACTAAACGTATCTTTATTGAAATAATCACTTGCACTAAAGAGATAAAAATTCGTCTAAAAATATGCAGCAACGTTTAAGAGAATATCTTTAACAAAAAACTTGGAATTTCATTGTTCACTTTGAGTCGGCTCAAGAGCTTCGCTAAAGTGCCGCAAGCAAATTCAACCCCCTTTGCATGCCCTTACCCTTCACACTGTAAACTTTTACTTCATTTACCATTTTTTTTTCCTTTATTCTCATTACATCATGTTATTACAGTAGTTCGAACTTTGTATGCTTTATTTGTCTAAATTTTTTATTAAAATTCTTTATCGCTCAATAAAAACATTGCCCAACAGCATTAAAGCATAAATTAATACTACACTACTACCACCCGCATTGTGGCCTTGAGGGGATTTTGAAGAAATATCATAGCTTCTAAAACGATTTTGGTAATGAAACATTTTTGTAGCGCACACACGTTGCCTGAAGCTCGTCACGAATTTATTTACTGCTAATGCGCTTAATTATTCTTCAAATTAATTAATATTAAAAGCCACATACACACACACACACACACACTCGCACTCACAATAGCGGTTACTTAAGTCAACCGTCATCATAATTCATTCATGTGCTGACGCTTCGCTTGATTTTCATACTTTGGAGTATTTGCTTAAAAGTGCTTAGAAGCAAGACATTAAAAGTGTTCTGGTTGCGGTCTCAATGTGGGTGTTACTTTTAAGGTATATAGTCATAGATACAGTTATGCATTGAAGTGCTTATTCCCCAATAGGAAATAGATGATGCATGATAAATTTGTGATATGATGCAAAAATTTAAGCATAAGCAATTCATAAACTCTACGATGACCAGTCATCATCTGATAAAAACAAATACTATGGCCATTAGAGTGATGTCTCAATAATTTCGTTGTTTTCAATTGATCGCATTGACATTGAGACGCAAGTATAAGCATTTCAGTCGAAAGTTTTCAGATGATGTTTGGACTATATTTATATTGGATGTTTTTTCTGCTATATTTTCCCTTTTCTATGAATTTTTATAATGCAGTATAAATGTTTTTTTTTTAATAAAGTTTAGGGGAGCCTTACGTAAAAAAATGTTTTTTAAAAATGTATGAACAAAGCAATAAATCTGCGAAGTTACACCCAGGTTCTTGTAATTGACTTAAAGGACCATGGGCACGTTTGTATGAAAATTGGTAGTTGAGTCAACAGAAAAGCGACCACATGCAATGTGTTGAGGGACCTCCCTGAGTAACGTTTATCAGTATTTAATCTTTCTTTACGACCAAGATCTTTCATTTCACATACATTTAATTTCTTTTGGTCAAACGACTATTTTGCTCATTACCCTTTACAAACCATTATTTTTTATTAAAATAACTCCTTTCGTTTCAATTTAACCTAAATTTATCAAAACAAAAATTTTAATGTTTTGGAACTTAAAAAATATCTTTTCCATATAAAAAAATTGTTAACACACATTATTTATGATACAATTAAATGTACATTTTTATTCATTCCAAGTCAAGTTAGTAGAAAAATGTCTGTAGAAAATTTCAAGTCGGTCATTTTTCATACATTAAATATTTTGTAGTGACGTTCCCCGGTGCTTAAAAATTAATGTTTATAAAAAGCACGTTTAATGCTTTCTTAATGTTAAGAGTATCTTTGGAGAAAAAAGCTTTGGTCACTTCTTAGGGACCTATCGAAATTAATTTTTGACATATAACTTTGGGAAAATACTAATTTCAATTAAAAAAACATTATGTGTCAGATGGAATTGAACATGGATTGTATTAGAACGTTCCTAACCACTATGCCACGGCCATCCAAGGATGATTTATCTCCAGCTCACTACGTTGTTTCTTTATTTTTTATTAGAATAAAGCTATAAATACACTCAAGGAAAATTACTCTAACCTAATCCAGGTTACTTTTACCTGAAGAATTTGGTTAGAAGAGTCAACCACATCGTATTAACCTGATGCACGTAACTTTCACCTGACAAATCTGGTTTACATAAATACATGTAGAAAATAGGGGAAAAAACATAGTGGCATATAGCGGAAAAAAACAACCTACCAGCTCACAAAATATGTTCTAGTGATGCAGAATTTGTAACAAAAGGTACCTCCAGACATGGTAGGTGAAATGAACCTGTCTTTAAGTTTTAAATTTTATCTAATTCTGTGGTCATTTGGGCTAAAAAAATGAAGTGCTGATGGTTCATTTGCTCTAGCTCTCCCTCTGGCCCCTGCTGGTGACAAAAAAGGTGTTTTTAGTATTAATTTTGTTTCTCGTGCATGTAGGTGATTGAGGTAAAAACATTTGAACCTAGCATTTGATTGAATAAACCTGATTTATACGATATAAAATATTCTATTAAAATTTAATCTTTTTTGAAACTACTTAAACATTAAAGAGATAAAAATGAGTTTTTAAAAAGATTTGATCAAACTTAAGCGATGCCACTTAACTCTTGCCACTTTAATGGAAGAAAACGCAGATTATACATTTACCGATTTATTGATAACGACATATTTAAATTGAAATGCTGAAATTAATTATTCTCAAAATACTTATTCCACCGTCATTAGCAAATCGTCACCTTCCAATATCATGCCGTTGGTTATTTCGAGTTTCTTGACAATGCCTGCTTTCGGCGCCTGCACTACCATTTCCATCTTCGTGGCAGATAGAATCACAAGCGGCTGTCCCTTTTCAACTTTGTCACCTTCCTTAACACGAATATCAATGACTGTTCCTGGCATAGGAAGGAGCTCCAACTTCTTTGCTTTCTTGTTTGCTTTTGAAGTCTTGAGATGAATATGAAGTTCCTTCATAAGTTCTTTATCGCGATATTGGAAGCATCCCTCAACTTCTTTCTTTCTACAGCATCTATACGTGTATCATCGCTTTCTCCACTAATATTGAACGCCATGGATGTCGTCGGAAACGTGTTTATATATTTTATTTTTGAACTTTCAAAATACTGAAGTGACTTCAGTCTGAGAATTTCAATTATTTTTTCTTGAATTCAGAGTAAAATGTAAACAAAAATCACTGTCATTCACAATAGTATATCTATCGGGCGTATAAAAACGATAATACGAAAGCTTCATTTTTACGGTACGCTTGCAAGGGTTTATCACGTATCGTATAGAAATCCATAATGGGGGGTTTGTTAAAATTTGGTCGAATTAACTAGATTTTTTCGGGGTGTAGGTTTGTACTTTATTTAAAGCGTAGGAAAGTTATAAAAAACACGGACATAAGTATTTAAGCATGAAGCTTAAATCCAAGTAAAAAGACTATTACGTATCTCCCAATCGTAAATCTCTCTACTTCAGAATAAAGTTCTCAATTCAAGTAAATACTAATTATATTCAAGAAACAAGTACTCATTGCAAAAAATTTTTTATAACAAATAGCTTAAAATGCTTGATTCAAGTAAATTAAGATTAATATATTCTAGACTCAGACTTTTAGAATATGGCTGCTATACGTCCTGTTTTCCCAGGACATGTCCTGATTTCGAGGGATTTGTCCTGGTGTCCTGACTAATTTTCTTAAACCAGCCAAATGTCATGGTTTTTTAATTTGATAATGAATTGTGATCTATTCTTTGAATTTATACATGAATTTTAATAGTGAGCTTTTTAGATCAAGTAAGTTTTAAGATGGCAACGAAAACAACAACAACAACAACAAGAACTCTGCATAGAGTCAATCACACAGCAGACTAGACAGGCTGTTTCGGAAATAGCTGCATTTCCTCTTCAATAGTTTTTAGTGATTCAGCTGTAACCAACCAACCCCACTGTTAAAGTCTTGTATGATTTGACCCTTGTCCAAACAAATTCGTATGAACTTTTACGTTCTCATCGGCTATTTAATCATATGACATTAAAGCAGTAGCTATTTTTAGATCATGCTTTTAACTCTACCAGGGTTTCCGTCTGTTCTACACGGTTAGAATTATATTTTAGTCCCACTAAAATATTACTGCATTTTTTTTGATAGTCTTTAGGCAGAGTTGCTGTTTTTTCATACAATTAAAATTCATGTAAAAAGTCCTGGTTTTTGTTTCGTTTCAATTTATGGTCTTAAAAAATTGTTCAAAAGAGTTCTTTGTTGAAGGAAACACAGCTCCAAAAGCAATTACACTTTTTTTTCAAAACCTTAATCAGAAATGTACGCATCCTTTGCCAATATTTGATAAAGGAAAAAAAAACATTTAAAAGTCTTTTAGCACAGTCATGGAACTTAAAACTTTTACTGAAATACACGAAGAAAACTGTTTGCTAAATTAGTATTGTGGTTAAGCAAAACTTGCGCTTGAATCTCAGCCACTTCAAAATTATGCTTGATCTTAGCAAAAACTAATCAAAATTTGCTATTCTTAGCAAAATTTGGATTAAATTCAAGCAGTTTATAATAACTTAGCAAAATAGATTAATTAAATTCAAGCAAAATTTTGCTTAGTTTTTATAAACTGCAAAACCAAATTTCTACTTAATTCAGGCAAATATTTGCCAGGTTATTATAAACTGCTTCAATTTGCAAATTTTGATTATATTTTGCTGAAATCTAGCATATTTTTGAAGTGAAATAATTATTAACATTAAATTAAATTAAAAAATTACCACTATCCGGAGTCTTGAACCTCGGCCGCGTGAAAGTAAGTTCATGGGCTTATCCATTCTACCCTCGCAGTTGCTAACCAATCGTTGCCTAATTTTCTTCATTAAGAATAAACGTGTGCTAGTGTCTTTAAAACAAATTTTTTTGAATTTAGTAAAAATTTGCCATTTGAGTTCATAATAACTTAGCAATTATTTGCTTGAGTTTAGTATAATTTTGCTATAAGTTTATAATAACTTATTAAATATTTGCTTGAATTTAATATATTTTTGCTTTTTCCTAAATACATGGGGAGTGATTTCAATTTAGCAATTTTTTCTAAAATCACACCGTGATTCAAGGTTTTGCAGATTTGGGTTTAAGCAAAAGATTTGCTTGATTCATGCAAAATAAGTATCTCCGGGTAGCCAAAAGCATTAGTATAGAATTATTCAGAATGAAACTAGTTGAAGTATAGAAAGAAAACAATGGAATCGTCTTTTCGCTAACATTTGTACGCTAATGTCTCAATTCAAACAATTCAAAAGAAGGGTATTGCATTTAGACCAGTACGCTTAAAAATATGTGCTTTATTTACACAAAATTTATATGACGAATTTCGTGATAAAATTGCAGCAAACAACAGATTTGGTCAAAGTAACAATGCATTTTTTTTAATAAAAACAATTTTTTTTAATTAATAATTAACTCATTTATACTAAACTTTAAGCTAATTTTTTCGGTGTTCTAGTCCTTTTGGAAAATATTTTAAAATTGTATCTAATTGAATATTTTTTTTATAGCTATGCATCATAATACATTGTCATTTTCTCATCGCACTCAAAACATTATTTTTTGTTTTCTATAAAGCTAAAAACCAAACAAAAAATGTTCACGTAGAAAGATATATGAGTCGTAACTTTTAAAAGTCGTGTAACTCCATATTGTCATATATCAAGATGTTTTATAGTTTCATTAATATTAATTTAAAAATATTGGCAATTGTTAATCAATTTGAGTGATGTTCTTAACTTTATTAATAGTAAATAATTGTATAATGCTAATTATTTAACTATGTATAAATTATTATTAAAACTGTAAAAATAATAAACTTTTCTTAGCTCCAACAAAAAACAAAATAGAATTAAGACTAAGTTCAAGTGTATATTTTTACATATATACTGAGAAGGGTTTTTGGTGTATGTAGAATATAATAACTTAAATCAAAGCATACATAAAAACTATGAATAAATTTCAGCTTAATGCAGTCAGTTTCTTTAATTAGAGAAATCAAAGCATAACAAATCTCTTGTACACACTGAATTCAAGTAATATAATTTCGACGTGATAGAAAAAATCTGAATTCCTTATGTTACACTGGTTTACAAATTTAAATTTTGAAGAAATACTTAGAACGACATATATGTGGGTATGTTAATTTGAACCTACTGAGCACAAATATTACGGTATTTTTTTCATATGTGAGTTTTTTTAGAAAACGGTACCTTGTGGTTTTCATGCAATGACTTAATTTGTAGCTAAAACTATCTTTTTGATTCAAATAAAAAGTAAAGTAGTTATCTTTCCATCAATATATTGATTGTTTTAATGAAGCAGAAAATGGTCAAGTTTTAGCTCATCAAAGTTCAAATTTAATCTTTTCTTTCAATCAAACACATAATTTAATTTCAATTTAATTTGAATGAAGCAATGTGAAAACCACAAAAGAACCGTTCTAAAGAACCTCAAAAATGAAAAAAATTATTGCAATATTTGTGTTCAGGAGGTCTAAATTAACACGCCCACATATATGCCACTCTTGGCGTTTCTTCAAAATTAAAATTTGCAAACCAGTATAGTATGAAGTATTCATATTTTTTCCATCACGTTGAAATTATATATAAAACCAGTCTTAACGTTTTTGAATGAGAAATATTTCATACAAATCTGTATATCCTTAGTGCTTAAAAAGTTTAAAAAGTGATATTAAATCTCACAATATAATAATATACTATAAATTCTATATGTATATTTATATATATATTAGACCTGTTCATTTTGCAAAATTGTTAAAATACTTTGGTGCGCGACAACTTTCTAAAAGTTCAACCCTAAATGAACTCAGAAATACTTCAGACCAAAAAAATTTGATCCCCTGACCTTTGCAGAAATCGCTTAAAAGTAACATTGAAAACATAAAGGACCGAACCACCACCAAAACATGGTGTCAAAACCAAAACAAATATTAAATTTATTTAATGGCATATTTAAAGGAATATTTTGGGCTTATTTAAGTTTTTTTTTCTTTTTAGGAAACCGTTCTGATTATTTTTGGTGAAATTTCGAACCTGAAACTTTTTACAAACAAATTTTTTCTTATATTGCTCCACCGATATTATGTGTGTAGACTTGTATTTTTGGGCAAAGCTTTTAGCTTTACTTCAGTTTATCATATTTTTTTTCGGTGATCAAGAAGTTTTAAAAAAAAGTAAAAAGTCTGCACTAACAAAGCATGTTTACTGAAGTTGTTTTTAGAATTTTTTGCTGATTTTGTTTTCAGCTGTTTCCGTTTGGTCGAGCTCTACCATTTGATTAAAGTTTTTTCTAAATGACCTCTATATTTATTATGTTGACTTTATATGATTTAAATACAAATTCTAAATGTTTGATAGTTTACAGCTGAAAACAAAATCAGCAAAAAATTCTAAAAACAACTTCAGTAAACATGCTTTGTTAGTGCAGACTTCCAACAGGCTGTTGGACTACATATAATAACATAAGCATAGAAACTAAAGTAAAACAGAAATACAACAACAAATGTGACATTATGAAATTGAGGAAAAAATGAGAAATTGACGCTTCAAAATCTCATCACCCCGATGGTGCAGTGCGTTAGCGCGCGCTTGCACGGGTAATCACAAAGATTTCTGATGACGCGTTTAGCAGCGCAGAAATTGTACAATAAAATCAAATGCTAGTGATTTTTTTCCTTTCATATTGAAAACTTTGTTGTTGTTGTTGTTTCTTTGGAAAAATTCGTTAGAACAATTAATTGTAACTTTGTAACTTTGACCTTAAGCTCAATAAACGAATTTAAACTATCAAACAACTAGAATTTGTATTTAAAATCAAGTATGATTTAAACTATCAAACATTTAGAATTTCTATTTAAATCATATAAAGTCAACATAATAAATATAGAGGTCATTTAGAAAAAAACTTTAATTAAAAAGTAAAAACTTAATATATAAATGTTATTAATATTTTTATTTTTTTTTATATTTTTTGATTAATATTTTTATTTTTTAAAAAATATTAATTTTTTGCATATCTTTTAAAGTTTTCCTGTGATTTTTTACCAATTGCAGCAAATATTGTTTTTGCTCCTCATTTGCTGTAACTGAATTGTTAAATTCGGTAATCAAAGCCACAGCTCTCTCTACAGAGTCATTAGCTACTTTAAGCTGTGTGACTATTTCTAGAGCACTTAGATAAGCTGAGTTATTACTCCACTCTGCAGGGTCATTTTGTAAAAACTCCTAAGAAATATTAAGTTTTTTTTAAAAAAAGTAGAGTGTTCTGTTAGATAAAGTCCTCTAAATTGGCACTCGGATAATTATTTATGGGTAAAGCCTTCCTCAAATGATTTATATGCACAAATGATAATTCATATGCACAAATGTAGTTGTATTTATCTTTCTTTAGCTCTCTCTCTCTCTCTCTATCTAATTCTTTTGACTTAATAGAATTCTAGGGAAAAATAGTTTTCTTCAACCCAACTACGTATTCAAAGTATTCAACAAAAACAATAAATATTCTGAGAGAAGTGGCAACCCTGTTAAGAGTGAAGATGAGAACATGGAATAGAAAAAAACAATCATTGAGTAGAAAAATACTCGAAAATGTACGAGTGATGCATTGAACACATTGACGACGACAGCAACAGTGCGTCCAATGTCAAATTATTTTTACATGCTTTACAACAGAGTAATGTAAGTGTTTGTGTATACGTGAATGAAACAATCTAATGATACTTCCAGATTAGTGTTTCTTTCTTCATGTTGTTTCGTACTGTTGCAGTCGTCGTCAATGTGTTCAGTACATAACTCGAAAATATCACGAGTTACTCGATAATTTCTCGAGTAACTCGTAATTTCGAGTAAATTGATACACCGAGTTACTTGAATCGAAATTTGAGTCGAGTTGCACTTTTCGACTCGACTCGAGCTCGAAACTATTCGCACAGGCGTAGTTGGAACAATAGTCATGAAACACGAAAACCACGTTTTTGAATCCCGTACTCCAAAGCCCAAGCACTCACATACTCTTATTTTTAAACATTTGCACGCAAAAACACGCCGCACAGTGGGGATGGCTTCATACATTTCTGGGAAAAAATTATAAGGAGTGCTTGTAGAGTGATAAAACTTGGCACCTAGCACTTAATTAACGTTATTAAGAAAAATATAAATTTTCATAAAAATCTGCCACGCCCATCATATACCGCCCATGTAACTCAAAATTAATTTTTCATACAAAATTTTTCTTTTGCTCCGAACATGTTGAAATTTAGCACAGACATTACAATTAACAAAATAAAAAAGTTGTGAAAGTTTCATTAAAATCGGCCACGCCCATCATATACCGCCCATATAACTCAAAATTAATAATTCATACAACATTTTTTCTTTTGCTCCGAACATGTTGAAATTTAGCACAGACATTACAATTAACAAAATAAAAAATTTGTGAAAGTTTCATTAAAATCGGCCACGCCCATCATATACCGCCCATATAAAAACAAACGAATTTTTCATATAAATTTTATTATTATTATGTATTATTATTCTAACATGGACATGGGGCAAAAATTAGCGCAATCACGAACAGTCGTAAAACTCTTTTAATAACACAACTTCTTTTAACACGTTCTTTTTGAATTAAAAAAAAAAATAACATAAATATAAAAAAAAGATATAAAAATATAATATAAAATATAAACCAGTAAGGAAGCTATAGTCGGTCGAGCCCGACTATGAAATACCCTACACTTAGTGTGTTTATATAAAATTTGAGTGTTGTGGGTGGTATGGAAGGTGGGCGTATTTGTAGGCGTATCACGCCCATTTTTGGTACTCAACTAAGAATTGATAAAACATATACACATACAAAATTTTGTCTTTCTAGCTCAATTATTAGCCCATTTTTTGTGTTTTCTCAATAGTTGGTGGTATGGGAGGTGGGCGTAATTGTGGGCGTATCCAAAAAAAATCATTGGGCTCATCCCCGGGTCCATATCAATATGTGTGCCAAATTTCATTCAAATATCTTACCTGGTTCTCTTTATTCTTTGCAAGATATAATCACACAGACGGACGGACGGACGGACGGACGGACATGGCTCAATCAACTCAGGAGCTGACGCTGATCAAGAATATATATACTTTTCCATACCGGCCACGCCTCCTTCTATGCGTTAAAAACGTTTGCACAAAGTTAATATACCCTGACTTTGTCAAGTGTAGGGTATAAAAATATAAGTTTTATTGAAAGGCGCACCTGGCCGCAATTGAAATTGATTAAAAATGTAAGAACAGATATGAGGCAATGTATTAGTAGTGATTTCCAAACATAGGCAAGTACAGCTAAAATTTCAGATTCAAATGTTTGGAAAAAACGGGATTTTAGTTATAAGTTCATAAAAAAAAAAAAAAAAAAAAAATTAAGTCTCTGCAGAGTTTATTTTTTAAATTTTAGTATATTGACATATCCTACTTTAAATAAAAAATAAAAAAAAACACGTTAGCTCACATAGTAAAATAATATTCGTCTTGAAATTCTTAGGTTTATATTAAGTTAGTTCGGTAAAACATACAAGTTCGGAGTTTGAAACGGCATAAAAATAAAACTACCAGTCAGATTGAAGTAATTGTTTTTGATTTGACTGTACCATTTAGTCTTTAATATCAAAATACCACTGCATGTTGCATGAAGACTATGTTGACAATTTGACTTTTTTCCGCGAAATCCCCAGTGTGCGCCGTGTCAAGCAAAAATCACGGCACGAACACTTCTCTTCTTTACATATACATACCAAAATATTAATAATAAAAGAGTTTTATATATAAACTGAAGGATTTTTTTTTTTAAAGTTTTCAAATAATTGTATTTTGCCATTTTGCGATTTTTTTTTGTTAGAGCAACTTGTCGTATTTTTAAAGTTTTTTCGTGTTATGATCCCCCAAAATTGGCAATTTATTATACCGTAGGAAAGCTAAATCGTCCAAAATATTTCTTAAAATATGCCATTAAAATAAATTTAATATTTGTTTTGGTTCCGACACCATATTTGATAAGGTGGTTCAAGTACAGTATATTTTCAAAATTACCTTTAAGCGATATATGCAAAGGTCAGGGGTTAAAATTTTTTTGGTATGAAGGTATTTCTGTGTTTATTTAGGGTTGAACTTTTAGAAAGTTGACGCGCACCTCAGAAAATAAAATTTTTAATTTTTCCTTATAATTTTTAACTGGTCGAATGTATATGCTATATGATATAACAACATAATGAATAAAAATATGGTTTACTCGGAATATTTCTTTCAAGTAAATTTTGATTGTTTTAACTTTTTCTAACTAAACATTTTTCGTTTACGGGTATAAACGCCTGGCTTTATGATATAAAGCCTTAATATCATAAGAACTCAAAAAAAATTGAAGACATATCCTAATAATTTTGAATCAATGATTTTTACATAGTTATTTCTAAAAATGTCTAGCTTGTTCGTTATGCTAGTTTAACAACATTTATTACTTACATACTTTATTGAAAGGATCTTAAAATGATTTGCGTAAAACATTCAAATAACTCCGCCCGACACCACTTTTCATACACGAAGTGAAACTAGAAGCAGAGGATTGTAAAACTGCGTTCTCACTTTTTCTCTGGAACATCAGGATTTTTTAAAAGGACTTTTAAGTTTCAGACATGTATTTGTGTAAAAATATATTTATATACTAAAAACCTTAAATACTTAAAATATTATATACTTAGTATTAGATAATACTTAGTATTAAGTATATAAATACCAAACTTTAACGCTTAAAGAATTAGTAATTTGGTATTTAAAAAAAGTTTAATTAAAGTATGCATTTTTCGCGAAAAATTTTTTATTAAATTTAATTAAAAATTAAATATAAGTTTTTTAAGCTAAGTAAAATGCAATTAATTAATTTAGTAACATTTATGTATATTATTAGTTTAAGCAATAGTATAAGTTCGTTTTTTTAAAATTAATCAATTTGTTAGTTTAATTTATAATACTAAGTTCAGTAATAAAAAAAATTGTATGTGTGTAAGTAGAATAAGTGTAAGATCCCCCGACAAAATTTTTGGCCGGAAAATGAACTTAAAACGGCAGACAGGTAGTCTGTTTATTGGAATAGAAATCAAATTATTTTAGCCCAATTTTGGCACTGTACAGAACAGCAGACTGGCTTACAGAGGCTCAAAAATGTATAAGAGAGCATGCAAGTGGCGTTCAGTGGAAGCCAGTTGGCAGGGAATGTACAGAGAGAATACATGCAGGTAGTAGCAGGCAATTGAATGGGGCATTAACATGTCATTGAATGCAAAATATTGGTTTCTTTTATATATTTTATATATTTGAACTTTTTTTATTCAACTAAAAGTTTTTGGTCCTTGGGTTTGTAGATTTTTTCGATTCATCTAAATTTTGAACGGCTTTGATGTTGTGACATACAATTTTGAGCATGATTTTTCAAACATAAATTTCTTAGTTTTTTTTTCAAAAAAGTTTATCTTTAGTATATCAGGTGTAAGCAAACCCAAACAAAGAAGGGAATCCACTCCTGTGGGTATAATAGCATTGCCACCATCAATACCAGAGACTACGTGTGCGAACAGTTTTATTGAAAAGAATGGAGAGTTTTAAAATTATTGCTTTATGAAAACATAGTCCAACACGCAAAAAATAAGTAGATTTCCTAAACGAAATTTGACAATGTTTGTTCCGTATTATCAGTTAAAGTTATTAATTAAGATGATGAATTCGCTGGTCACTCATCCTTCCCAGAGTCAAAAAATTGTGCATAAGACGAGGATAGTGAAGATCCGATTGCTGGAAAAGATCTATGTTCTAGGATCTCCGGTGTTAACATCTGAAATCTTCACCTCAATTCTAGCATACGTTTTACGACACAAACTAAGCAGTTTTGCATTAAGCAGTTTGTTTTAATTGATTGATTCCATCCATATGCCCTAAAACGCCCAATTTCACTTATGTCTTTAAAAAACATTTCATAAACATAAATTCCGCTATTGAGTGTACGGCGCACTGCAACAACTGCTATAAACCAGTAATTTTAAAAAAAAATAGTATATTTTTTAAAATTAATTTAATATTAAAAAAAAATTATTTGTAACTGCCAAGTTCACATGTTAAATGTGAAAAGGTTTTCAAAAATTTTAAGTTAATGCCAGTAAAAAGTTAGAGCTTAGAAGAGTTAGACAGAATAAAAACGTCTTCCAGTATAATACGAGATGATTCTGTTGTCTAGAAAGCAAAACATTTTTAAGTTGCTAGACCATTTCAATTGGATGCCAATACAATACTTGTTTTTAATAGAGTTCATGTGCCTGTCAGTATAGGGCGAAAGCATTCCGTTCTGTAGAAAGCAAAACTTTAAAGTCTGCCCAAATATTTCAGTTCAATGCCAAAATAATGGTTTTATTCAACAGAGTTCATATGCCTGCCGTTATAGTGTGTAGGAAGGCTGCTTCTGAAAAAACAAAAATGTTTGAGCTGCTTGAACATTTCAGTTGCCGTCCAATACAATGCTGAATTTTGACACACTGCCTTCTACTGACTTTTCCATGCCTTCATGCTGCTACTTTCTGGCAGCCTTTTTTGATAAATAGTAAACTGGCCGCCTCCACATTTCAGCATACTGCCAGAGCTCTGCTCATTTGCCACAATTATGCTGGTATAATGCCATTTCCCTCACGGTGTGCAGGAAGCAACTGTTATTCAACCTGAAATGTCGACGCAATCTGAGTATGTGAATGACTGAGTATTTGAAGAACAGTATATAGACGCATAATTTATTTTTTTTAAAATCCTATGAGTTCGTTTAAGGGGGTGAACAAATCGATTTTTTCTTATATTATAGTAAAAAAATTAAAAAATATGTCCTCAAAGTTTAAAAAATGGTTTAATTTCAAATATTTGCAATTTAGGAAATGAAAATATTCCATTTAGTAAAAGATCCGGAAAGCGATTTTCTGTAGTTATAAGTCCAAAAGAGCAAAAAAGTTAATTTTTTAAAAAATGTATTAAGATAATATTATGAAAAATTCAGACACAAGCGTCAGACAAACGAGAAATGCTGCTAATTTTATTCGAAGTAGAAAAAGTTGAAATTCGATTTCACAAAACTGCGCTTATAACTTACGGTTTGACGTAGTTTCAAACAAATCAAAAGATATTCAATTTCTTATTTTGGAATTATGGTAACTAATTATTACTATTAATTATTTGATATTATGGAAACGCAATTTTTCCATTAATTCTGTATCAAAAGGAAGTCTACGTCTACACTTCCGATACTAAAGTGTCTTTTTTTAAGCAAATCATAACACTGGTCATGAAGAAACAAGTTGATGGAACGCTGAGACTTTTGCTTTGCTCGTTACTACAACCCTTAAATTCTGGTTCGTGGCCGATCAACTCACTACTTTTCGATAACTCTTCAACTAAATTAAAGTTACTCCGTGAATAACTACATAAAAGTTACTTTACTTTTCGGACTAGTTACGTTTGGTCCTGCAGAATTATTTCTGTTTCTAATTTCCGTTTTTGTTTAATTTGCTCGTCCTTTCTATAAATATATACATTTTTATTTTTCTAGTTTTTTTTTCAATTTAAAAAATATTATTGTAAAATTTTAAAACATAGTAATTAGAAAACAAAAGATAGCTAAATAAAATATTTTACATGCCAAAGTGGAAAAGAAATTAGAAGATTTTTTAAACTACAATCAACTCCTTAGCTCATTATACACGTTAAAAAAATTTAAAAATTACTCATATATAGGTTCATGTAGGGCTTATTGCAAAAATATGCTAAGTTGCATGATTTCAATAAATAAATTTTCAGCATCGATTTATTACATAATGGATTATCAACACCCACTAAAAAGATTGCGGCTTCCTTTTAATAAATTTAGTACATATTTGCCAAAGTTTCCCTAAACAATTTAAAATTTCCATTCAAAAATACATTTTATTAAAACATTAAATTTATTAAATATAACTTAATTATTTCGATTTTATTTTTTGATGTGGCATATCAGGTTTTTAAAAAATTTCTTTGTTGAATTATTTTACTCGAGTTTCTTTGTATCAGATCCCGTGAGGATTCAAATCTAAGATAAGCATTCCGAATGGGTGTTTTTTTTTGTCTACATGACTGCATGTTTGTATGGCTGTCTAAGTTTGTGTAAATTGTAATGTTGATCTTACCTCAAGGCATTTTTCAATGTAAATGCGAAGAATGAAAGAAATAAACACACAAGCATACAGCCACTCACTCATACATACACACACACACACACACCACTCACTTCCTGACATTGGCATATTTTGCACAAAATTCTTTGTACACAGCTATGTTATAAATACACGCATTTGAATGTGTGTCTTCCTTTATTCTATCCAGTCATGTAACTACACACAGCTTATGTTTATGGCTAAATACATTACACTGGCACTTCATACCGTCCTCAAAAGCATTCAGAAAAGAAATGTTGGTTTTTCAAAAACTACCTATTGTTGTTAAAAACACATTAGATACAATGTAAAGAAGTGAGAAAATGTTTTTCGACAGTCACTAGGGAAAACTTGGCTGTCATTTTCTTGGCTTTTCCTACTGGGGTAAAGTAAACAACAATATCATCATTACAATGTGAAGCTGTGTGTGTGTGTGTGTGAGTAAAACACTGTCTTGATATAAACACTTTCTCAGCATCTGTCAGTCTGTACATATTTATGCATGAGAACATTTTTACATCAATTTGAGTTTATCTACTCATGTGTAAGAGTCTGTACGTAACTGTCTCAACAATTAAATTCAATTTAAATAACATTAAATAACACTATAACACAAATAACACTAAAAAAAAGAGTTTATTTCTATTAACCCAGTTATAGTTAACAAACATCATTCTTGCTTATGGCGAAGTAAATATTTGGTTGTAGATGAAGATTAAATAATTCAGCCTTCATGTTGTGACAAATGGTTATTTGGTTATAGTTCCCAAAACACTAAATACCTTTTTGAATTAAAAAATTAAAAAACTTCATTACGTACCATACATGAACCGGAGTTCGAATTGTTAAATGTTACAGTCAAAGCATTTAAATACAGCTTTCAGATTTGCAGTTTAAAAAAAAAGTAAACATTTCCGCGAAATTGTGGGTGTCCAGTTTTATTTCAATTTATGAATGATCAAAAACAAAAACATAAAATATTCACTTCACAAAAACAAAAAACTGGACAAAAGCCTAAATACATATGAAAAACTTGTTTGCAATTTATTGAAAATCGTTCAACTACACTCAGAAAAAAGTTTATCGGAATATGAGAAAAAAGGCATCATATTAAGTGAAAAATGGTATTGACTTTGCTCCAGAGAATGCTTTTATCTAAATGTGATCCCAAAAATTCCCTAAAAATGGCAAAAAGCTTCCATGAAAATGAGAAATATTTTCTCATTAATAAAAGAGACCTTCTCTTTAATAGAAAAATATTTCTTTATAATACGTTCAACCGTTTTCTTTATTGTGTAAATTTTTCCCGAAAACAAAGAAATATTTATTTCATTTTAATAAATGTTTTCTTTAAGTTGCGTTTATAGTTTATCACAAAAAATAACACTTTCTTTAAAAGAAAGATATATTTTCTTAACATCGATACAGCATATTTCTTTATTGCATACATTTTTATTTAAAACACAGAAGTATATCCGCAATTACGATTGAAAAATTATTTTTGTCAAACATTAATTTTAACTTAGTTCTTCGCAAAGTAGAAGTATTAATATCAAATTGTAATTCGGTTTTAAAAATCTTAGTTAAAAATATGTTAAGAGGTAGAATTATTGTTGTGGCATTGTTTTTCGGGACTCTTTAAAAATATTCCAATAATTTGTTAAGTAAAATATGTTAAGTAAATAAAAACCTTTTGAAGGACTTGCAACACTTGGTTTTCACAACGTTAATCAATTGCTCTCACGCTTTCTCTTTTCTTCGTACCTCATTCAATATAAGAAAAATATATCGATTTTTGAGAAGAAGCCTCTTTAATTTTTAAGAAAGGATTTCTTTTTATTGAAGAAAATATTTCGCATAATGAATTATTTGTCAACAATAGAGAACATTTTTAATTTTTTATAAATTTTCAGATATAAAATGAGATTTCTTCAGTGAGAGAAAAATACTTATCATTATAAGAGCCATGAAATATTTTCATTTCCCACAAGGAAGGAAATATTTCTTCGAATATGTGAAAATTTATTATAATTGAAGTAAATTTTATTTAAAATAAAGAAAATTTATATTATCGAAAATAGAGATATTTTTATCACAAAAAGATAGGTGTTTCTTTCTGAGAGTACTCAGCAGTTTTTGGCACTAGTGCTATACTAGTGATTTCACTAGCTCCTAGGCAACCACCACTAGTTCCACTTTAGTCTACTTTCTATGTACTCAACTGTCGAATTTTACGTGGAGATGTCATACGGAGTGGTTAATTGCTACCCTTTCAACTACTATTTCCCAGCCACTTCACTAATGCCTCAGGACTAGCAACTTCAGTAGTTCGTTGGAGCCAACTACTTTTCTAGTGCATTTCATCTGCCATTCCCTAGCTACTTTACTAGTGCGTCGGTACCAACTACTTAACTAGTCCAACGATATAGCTATATTGTCAGTACTTTGGTACCACTTCCTTCAATGGTGCTAATGAACTAAGTAATTCGTAGTTTAATTTTTTTTTTAGAAACCAAATATTTTCTTTTTTATTGAGAAACGCTTAAAATATTATAATTTACAAAGTTGTTTGCTTGAAAAAAATGAACATTTATTTATTTAACATTTATATATTAATTTATTAAATTTTTAATTTAAAATAGATGAGCTTATATATTAGTGAGTGTATTTAGACATAACATGTAAGCAAACTCATTGCAAACATAAATTGGTTTAATTTTTGAGTGAAACTGATTAGTGTTTTGCATTTCTAATGGTACAAGATTAATCAAATCAAATCTCAAACATTCCTGTTATTTTTTTATCCATTAGTTGCTTATCCATTTCTGTAGAAATTTTCCAAACTTTATAAGCATTTTTTCCATTTACTCCATCTACGTTGTAAGCTAGTGTGATTTCTGTTGCAAGTAATTTACGCAGGTTTCTTTCTACTCCTTCAGGTTGCAACAATGTTTTCATGGCCTTGATCTTTGAAGATTAGACAAATATAGTCGGCTTTAATTAATGTAATGGTAATAATAAACATACACATATACATATGTTGTCTTGTGTAATCTGTACATTTATGCTTAGTTTTTTTTTCTGTAGTTAGTGGGAATAATGCTTGAAGTGGTAGGTCTTGAATATGCTGCCGTAAAAGTTGTGACATTATGACTTTTTGTTCAGCAAGTGCTTCACTGCGATTTTAAGCTGGCCTTAAAAAAGAATAGACATAAATTTAAATTGTTTTTCTTTCTGTTTGATTTCGTTTGTTGATAAGATACAAATGAATAAAATTACCATACCTGGTAATGGCTGAGAATAAGATTCAAACATAAATAATGAGCGAAAACTAACAAATTTTTTAAAAGCATACCTTTCATGTCATCAATTTGATTTTCTAAAATTTTGCAACAATTACAGTGAGTAGTTCGGTGGGCTGTTCTTTCACATTTTTAATTAGTCTTTTTAAATGCCGTTTACTATTCATTGCTGTTATTATTTATTCCAATTTATTGATGGTTTTTGTATTTAATATCGTCTTAATTTTTATTTATAACTGCTTAAATTTTATTTTTACTTTATTTTTTGGCCTTTTTATTCCTTTTTTTTGTCACAATTAAATTTGCAGCTGTTCTTTTACAAAAATTCACGAAATCAACATAAACTAAAATTTTTTAAAGCAAATTGTCAAATTCAAAGCAAATTCACTCAAAAACGATTTAATATACTGGTTTTTTTTGTCATATCCGTTATTTGGTTCCTTCATTCAATTTGTTTTAATTTTCGTCAGAAGTCAATATTGAATTGAATATGTCAGAGAATCCGCTTTGAATCAGCGTGAGCATGAAGTTCATTGAATTGACCCGTTGCTGCACTACCTTGAGTCAATAAAGTAACTAGCGAGTAAATGAACTAGTGAAGTAGCTAGCGATACAGTAGCAATTGGTTACTCTCAATACTGGCTGGTAACAACAAACTAAAAGAGCTCAGTATTTTGTTTGACCATCCTTGCTGTCTATCACTGCTTGCATACGACGAGGCATGGATAGTACCGAGCTTACTATTTCATACGACGTTTCTGACTTTCTGAGTTTAGTGATAGCTCTTTAAGCCAATCCTTGCTAGATTTGCATCATTTCCATTATTTCGTTTCAATAACTCCCAAAAATTGTAGTCCAGTGAATGAGGAGAGCTATGAAGCTGCCGTGGATAATAAAGCAGTTATTCTTTTACCGAAAGCATGCTAGAGTAACTTCGGGTATTGTGATATGGTCGGGTAATGTGATATACCTGCATATTTTGTTAATTACACAAATTTTGACTAGAATATACATGTAAACATAACGGTTACGGAAAAAAGGCATGTGCTGCAGTTTTATGCGCACTCTCATTTGCTCTTATTGTTGGGAAATTGTTTCGTCGGTGTAGTCGATATATGTTTTGAGTGCGTTTTGTGAGTTAGATAGGAGAAAACTGAAGCTGAATTGAAAGCTTGAATGCACTCAGAAAAAAATTTCCCGAAAATCTAGAAGAATAGCACCCAATCTTTAGAAAATCGGGCCTAATTTGGCGCCATGGCGGACTTTATAATAATGAAGTATATATTTTTCATTAAATTAACACCAGAAGTGTAAAATAATTAAGGAAACTTATTCAAGCATTTACGAACCATTTCGCTAAATTGAAGAAACTTACCCTAATTGTGTTGGAATCTTGTGACATTTGAGTAAGTTTTCTACCGTTTATTTATCATCGGCTATAAATAAGACAAATATTTTCTCCTACAATAAGAAATTTTTCTTCGAATTCCTGCAAAAATTTTAAATTTTTGCAAAAAAAAACCAAAATTTTTTAAGATTTTAAACTGCATCCAGTGAAAATTACTATTTTTGTACTGACGGAAAACTGCAAACAGTATTATTATTATTATCAACATTAAATTAATTTGAAAGATTACCATTATCCGGAGACTTGAACCTCGGTCGCGTGAGTGTAAGTCCATCAGCTTATCCATTCAACCTAAGCAGTTGTTAAGCAATCGTCGCTTAATTTGCTTCATTTAGTGTCGTTCTCTTTTTAAGTATTTTTAAAGCATTTTTTCTAGAAATATCAGAAAAGCATCTTTAAAATAAATCACTTGTGGTGCACCAAAATATCTTAATTTCTTATGTTTGAGTAAAAACTTGTCTTTAAAACTAAGAAGCTGTTTTGATTACGTTGCAACGAATTCAAGACGTGAGATCGTTAAATCATGTAAAAATTCTTTAAAATAAGGAGAAAAACCTCTATAGAATATAGAAAAACTCATGCTTATGAATTGATGCCACAGTTTCCTAATGTAAGGGAAGCAGATTTTTTTGAGTGTATATAAGTTTGTTAGTGTTTGAATACAGTTATCCATAAATAACTTGTTTTTTCTGAAGTGTATTTTTATAAAAATAACGTGATTGTTTTGAAAACAGAATTCGGCAATTTTGATATAGTCAAAGTTGGGTAATGTGATATACCCCTCTGAGTTATCAATTATAAATTATTATTGCAATTACTTGCAGATATTGCCAAACAAAGGGCAGATAGCTAAGTGGGGCAGAGAAGGAAGGAGAAAGGCTCTTTTGGCGGTCAGAAAATTAGCAGTGGTCTTACTGTTGGCGTCAAAGACATTTGGAGTTCCATTTGCAACGCTGTAAAAAGCAACAAGCAGTGATAAGCCTATCAGCTACTTAAGCTATTTTTTGTTAAGTTTTAACTTACGTATTCGTATTCAGTTGCTTTTGTTTATATTTTTTTCTCCGTGTGATATACCATTATCACATCATCCGAACGATGTATATCACTTTACCCGCCGAGTTTATTAATAAGGGTTACATAGGTTTTTTGCATTATGTTGAAAAATCTCCAAATTGGGTAACGCTATAGAGCTACAAAGTCGTAATATACTGCACAATGCATCAACAAACTATCCTGTGTAATGCGGTATAAGCTTACGTAAGAGAGTTGCGAGTAATTAAAAAGATAAAATTACCTATATCACATTACCCGAAGTTACTCTGTGGTTGGGAGCTTGGTCTTGTTGGAAAGTCTAACGAGGTCCAAGATCCCAGCCGTTCACAGAAAGATGTAAATTTTGTTGCAATATGCTCTTGTACTGATGTCGATCCATTAAACTAGGGACGGGCAGAAGCAGGCAAAGTTATTTTATGTACCCCTTGCCAATAAACTAAGAGGAAAGGCGGGTTAATTTGCGGTGAGTAGCTATAAATCCTTATTAAGCAATCTTTTGATGCCTATAGAGAACGTCCTATTAATTTTTCTCCCTCAACATTTCTTTTATATACACCTATGCTTTATATGGCACCCTTCTGGTGGTCCTCATTCAAAAAACACAAACAAATAGAAAATAATGCCTATTACAGCTTATTTCAAAAAATCTATGACCCCTAGGGGGTCAAATGTAGAAGCTTTTCCTATTAATTTTTTCCCTCAAAATTTCTTTTAAACACACCTACACTCACAAAAACGTGACGAGACTCGAAATATTTTTCATGACGAAAATTATCCGTGACGATACTCTTAAAATTTTACCCTCAATATCAAATGACCGCCTAAGAAGGTTCATTTCAAAAAATTTCTAATTTAAATCACAATATCCCTGCGATTTACAAAATAAAATATTTTTTTTTTGCTATATTGCAACCCAGCTAGCACAAAAAGGTTGTAATAGTGGCGGAAAAGAGTCGCCAATACAGATATAAATCGTAATTGTAACATAATTACAACTGAAAAAGCAGATATTTACGCTTATTTTGTAACAACTTTGGTTGCAATCAGGCGAAAAATGTGTTATAATAATGTTATAAATGTGTTGTTGGTACAAACTTAAGTAGCATGCCACAAGATAAAACATACTTCAAACATCCAAAAATTATTATTGTGTTATTTTTACGTTACAATTCAGGTAAAATAACGTGAATGTAACAAATATTTTGTTTTATTTAAGTTATTTTTTGTTATAATGACTGATTTTTCAACAAGGAAGAAGTACTGAAGACATAAATATTCCTGATTGAAATAAAATAAGTTCTTAATAAGTTTTAAAATGTTTTGCATACACACTTCCTTAATATAGTTTTCATTAAAGCCAGTGATAATTTTTTGGAGTGTATTTTAAAAGTCAAAGACAAATTGGAATGTAATTAATATGTGAAATTTCATTGAAAATATGAAGAGTTATACACTAAATTTTTACAACAAAGGCTATTTTGTTGTAAAAGTTTAGTGCTAGCTATTTTGGTTAAAGTTTAGCTATTTTGCTTTACCTCTAGAAAAATCACGCTCCACCCAAAAAAAAAATAAAAATTTTTGAAATAATTTGGAATTAAGAAATATTTAGAGTTTTTAGTTTCCGCGTAATAATGTTTAATATATAGATTAATATATTTTTAAAGTTCCTGGTGTCATATTGCACTGAAAATTCTAAAATAAAATAGTAAATACTAAAGAAAATCGTGTTTAAATTTATTCTAATCAAAATTCATAGTGTAGAAAAAAAAAACAAATATGGTGAGTATGAAGTTTTTAGACACTTTTTCCAAAGTTCTTGCAACTGAATAATAACTTCAATACATAGTTCTTGCAACTAACTAAATATCAAAAGTTACAAATATTTTTTTAAAGTTATCTCAACTGAATAATAACTTTAATGCAGCACTTTTATTCAAAACTTCTTGCAACTGAATTATAACTTCAATACTAAGTTCATGTATCTAATTACATTATGCTAGTCGCAATGGTTTTTTCTAAAGTTCTTGCAACAAAATAATAACCTCAGTACATAGTTCTTGTATCAAGCAAAATTTTTTAAGTTATTTTTAATGTTCTTGTAGCTTTATAAAAACATCAATCCAACGATATTTTTCCTAACTACATTTTTTGAGTTAAAATAATGTTTCCTAAAGTTCTAGCAACTGAATAATAACCTCAGTTCAGCATAAGGTTGCAATGATTATTTCAAATGTTCTTGTAACTGAATAAAAACCTCATTTCAACCGTCTTGCAATAAAACAAATTCTCATAATTTCACAGTGATTCATTTTGTGGCAAAATTTAACAAAAATTAATTACATGGTAGTAGTGGTAAAGAAATTGATAAGCAACACAGAATTTTTTGTGTAAAATAAAATTTATATTTTGCTTGAGGACAAAATACAATAACATTGTATTTTGATATAACTGACATTGATATAACTTAATATAATCGCATCTAGGTTGCTAACTCGTTACTGTATTTGTTACAATTACAATACACAAACATTTTTTATTGGTGCTTCAAAAAGAAATGTTGTAATAAAGTTAATTTAAAGTAAAAATTACTCATTGTTTTCAAAACTTTATGAAAAATTTTTAAAACAAGTGCATTTATTCCTAACATAATAAACACCGTAGTTTAACTTACTAGCAACAAAACGAATAATTTGTTACAAAGTACTTATTTAAAGCTTTAATACAACCCTTGTGATTTAAAAAATCTGGAATACCACCGAATTATAACATATTTTTGTTACAAATCGAAATCTGCGCTAGTGGGGAAGTGTTCTTTTATTTTCATCAAATGGTCAACATCAAAAGAAATTATTACAAGTTTCCTGGTGGGAATATTTATTGCAGTTTAAGCAGAGTACTTACTGCAGCAGTATTTATTTTAGGATTTTGAAACTACTTCTTTACCAAAAGAAAAATATCGAACTTAGATCAGAGGTTTTATCTTCAAAAATATGCAAAAAAATCTTACTTTTAAAACTGCAAATGCTCTTATTAGACAGAGCAAAAATTTTTTGGTTTTTTAAAGCTATGTTTAAGGTTTATTAAAGTCATTTGGTTTTTTTATTAAGTTTTTTAATGAATAAGTACTTCATAGTTTTTGTGCACACTTGGTGTATCTTCAGTGCGTTCAGCCGTGGTTTGAACATTTTAGCATCATAAAAAAATAAAGTAATGATTATGTTAAAGAGAGCTTGATTTTCCATATAGATAGATGTTCATCAAAAAGTCAATTTGAATACTCGGTGAAAATACACCAAGTGAGCGAACAATCGTTTTAAGCGAATGTTATCAAACGTTTCAATATTCAATGTTATACTCACCTGTTACATTTATAAGAAAAATTATAGGAATTTTTCAAATATACTATATAAATATTCATTTTATTTTCTGCTTAATGCAGTTTTCATATCCCAAAGAAATCCCGGAACCGCGAAAAAATGTGTGAGCTACCTAATGCCTACATAATAACGTTATTAAGTAAATTAATTTTTTTTTTTCATTGAATAGAGACATACAAACGAATGAACATACAGTCAAAAGATGGTGCAAATATATAGAGAAAGCAAGTGTGATGGTTTTTCTCTAACATATAATTTTTATTTTTGTTCCTCGTTTTTTCCTCTTTTGTATGCCAAATACATAAACGTTTACAGGCAATTTCTCTCGTACTCAGACCGGATGTGAATGTTTTCGGAAATGTTGTCCCTTTTTTGTCACACATCGTATTGAAACGGTCAGCATAGCAATCAACCTACAAATTGTTGGTTAAAAAAATAAATAACAGCTTTGTTTTGCCCATTTGTGTTAACATTGCCTTTCTTTTTGTTTTCTTTTCTTTCTACTTGAGTATTGGTGACAGAATAATAAATTTACCGAAACGGGTTGATTTATTATATATATATATATATTACATACAAAATATTCTTATGTATTTTCCAGAAAAGTATTAGATATCGATTCCTCTTGGGTTAAAATAATAAAACTTTATGAACTCTTTGAATGCGTGGATTTCGGAAAATGTTTTCTAATGCTTAATGAACACGTATTTCCTGCTAACATTTATCTGGTTTTTAAAAACAAACATATTTCCTATCATTTGTATAATATTTCCATTGAAAAATGTTCCGATGACTTTAATAAAAAAAAAAAACACAAAACTTGGAAAAAAACAAAAACAAAAAACTTTAAACACCATATTATATTTTTTAGAATTATATTTGAGCTTAATGCCAAATAAGTTTATGAAACAACAGAAGTGTTGATGCAGCTATCAACAAAACAGTCTGTCTAGTCTGCTTGGTAGTTTTTTCTGCAAAGAACTTGCTGTTGTTGCAACCTGATGCTTTATGAACTTATTTGGCATTAAGCTCAAATATAATTTTGAGAAAATATAATTTTAAAATATAGTAATTAAAATATGCCATCATTAATTTTTGATTTAAAAACTTTAAACTTTAACAGTTTCAATTAAAATAAATAACTCAGTATGAATAAATTTTGATAAGTTTTATATGATTTCTATGGTAAAAATTGTCGCTAAATGGCTGTTTCTGTTGTTTTGTTATTAGGAGTTGCGTAACTTAATTGTATAGATTCAATTTAAAAAACTTGTCTGTGGTTTTGTCTCTTGGCTCACTTGATGCCATTCTTTGTCCCATTCAACTGTCATTCAAACGAAAACTTAGATTATTTAAAAGGTGAAACACCTGTAAAAATTGATTGGAGTATAATAGAAAAAAATATAAAGACATCTATCATATTCTGCTTTCTTACCCCCTCCCCCCCCTCTCCTCGCCCATTCTTCAAGTGGTATTTATGCCCAACAAAAGCACACATTGTTGTTTTTCAAAGTAAATGAGCGAGAAGAAAGTCAACATCAATAAAAAAGTCTGAAAAAAATTTAGCTATGTTGTCAGAGTTGCCAGATTTCGTGAGAATTAATTCCCGTTTTATTTATGCATTTAACATATCTACGTTCCCACCTTATTTAAGTTAACATAAGGAAAACATAAAAAATAATTTGTATTTACTTTAGTGTTTTATTTCATAAAGGAATCATAACAGTTCAAGCAATAACCTTAGGGCCGTTTTATTCACTTTTTTTTCTGTTCTGTGCTTTCTCTAATTGAGTAAACATCGTGCCTTATATACCACGTTTAATTAGTGCTGAGTCTTAAGCCAATCAACAATTTTTTTTCTTTTATATCGTTTATATTGTTCTTAACTTAATAAATTTAATTAAATAAATGTAACAAAATTTATTGTAACAAAATCTAATACTCTTAGTGACACTTAAGTGCCTAGAAATGAATAAACCACCTGACGTTAACAACCAATATTTGATGTGCATAGAAAAATCAAAAACTCTAACTTTAACTAATCCCGGACCTAAATATTTGGTCATATCAAGAGAAGATAATGAAAACACACTTGCTAAAGTTTCTCCTTTTTTAATTTAAAAATGTATTGATAATGTCTGTCGAGGCGAGGTTGACACCTGCAAAAAACTCCGCAACGGTACTCTACTAATTAAAACAAAAAATATAACACAAGCATTAAAATTACTTAAACTAACATCATTCGGTCAAATGATTACTGTTGACGTAACAGAACACACAACACTCAAATATTCTAAAGGAGTCATTTATTCAAATGATTTAAGAGAATTACCCGAAGGTGAAATTTTGAACGAGCTTAAACAACAAAATATAACAGAGGTAAAAAATTCTTAAAAAAGACGGTGAAGTATCGAAAGAGACCGGCCTCTTTATATTAACTTTTGCGCTCCCAGCTATCAAAAGTTCATGTCGGCCCCTACATCCCTCACCCGTTGCGATGTAAGATGTGTTTACGACTCGGACACACATTTAAATTCTGTAAAGACACTAAGCTCTGTGCAAATTGTGGAGAGCAAGATCACTTAAATGCTGAACTTAATGAAGTATATAAAAACAAAAAAAAATTGCATTAACTGTGCAGAAAACAACGTAGATGATAAAAGCCACAACGCATTTAATAAAAAGTGTTAAATTTTTATCAAACACACGGAACTTCAAGCTATTAAAACTTTAGAAAAAACTGATGCCAGAACAGCCCTGAAAATATACAACGAACGTCAACTAAATTCGCAATCATCATACGCTAACAGACTAAGATCAGCTCCCGACACTCAAAATCCTTTCTTAGACTTTCTTAACGATTCCGTAGATGAACCCCAATCCAGTTGCAGCAATAAAATTCCTCACTCCGAATCAACAATAAAAATTCAAAACATCGATGACCTACCACTTACAGCTACCACGAGTTCTGTCCATTCCATCAAACCATTAGAAGCCAACGAACGTCTTGAAGACGAACCGATGTCTACAACACCGTCAGAAACTAAAGTCAAAATATTTCCGAAGATTACCAGTAACCGACTTAAATATTAACTGAAAGCTAAAAACAAATCACACAGTAAAACTAAGAGTAAAGCTAGCAGTAAACGTTAAGAGTCAAAAAAATTTTAATATCTTTTTAGTTTTAAGCGCTCATCGATTGGGTAAATCTCGTTCGCATATTTTTGTGAGAGAGAACCTTAAAAGCTTGCTCGGTGTGACCCTGTCGAATAACGAGATTGCGCAGATCATTATTATGGTATTTATTGTATTTGTTAAAATTTCATCAAATTCTGCTCTGAGTAAAATATCCATAATCAAAATAAGAAGTCAATTACTTAAGCTTTATTATTTGTTTAAACTAAGTTATTTACAGCAATGGCTTTGAATATTGTACAGTAGAATATCAATGGATATATTAACATTTACGACCAGTTACAAGTTCTTTTGAGATTTCATAACCCAAAAATAATAGCACTTCAGGAAACTCATTTTCAATCCCTTGATAATATACCTATCCCAATTAACTTCCAAATTTACTCGACCAACCACTCAAATAATTCGTACGGTGGTGTTGCATTACTTATTCATAAAACTATACAACATGAAATAATTAGCACCAATCAAGACTTTGACACAATAGCTGCTACAAACCATTCCTCAATTTTCACTGCTGCAGCCGAAGGTATTCTATATGCAACACAATATGCAAAAAAGTCGAACCCCAACTACATACTCATCACTGATTCACTTTCTACCCTCAAAGCCGTAACAAACTGCAACTACAAAAATGATACAGTTTCAGCAATAAGAGACGTAGTCATAAATATCAACAAAATTAAACTTTGCTTGATCCCAAGCCACATAGGCATAAGTGTAAAGACCGCTGCTGACCATTTCGCTGATCTTGCTACAAGATCACCATTATGTTCACAACGCACAATCAATGTAATGGATATAAAACGAGCCATAAACAACTCATGCTCCGAAACAAACCTCCAAAACTGGAACACTTACGAGCACCACTATAAGCTCTTTGACAGAGACTACATCACACCACACTTCCCAACTACACCCATGAGAAAACAAACAGTAAACTACATCCGTTTCCGCCTCGGGCACACCAGACTCACACACCAACATATCTTCTCTAGAGGTTTAACCCCGATCTGTCGATTCTGCAGTATGGAAGAATTAACTTAATGCATGTCCTCGAACCTTGTCCAGCAATTGTAGAGAAATTGAGACAAAATAGTTTTAACCACAATATTGTTAGCTTACTTACCAACGTAACTGAAGGAAATATTATTATGTTCAGTAAATTCTTAAATATTCTAGGTATATTTTATGAAATTTAGTATTAATTACACTGAAACGGAAGGTTTTAGTCGCTAATGCTTAGTTATTTAATTTCCCAAATGTACTTTTACTTTAAGAAATGTTAAATAAAATAAATAAATAAAATCAAGTTTGCTATTCTTTACTCTTATATCCCCCCCACAAAAACATTCAACCTCCACAACTTACATAACGTCTATGGTAACTAATCCAACTAATGTATGATCACCGGTGACTTTAATAGCTGGCACCAGAAATGGGGCTCAGCAAAGAACAACAAAAGAGGCAATATAGTTTCACGCTTCATAGAACAATCCCCCCTCACTCTTATGAATAATGGTTCCTCTACACACCTCAGCACCCACAACACTCTTACACACATCGACCTCACCATCTGTTCTCCTACCATAGCTTTACATTCTGACTGGCAAATTGAAGACGATTTATTCGGAAGCGATCACTTCCCAATCATATCCTGTTTTCCTTCAACGCACCACAAACATTTTCAAAAACCTAAACCTCGTTTCAAAGTTTAGCAAATTTTCCAAAAATGCAATAATATTTTTGGTGCGTAGCGCCCGCAAAGTGATAACATTAATAGAGAAGCCGCACTTATTCATAGAATAATATTAAAAAGCGCTAACAAAAGTATACCACAATCTTTTCCTCACAATCAAACTCACAATGTTTCTTGGTGGAATAGCCACTTACAGAGTCTGAGGATAAAAAAATTGATCTCTGGCATCTAGTAAAGCAAAACAAATCTACAGAAAATATCCTCAATTACAAAAAAGCGAACGCCGTATTCAAACGAGAAGTTTAAAAAGCTAAGCGAGTTTCTATTCAGACTTTTACAGCTGAAATTAAACCCTCCATACCAACAAGAAAAATTTGGTGCAACATATGACGTTTTTGTGGACTTAACAAAACCAAAAATATCCAAAGCATAGCCTCTCCCACTCACATCAACGAATATATCACTAACTCATCACGAATTACTCAAAATTTTTGCTACCATTGCTCAAATGAATCCTCAGATAATAATTTTTCACCTCTCTTTCAAGGAAAAAAGCAATCAGCAAATCAACACTCACCAAATTATGCACCGAACATAAGAGCCAAATTACTAGAAAAAGAAATAACTTTCATCGAACTTGACATGTTTTTAAAAAAGCTTAAGGGAAAAACTCCCGGTGTTGACCGGATCACATACCTCATGATTCAAAACCTTTCTAAAAACACTAAATACAGGCTTTTAAAGCTATACAATAATATATTCAATTACTTTATTCCTCAATCATATAAAACAAGTACTATTATACTCATATTGAAACCAAATGCAAATAAAACATTAATTAGATCCTATCACTCAATCCATGCTGCTCAAAAGTCTTAGACAAAATCATTGCGAATCGACTATGGTGGTTTGTCTTATCAGACAAACTTATCAATAGTCAACAGATGGGCTTTAAAAGAGAAAAAGCTGTTTCAGACAATCTAGTATACCTCGACTCCTTGATTACAGAATCTTTATCGACAAAAAAACACCTATATATTATATCTTTAGACTTCGCTAAAGCCTTCGATCGGGTTGGTATCCATGCAATTTTAGATCAGCTAAGGAACTGGAAAGTAGGGCCTAAAATGATTCATTATGTCTATAATTTTATGACTAAAAGGTAGATTAAAGTTAGAGTTGGTAATTCTTACTCGAATTCGCTACCGTTGTTTAACGGCATCCTCCAAGGGTCCCCCTTGTCGGTTATAATAGCATATAAAACATTATGTCATATAATCTCGTTTCACACAGAAATTAAATTTTGTGCTTATGCAGACGACTTTTGTTTTTATAATACAATAAACCAAACGGAAAAATGTAGATATTAACCTCGACAGCTTATTTAGTGATATTTAATCATGGTGCGAGTACTCTGAGGCTCAATTATCAATTTCAAAATGTAAACAAATGCATATCTGTCGAAAAATAGCATGCGTTTGCAATTTACGATCAAATGATTTTATAATTGAAGCAGTTTCCCAATTAAGAATACTAGGTGTAATTTTTAATAAAAAAATATAGATGGCTTGACAATATCCAACATATTCTTCCGTCTCTTTCAAATAGGCTAAACATTATTAAGTGTCTTTCAAGTTCTAAAATCAATACAAGCCATCATATCTGTCGTTAAATCATTAGTTTTATCAAAAATTAACTATGGACAGTTCTTATACGGATTCTCGCCTAAATCTGCTCTTAATAAGTTAAAAACTATATTCAGTTCATCTCTCAGAATTGCTTTTGGAGCTTATCGTACTACTACAATAAAAAATATTTTGTTTGAAGCTAACATTAAAAGTATTGAAGACCAAAGAGACCTTCTTACCTCTAACCTTTCTAAATCTTTCATTAACAGCCTTGACTCGCCATACTCTCAACTCATCCAAAATACAAGCACTCTAAACATTTATCCTAGCACAAATTCTGTAATAAGTAGAACAATCGCTCTTTGCGAAGATCTTAGCATTTCATACAACCCAATCAAACCCACTTACAGCAACTATCCACCATGGCATTTCAACCCCTCCACAATAAATACCTCTTTATGCATCCCCAATAAGTCAATCACATTACCCCACTTATTTCGAGCCAAATTCCAAGATATTAAAGAAAATCTAAGCGACTATTTCTTTTTATACACTGACGGGTCAATGCCGGCAAATTGCTTCAGTTGCGCCGTCACATCTGAATCAAACATCATCTATACATCACTTCTACCATCATACAGCTCTGTCTTCTCTGCTGAAATCATTGCGATTTTTGAAGCAGTAAAGTACGCACAATTAAATATTGGTAAATTTGCTTTATGCAGTGATTCTCTATCTTCCATACAAGCAATATCAAACATTGACAATAGTCAATATTATCCCATCCTGGTTCGTAATATTCTTTTAGAAGCTCACCTGAGAATATTATTAATTTGGATTCCCAGCTATGTAAATATAACAGGAAACGAACTGGCTGACGAAGTAGCAAAGTCTGCAACTTCAGCACCAATTACTTTAAATATTAATTAAAACTCTAATGACATTACAAAACACCTCAAATCTCATTTCCAAATGAAACAAACCCAACAATGGGCTCTCACATCCACATGGTATCGCGAAATCAACACAACTAAGCTAACAATAGATAACTACATTAAACCAAGATGCGACATCGGGCTATCCAGGTTCGATATGACAAAGTACTTTCGTCTTAGCTTAGGCCATACCAGGCTAACACACGGATACTTTATCGATCACTCCAAATCTAATCTCTGTCAATTCTGCAATTATCATGCCATTGAACACTGTTGAACATATTACAGTTTATTGTCCTCGATTCAACAACCAACGCAATCAAGCATTTTGCAATTCTAGCCCCCTTCTGGCGCTATCTAACCCGAACAAAAATAACATTGAAAACATAATCTGCTTCCTAAAAACTTCCCAACTTTTCCACCGTATCTAAATTCATTTCTTTTTCGTAACATACCTGTGAAATTTTTACTTTTTCTTTCTTCTTTTCCTTTTTTTCTCTTTCATGAAATATATAAATATGTATTTATGAGTATTTCTTAAATAACTATTGCTTATAATTTTTTAATGATATATCATAATAAAACAAAATGTATTTAATTAAAATGATCAGCGGAAGGCCATTGCTGCTGTTGCTGTTTATCCTTTTCTTTGTAACTATTAATTTTAATTATAAGTTATTTTGTAATAAATAAATAATTATTCACTTTTTTATAACTTAAGTTAACTTGAGTAGTTTCAATAACTTTGGTTTTCTTGACTTTTTGTAAAACTTGCAAGTTAAATATTTAAATTTCCAAAGTTATAAAAAAATTCCAAAAAATTTATTGATGTTTGAGGGGTAATGAAGAAAAAAATACTTTTTATAACTTATGAGATCGATCGATTTATATAGATGGCAACGAAATTTCATAAAAATATTTTATTTGCAATTTACACTACGTTATATTATATGTATGTATGCAGAAAAGAAACAAAATTCTAATTGTGAACTCGAAATTATTGTTTTGTATTTGATGATGAATGAATGCCGCAAATAAAAAGAAACAACCAAAAATATTCTTAACAAAAATATGACTTTATTTGCAGATAGTTTCATTGAGAGTGACAATTTTAACCAAAATGCCTTTTATAAAATATATAGAGAAACAAAAAAGAGATCATAAATTAACTGTTGCAATGCTCAAGAACTAAAGGCATATTGAGCGGTTTAATCGTGCGATAAGAAGCAAAAAAACTATGTTGGATAATAAATAAGCAACAATAATAACAAAAGAGCAACAAAATATTCATACATACATACACATATCTACATATAAGTACATACTTTTGACTTTACAGTAAAGACAAAATTTCACTTCTTAGAAATCTGAATTTTACATTTAGATAAATTAAGCAAAACTTAATTACCTTTTCTGATTTTTTTGTTTTTGACCAATTCTTTTGTTTTTATGTTTGGATGTTATTATAAATTTGGGCTTTTTTGGTCACTTTGTTTATACAAAAAATATAATCTAAAAAATATTTTTCATAGTCTACCCAACGTTTCGGAAGCGGCTTTCTTCCTTTATCAGGGGTGTTTTTGATTTTATTTTTCTACGAAAAAATCACAATTAGTTTTCTTATAAAATAAACATAAACAATTAGTTTTCTTATTAAATGAACATAAAAACAATAAGATATTTACATATTTACATATTTACAAATTATTGCACTCTTCCTTGGATAACATTCAACACTTTTAACTAACAAAAATTTACTAATATTTTATATTATTACTAATATAAAATTTTAATAATGAACAAAAAGCATACAAATTGCACTTGACTGTGATTAACGAGAAATAAACATAAAAACAGCTGGTTGAGTTTATCTTAAAGCTAAAACTATCTTTTGTTCATGGACAGTATTTTAATCATAGAGGTTGTCAACAATATGGTCGATGGTGAATTGGCTGGCTGGAATGGTTTTCATTTGAGTTTTGTTTAAATTTAAAGCATGAAAAGCTTTATGTTGAAATTTTTACATGAAATTTGATATATAAGCTTCTATCTAAAATCTAATGCTAAAGTTCAAAGATGAGTCAAATCGGATGAAAACGATGCCTACCTAATTAATGTAATGACATACAGTTTTTAACACAAGCTTTAATTTGTAATTTGCACTCTGAGTATGATATTTGGAAAACACCCATATAAAGTGACTTCATTTAATATCAAAATAAATTCCAAGAGAATTAATGCATTGACTTGATATTTTCTTTTCACATATTTATTATTTATATATTTTTCACAAGTTCTTTGCTACTTGAAACTTACTCTGAGTTTAGGAATCGGAACAATTTTATGAAGTCAGCTCAGTTGAAGATTTGAAATGAGAAATAATTAAGAATTTGGTTGGCCGCTTTTTTATGACGGAATTAAATTTGTCTCTTAAAAAGAGTGTTGTTCCTATTTTATTTTTTGAGTTAAAAATTCTAGGAAAACAAAAAAAAATCCCTCTTCTGGCAACGCTGAATATATTGGTTCTTGTGTGTCTGTTTTTTTTTTCAACTTTTACGTGGTTAAGGTAAACACCTCATGTGTCAATTATATGCTACATGTCTTAAGAAAAGGAAGGTGATAAGAAAATGTTTTTGAAAATTTGACATGGCTGTGAAAAAATTACATAAAAATTGTTTTAAACTTGCTTGAGATTCTTTTTACTAGGAAAAATTAAAAATGCGAAATACTTTTTACGAGGTCATTTATGTTTGCTCGAATTTGATTGAGTGTCAAAATGAGATTTTTGAATTGGTGAATTCTTGTATTAGTGACTTCAAAGTTTTATCAGTAGAAGTATTTAGAATATTAAGGATATGTCACATACAGAGTCACAAGTTGCGCCAATTCAATAAGTGTGCACTAAGGGTGACCTTAGCAATAGGGAGCTTTTTGAAAAGAAATTTTCTTAATATGGAGGGCTCAAAAATAGTTTCTTTTGATTTAAAAACAATAAAAATATCAAATTGTAAGTAATCAGAAATTATTTACCCGACCATCAAAGCGATTTAAATTCAAAATGTAAAAACATATGAATTTTTTTTTGGCTTTTTACATATTACTCGATTGTTTGCACATAAAACCCTATTTTGTGCCTAAAGCTGGTATGAATTTTGCGTTTGTTATTTAATGTCCCTAAAAATGAGATGTAAAACATAATAATCGGATAAAAATTGATAGAGTTGTGATATTTTAATTTTTGAAAAAATTTCTTTTTTTTTCTTGTTGTAGTAAAAAAAAAAATCTTAAAAATTTATTTCTGAAGACATTGCAATAAAATGCTGTTGAAATGTTTTTTGAATAAAAACATTTAATACAAATACAAAAAATTATGTGATTACGTTGAATAACTTCTGTTGTTATAAAATTTTTTATTTGAAGTGTAACATTTTGTAAATTTCTAGTTTAGGTATTTTTACGAAAAAAATCCTCAAAAATCCAAAATGTGGAATTTAAAAAAACGACTTAATAAGTGACTCTGGCATAATCTATAGCTATTTTGTGTAAAAATCTACAAAAACAAAAATTCGGATGAAAAAGTTATAGCTGTTCAGACTTGATTTTTTTAAAAAAATTTAAGAGTTAAAATTAATCACGAGTTTTTGCACTTCAGCCCAAATTTAGGTATCAAGGATGATAGAGCGGAACTTGAGCATAGTTTCGTTATTTTAAACACATGAAAATAAATTTTTTATTAAAAATGTAGAGTGGTACCTTTTTGGCTTTTATAGTTTTATTCGTTTTAAAAATAAATTTTTTTCTGAACTTATAATTTTACTTCATGAGCATTTGAGGTATCAAGAACGATAGAGCGGGATTTGAGCATAGTGTCAATTAATGTGCCACATTAAAATACATTTTCGAACAAAAATGTAGAATGGAACCTTTTCTACTTCTTTACTTTTTTCGTTTAAAAAATTTAAATTCAAAAGTATTTATTTTTTGCACTTCAGACCAAATATTACTATTTGGGTTGCATTTTTGAATTATTATACGTATTTTCTTAAATTTTTCCTTTTAAAAGAAATTATTTAGCTATTTTTTGCCACTTTAAATAAGCTGCGGCGAATTAAAGTGTTTGGTCGAGTTTTACGGCGAATTCAAAAGTTGGTCTGAGTTAAAAAATTTGGGATGAAGATTTTGGGCTAACTTCACACCGGTATAATCTACATAGAAAAAATTTCCATGCAAACATTTTATGCTGCGCTTGTAAAAATTCGATAATTTAAGTATGAAACAAATTTTCTACCTTAAAGCATAGTACTTTGTTAACTTGCGTGAAATTTCTGACTTCAGTTTGTTGCGAGGAGTTCCTATAGCATCGTATCTCAGAGAAACTCAGGGAATGAGTTGGGAAATTTCATACGATGTCTCTCTTTTTATTTCAAAATAAATAGGCAGTGCAATTAAATTGTCGCGTAAAAATGTTGCTCAGAAACATGTTGCTATAATTTCACTCACCGGAACAGAGTACTGCTCTAATGAACATGTTGTGAAAATTTCCACGCTTGCTTCGCAGCTGTCATATTTTGTATATCTAGTCCCAGCGAAAGCCACTGATGATGTAAATAACATAAAAAAATTTCAGAAGATTTGGAAACTGAATTTTTGATGAAACTGAAAAGTTTATGTATTTTCTACAACACGTTGGTGAAGAAAATAATTTTTGAGATAATCGAGTGTAAAGAGTATGAGTATAGAAACACTGTGCGCTCAATACCTGCTAAAAATAATACCTGCTAAAAAAATAATAAAAGCGGAAATAACGCCAATATCCTTAAACAAATTTAACAGTATATTCTTGAAAGACTATTCGTATAAGTATTTCTGAATATGCATATGAAAAAAAAAATCAATTTCATGGAAATTCTGATCTAAGAAGTTCCACGTAGTAATAAATTTGAGCAATTTTTGTTTTTGTGTAATTTTTCTGTGTAATTTTGTATCTTTTTTCATTTTAATATCATGATATTTTATTGTTAATTAGATAAAAAGTTTTGCAATTTTTTTGTGGTTTTACAATCCGGCTTAATTAATATGTAAATTGTAATGCAATGCGCACACCAGAGAACAGCTTGAGTGCATTCAAAGTGCGTTTCGATTGTTTCGTCAATAAACGAGCACCGAATGTGCTTCCTGCATTTAAATTAATGCGCAAATGCATGTACCAATCGCTGTTGATACGAATGCTTAGAGTGTGAGCGCTAGCGATTACGAACGTCTGCGACACAAGAATGGCAAACAAGGCAAGACATGAGGAACAATCGCCAAAAGCAAGCAACATGCATGTTTTTATGCTCATTCGCACAAAGGAAAAATATTAGTTGCAGTGTTGCATTTTTTTTTATTCTGCGAATGTTGTTACCAGACACAAAAAATTGCAATATTATAAAATAAGATTTTAATTAGAGTTATTATTGCACAAGTTGGTGAAAAAATATGTCAACAATCAACTTCTGTGCTAATTCGACTGCGAGGTGGACAGCAAGAATCAAATACGATTAATATGAAAATTACTTTTATTAATATAACCAATGGTATAAAAAAATTTGTTTGTAGCCATAACATTTGATAGGAAAGAGATATTGGCGTTATTTTTTCATGTAAATTATTTTTGAGACATTAAATATAAAAACAACATTTTGGTATAAATAAATTTTGCCCAAAAAATTATAGGGCAAAAAAAAGACAAAAACAGTTTAACAATTTTTGCCAAAACTGGACGATTTTTTGCAAAAAAATGCTATGTCATATAAAAGGTAGTCAGGAATTTTACATAATAGTACAGATGATTCCCCAAATATTTCGGCTGTAGCGATAGCCATCCGTGAGCTGGAATGCTTTAAAATCACCTCTAAAAATCAAGTTTTTTGTAATAATATTGGCTGGTGTGGTAGTTTGAAAATATAAACGGCCAGAAATAATAGTTTTGAAAAAGTTCTTCCAATCAGCATCAACAAATGTTAAATTTTTGCATTCAGATTTATGCAAATGCTGTTTTTCGTGCATTTATTAATTATTTTTAATTACATACAAAAAACATAATTATTTCAAATGCTATTCTCACTTTCAAGATATTGTTGGGAAGGTTTTGCGTGGCTGCAATTTATTGATTGATTCCTGGTCAGAATTCCGTATATTGATATATATTAAAACTAAAATATAAATTATAAAATAAGCACATACTGAAAAATATTGTAAGAAATTAAAAAACAAAATACAACTTATGAAGATATTTAAATTTTAAAAGTTTTGTATAAATCACATGAATTAAATTGCGAGCTTTAGATCAAGTAAGTTTTGTGTTAATATTTTGAAATAAAATATATCAAAAATATGAATGAAAAATAGCATTATCTTTTCCGATTGCATATATTTCAATTGTTGATGCAGATAGGAAGAGTTTTTTTCCGCCATATAATTTTTGGCAGTTTATTTCTTAAAACTATTACACCAACCAATATTTTGACAAAAAACGTTATTTTTAGAGGCTATTTCAAACCATTCCATCACACGAATGGCTATCACTAGAATCGAAATATTTGAGTAATCTTCATAAATGCTATTGCAACCAAAGATTATTTTGAGGAACTGACACAAACAACTTAACTTTCAGCCTTTAATATTCATCGCACAAAGATAAAATATATAATAAAATATAATGAGTTATGTGGCGAATGAAACTAATATTTTATTAAATATTCTTATAAAATATTTAATATAATTTTTTTTTACAAGATATTTGTATTGTATCTAAAATGTTGTTTTTTTATTTTTTATATGTACTAAAAAATATTTTTATTATAGAAACAATAAAACAGTTGCATGTCATTAATGACCAGGGCTCGTACTTTTATGACCTAAAAACTGACATAAGTGACATAAAAAACGCAAACAATTACATAAAAAAATTAAAAAAAAAAAAGCCTTAAAATAAAACATTACTAAACATGTATTGCTGTAAGCAACTTAAGTAAGTTTGCAGAATAAAGTTTCTATTAGTTTTAGGATGGTGATGTGAAAAATCTGACTAAACTAACGTGTACGTGTGATTTCACAAGTAGTGTGGATTACACCTAGTAGCACTACATTAAAAATTATTCTTAGCATAGAACTAGTGAATGAAATTAATAGAATACTATTTATAACTAAAAAGAAAGGTTTAACTAATTTCGAATTTAAAAATTTTTAAGATTTATACACTTGGGTTGTTATAATTGTAACTTTCATTTACGGATGTTTTATGGGTTAGTAATTAAGGGTTAAGCAAACTTTTTTATATATTAAACTAATTTTTGTTTTCAGTTTTACTCTATCTACTATTAAACATAACCGATTTTAATTTAAATGTAACATAATTTTAAATTGTCCATATTCGCCGCTTTTGATATATATCACAGACATCTATAATTTTGATCAAATCCTATTCTACGTCTTTTTTTGGACTTTTCCAAACATATTCTGGCACCAAGTTCTTGTAGAAATTTCGCAGTTCTTACACCCGAAATTAGAGGTATTTAATTAAATGAATCCTAAAATGCTAGCCATTCTTTGACAAGTTAACAGTTGTACAAAATTTGTTTTATCAATAAATACCTGCTCGTTTTAAAAAACTCCATACATTTGGGTTGAATACTCATTTTTTTGGGCTTTTTCTACAAAATTGTTTAATAAAACTTTGCAGCACACGTCGCTTCTTTACAACAGTTGTCAGAGGGATCTATTTCTAACTTACACAACTTAGCTCAGCTCGTGACATTTGCTAAACCTGCACTTTCTCACATTCATAAAAAAAAAAAAACAAAACAAATTAATGACAAGTTTGTGTTGGTTTTCATCAAACATTTTTTAATTGTGTTGGAGCTTCGGTAACGCTTGTCTTGAAGGGATAAAGAATGTTCATTGAAAGCAAAACATTGTTGTTATTTTACCGACAAACTTTCAATAATAGTTTGTTGACTAATTTAGGTCGCTTTCAAGATGCAAATTTTAGCTCAGGTTACTTTAAAAATTTACTGTCATAAAACTTGCTACTGGCAATACTGACACAATATGCTCCACAGTAGAGAAAAGAAAACAATTAAATAAAAGAAACAAACAGCACAAAGAAGAACACGCTGCTAAAGAAGGTCCGAGAAGTACGGAAACAACAAAAATTAATGCAGCAGCTGACACTCGAGCTTTAAGCGAAGCATCCGAATGATCTCGTGGTCTGGAGGCTGCCTTTGCATCAATTCGCAATCGCGACAAAGTGTGCTTTGCAGCAATCGTTGTTTACGAACTCGAGCGGTATATATGCATTTTTTTCTTGTGTGCGATTACGGCTGACGACGATTGTTACTCGAGTGGCAAAAACTGACGAATGGTCTCATGCAAATCTCTGGCGCACACTAACTTTTGTGTTAATTTGGCTTTAGCTCAATTTTTTTCTAAAAATATTCCAGCATTAAACTTAAAAATTGTAAGTCCTTCTTTGATTTTTTTTTTCTTTCATGTGCTAGAAAACTTGTAATGTTTAATTAAGTGCAAAGTCAACGGAATGAAAATATAGCTGCCAGCAAGAAGAAGTGAGAGTGTGTGTGGTGTTTTGCGAGTGGCATACATTCAAATATCTGTGTGACTTCAATTCTAAGTTGACATACCTTGCATTGTCTCTTATTCAATGTTCTACTTTGCTACAGACGCCAACAACACCACCTACACACTTCCGGTTGATCTCATTTCCTGCATGAATGCACGGTAAAAAAAACTTAGGCAAACTTAGAGGCGGCATCTTGGCAGGATGACTTAAAGAAAAAACTGCACAACCTTTTTTGCTCCTTTTTAATTTTATTTTAAAGTGAACAAGTTTCTTCGCGCATTTTTGTGGTTTTTAGTTTTTTGCTTTTACGTGTCCTCTGGGCTTTTGACTTATGGTGGCGTTGTTGTTATTTGGTTTTTTTTTGTTTGATACTAAGAGAAGGCATTGCTGGCTGTTTTCTCCATGTTCTGCACAATTAAATATAATGCTTGTATCTTAAATAATTTCCTGTTTTTTTACTGCTTTTGCTACTGCTTCCTTTCTTGCTGCTTTCTGTCACATTTTTGTTGTAAGCTTTTATTTCAGTCGACAACTTCAAACACCTGATTTATTGTTATGGAACTTGGGACAGAGACAAAAGTTTTCACTTTAGAAAACTTTTTTGAAGCAAACCTTTTTGATTGTTGTCGGATTGTTTTTCTTGTTTTTCACAACTCACTCAACTCCTTTTCCCCACCTGAAAAATCAGCAGCCTAGGTTGCTCGGAGTATGTTTCTGTTTTACTTGTTTGTTAAGCGGTTTATTTGTTTTATTTTATCCGAACAAATATTTGCAGCTTTTTCTTAAGCTGCTGGAAAAAATTTCTGTTCTTCTGTTTTCTTTTTAACAAAGGTGAAAAGGGTTTCAAGTATAAGTTAAAAGTATAAGAATTAGCTGCTCAACTTAAAGGCTATTTAAACATGGTGTAACATTTGAGTAAAAGCTCGTGTTTTGGTGGAAAACGAAATATCTCAATAAAAATTTTTAATTTCTTATATCTCTTGTTCTTAGCAAACGTTTTATGCTACAAAATTGCTAGCTGATGGCAAAAACTTTGCGTCAACTTAATGTACACACATATATGCAGCAATTTAAGGTCTGGTAAAATAGCTCAAGTTGCTTGTTTGTTAAAAAGTTGAACAATTTTCAAATTAAAAATACAATATATTATATATATATATATATATATATTTTGTTTTTCCCGTGTTTCTTTTTACTACACTCTATGTAGCTGCATTGTTTTAACATTGGCAGAAAACTGATTGATTTAAGATCTTTTGTTGAATCTGATAAAAGAAAATATATGCATGTAGCTGCCAGCTTTGGGTGTGTGAGTGTTTGTGTTTATGCGTGAGCTTTGTCCAGATTTTGCATTTTCTGTCTAGCTTGCTTGTTTTATTTTTGTTGTTGTTTTTCTTACTTTTTTGCCACAACATTATTTATGGCTTTCGTTGATTTTTGCACTCTATAAAATTGTTGCCTCTTTTAATGTTGTTTTCACACAATTAAGTGACTTCGATTCAAAAACGACTAAGTCCAAAAATAAACAAACAAATAATCGCCCTTATTCTTGAACCCGCGCTCGCTCTCAAAACGACGTCGAAACAAAATTTTTGTATTCTGTAAGCTTTCAATTTCGACGTTGATATCTGCAGTGATTGTTCATGTCAATTGTTGAGCAAACGTCGTCAAATAAATATTTAAATTTTTGATCGTCGCAATGATCTTCGACGACAATTTATTGGTGAAAGTGCGCTCTCGACGACGATATTTACTCGACGCGTATTCAAGAATAGGGGTGAATATCTATTTTATTTTGGGAACAAATTTTTTCGGAAGATTTCTCTTTATCTACAAAATTAAAAAATTATGTACCTTATTATTCCTTAAGTAATAATACAGTTTTGATTAAAAACTGGTCAAGACCAATAGGCTTTATATAATCATGATAATTTACTCAATTTTAAAATCAGTCAAGTCCATTTTTCTAAGTTCAAAATATAGTAGTTTCCAATTAGTTATATTTCAAAAATAGCCAAGTCCAAATTATTTTGTTTCAAAAGTGTTCAAGTCACTGTAATAGATTCAAAACTGGCTAAGTCCAATTATTTTTACAATTATTCTGTTATTTACCAAGTAATTTGTTTGCAATGGTTTTTAAATGTACAGTCCTTTAAAAATGTTCCAATGTCTAAGTTTTCTGTGTTTTTACGAAAAAGTAAAAAGTGAGCTTGGCCATTTATTAGTCTTGACTCCTAAATTGCATAAACTCAACGCGTCTTAGTTGGATAGTAAATATTATTATCTCTCTTTATTTGTGTTGGAGTGTGCTTAAGGAATAGATAACATAAATTTAATTTTTCCTTCTAGTCCGCAAGTTTGCCGCAAGTTGTTTGAATAAAATGTTGTTCAATGATTGATTGTATATTTATGAAGTTCAAAAAATATATTGCTAGGTCAAAAATTTATTTGTTTCCATAATTTTTTGTTTTCTTTGTCTCAAGCAGTCTATTTAAATTCATAGCTGATAACAAAAAACATCAAAATAATTTATTGCTTGCGCATGTTTCGGCATTAAATGACTTTCTGATTGTCATTGAGAACGATCAAACTGAGACAATATGTTGCGGAAACATGCCCGTTGATTGTTCACGGTGTATGAGTAACTTTTAATTAATAAGAAGTGGCTGCAAAGTAAAAAAAGTATCAGGAAAAGACAGGGTGATTCAGGGTGAAAAAATCTATTTATTTTCGTCACTAATGTTGATGCTACTAAAATTTAAATCAATAAAGACTAGTTTTTATTAAAAAAAAAAGGTAAACGAACATTCTATTTAGGGGCAGTTCACAGAAAGGTCAACCGTAACCAAAAAATTAAAACTTATAAAAAACTTATTATTTTATGATATTCTCTAAGGGCCACATTTTAATTTTAGTAATTTAAGCAAATCGTCTGCACCGTTTTTATTTTTTTTGCGTAGTTTTTATTTTTCGTAAATGTTTAGTAAATATTTCGTAAACTTTTTTATTTAAGTCAAAGTTGAAGTCCTTGGCTGAAGATAATGAAAAAATGATTGAGACAAGGAAAGAAAAATGTATTAAATTTGTTTTTAGTAAGTAATTTTCCTTATTATTTAATTACCTAATTACTGAATTACTCAACTGAACTATAGCATTGTCAGACTGTCAGACACGTGACATGATTTGTCTCCATGTGACGATATGTAAATAAAATATTTAAAAATAAACTGTGAGCTTTGTAAATTAGTAATCGAACACTACGATTTGCAACCTTAGTTGACTGGATCCGTTTGACACGTGGTAGAAGATGTCTTATTTTTTCTCTTGAATTTAATATAATTTATAGAAAGTTTGAACGCACAATCAAGAAACAGAATGTAATCTATTAAATTATAAAAAGGACTGAACTTCCAATGAGTAAATTTTGAATTGGATGTAAAATAACTTAAAAAAATTGTTGAATTTGTCCGTGCATGAACGTAGAATGCTTCTTCAATAGCATAAAAGTTAATAAAAATCTGCATTCTATTTCTCTTATATTTTCAGCGTGAATCAAAATAGGTGAGGGGATGACGGAGGGCATTCCTTCAACAGAAATAAAACATAGCAAATTTGCTCTGCACCACCTATGAACGATTTTCGCGCTGTAGATTTACCCATTAATGCTTACTACCAGAACCCGTTAAAAGTTAAGTTTTTGAAAAGTTCAGTATAAATTTATGATACGTAATATTAGACAGAAAACTCTGAAGTTTAAAAAAACCAATTCAAAGGATCTGGGTAAAGCCTAAGATCATAAATGCATAAAGTTTTTGTAAGTAATGAATTTAAAAAAAAAAATTTCAAAAAAAATAAAAAAAAATTTCTTAGCGTAGACATTCAACTTTAACCTTATGCACTTTTTAATTAGCTATATTTTCTTTTTTCTTGATGTTTATAAATTAAAGTCACTCACTTGAGTGGTCTTTTTCAATTTTCTTTGAAATAGTGCACGAACTGGCGAGAAAAAAATAAACAAAAAGTATTTAGATATCAATTTAAAAACTTTTTTTGGAAAAAGCATATTTTTGGCTTTCTCACAATATTGGAAGCAAAAGCTTTACAGTGTATGAGAATTTATTAGGAGTTTTTGAAAATCAAAATTTCGATACATCATACGTTGTCGTTAATGGGTTAAGGTAAGTAAACATTAACCAGCTAGTTTGAAACTTTTCATGATCGAAAATTGTACAGCAATATACACAAAAATAAATTTTTTATGTTCAAGTTAAAGTAAACAAAATCCTGTTTTCTTGTCAGTGACACAAAAAAATTATATTTACAAAAGAAAAATATTTTGTGGTGGCATGCTTTTAGATATGTTTTTAAAAATGTTTATGTTAATGAATGGTCTGAAAAAAACTAAAAATATTTTTGTATTCAAATAAAAATTAATAAGTTAAGCAACATTAGTATCAATTCGCATAAAAAAATATATTTTTAAATAAGCCTTAAGTAAGTAAGTTTGTAGTTAGTTTGTAGTTCATTTGCACCGCGATTCATAGGATCTATTGTGCATGCCCTTGATTAACTCTCCAGATGTAGGCTTTTAATAAATTTTAGTACTGACACTGGTTTAGTGTTCCAAATTGTTGATGGGGGCACTACTTCCCATCCAAAATGGTGTCGTCTTAGACTGTAGATTGTCGAACATTCACATAGAATGTGTTCAGGGGTTTCTTCTTCCTCCTCGCATAGTCTGCAGACGTCTGATTCAGAAAGACCTATCTTTTTGAGATGGTATCTGAGTGAACAGTGTGACCTGTGAAGTAGCTAGTTAGAATTCTAAGGTCTGCTTTGGTAAGCTTGAGCAAATCTTTGGATTATACTTTACTGAGAATTAAAAATTTCTTAGGTTTCCTCTGTTAATAAGTGTCATTCCAGTTGCACTGAAATTTCTTGTCTTCCCATGTTCTAATTTTTTTCTAGAATATAGCCTTTAGCTAGGCTAATAAATGGTTCGGGTCCTGTAAGAGTTCGAGACGCTCATCATTTGGCAAGGCTCCTTTCGTTGGCTTCGAATCCTTCGTGATCTGGAACCCACCATTATTCCATTTTATTGCTTTGTCCCAGCGTATTTAATAATTCGACGCAGTTGGAGACTAGTCTTGATTCAAGCTCGTAGGATTAAAGGGCTTTTAAGGCCGCTTGACTATCTGAAAGTATGTAGATGTGTGCTCCCTTTTCCCTTAAACATACTATAATGGCATATACCTCCGCCTGGAATATTTTCGACGTGTATTCCATTGGAAGAGCTTTTTGGCAATTGGGACCACATATCCCCGCTTCCGTTACTCCATTTTCAAGTTTTGACCATCAGTGTACCATATATGTGAGCCAGAATTAACTGTGAAGCTACAGTCCTACATTTTTGCCTATTAGGTAAAACAACCCTGTAGCGTTTTGAGAAGCTTATCTTCGGCAGCATCCTGTCTGGGATTTTTTAAAAGGTGTCATTTTGGAAGGTTTTAAGTATCTTCATGTGACCCGTTAAATTCCCTACCTTTTAATCATCTATTTCCTCCATTCTTAGTGCACTTAGACATGCCTCTTTTTAGATAATAATCGTTAAACGGGGTAGACCGATTATTACACTCAGAGCTTCAGATGTTCACGTTCTCATTGCCCCAGTGTACTAATGCACGCCATTCTTTGCACCTTTGGACCTTGGGCCACCATGCAAGTGCTGCATACGTAACCATAGGTCTAGTAATGGTTGTAAGCATCCAATAAATCATTTTCTCTGCCTGTAATTGAGTCTAAGTGGGTGTTCCAATAAAGCGGCTTATCAAAAATCACTCCTAAGTACTTGGCCTTATTTGAAAAGTCAATGACTTTCCCATCCAGGGTAGGCCTTATCAGATTTATTCCCTTTTTCGTAGAGAAGGGTACCAGAATTTTTTTGTAACGATTTATGCTTAACCATTTTTCCTTACACCATTTTGAAGTTACACGGTGGGCATTCTGCATTCTATCCGATATCGTTGGTTCATGACTGCCCAGACTTGAGATCACCAGATCATCCGCATTTCCTTTGGTGTCAAAGGCAAGGTTGAGACTTGCGATAAGTTCGTTCACGACTAGGGTTCACAGAAGAGGTGAAAGTACCCCTCCTTGGGGCATCTTCTAGTGGTAGTGATCGTGATACTAATTCCACCAAGCTCAAACGTTATGATTCTGCTTTTCAGCATGATTATAATCCGGTGTATGATTAAAGAAGGAATATTTTTAATCTGCATAGCTGCTTTAATAGCCTTTTATTTAAGAACTTATGTCAAAATAATTTTTTTAGTATGATGAACGGAAAAACTTAGAGGGCAAATAACATAAAAACCTAATATAATATAAAAACCCAATATGTTAGAGTTCTGGAGAATAAAAACCAGCACACCAACATGATGCTTATTTCATATTACACAGTCTAACAAATATAACAAATATAGGCTCCGATTAACAGATTCTGGAAGAGGAGATAAAAAATTTTTATATGTCTCACTCTAGCATGTAAACGTTTGAGAAGTTTTTTAAATATAGGTGGAAATTCTAAGCTACATTTAGCAAAACCCTAAATAATAAATAAAGCATTCATTATTTCTACATATGTACATTTGTAGCTTTGATATAGTCAATGGGCTCAAAACAATTTTATTTAGAATATTCCTGCAGAACAATTTTGTAGGTAATATTTTTGTAAGATTCTAGCACCCTATTTAGCTGTCTCTTTTTACGCTTTACAAAAAAAAAAAGGTTTCAAAATGGACCTTGAATGACTAATTTCAAAACAAGAAAACTTCTAAATATTAGCCAATTCGACATAGTTGCTTTTTTGAAAGATCTAAAGTAGAATTTTAAGAGAAAATTTTTTTGAAAGTTATGCTTGTATATTTCACAATTAGTCCTATTTTCAGGGTTTGTCTGCAGCATTATTCTATAAAAAATGAGGTTAAATTTATCTTGAAACCCAAAGAACTATGTAAATGTTTTTCAATGAAACATTATTGAGTTTGAAAATGGATTTGTGGAATCCATTAAATATTCAACAAAACTTCTGTGCAGATCATAGAATCAATTAAATATTTTTGAAGAGCCTTAAATCATAAAAAAAATTTTGAAGATTAAATGAAATCCATCCTGAATTTGTCCTCAACAGAAAATCTATTATATATGTATACAAAGCTTAGGATGAAAACTTTTGTTTTAGGACATGTTTAGGGGAGTGAAATCTTTTTTTTTCATATATACAAATAACGTGTTTCCGACTTTCATGCCAAAATTACTATTTTTTACACTTCGGCCCAAATGTGCTCCTTTGGACGATAGACTGCGACTTGAGCTAGACGTAAGACAATTTTTGGAGTTAAGATGATTTTTGAGCAAAATTTCAGGATAAGAAAGTTTCATCTTCTTATGTTGATTTTACTATTAAAAATAAATAAAAATAGAATAAAATCTCTTAAATTGTTATTTAATTAAGGCAACTCAACCAGTGGTGGATTATCCATAAGGCAAACTAGGCACGTGCCTAGGGGCGCTGGGTTACAAAGAGCGCGCGCGAAAGTTTTTTAACGAAAAAAATAAGTAAGTATCTACTTAAAAAAACTCTTATTTTCTGTGTCACACAAGCAACACCGTAGATAGGTATTTCATAAGGGGGGTTTAATGAAACGAATAATAAAAAAATTAAAAATATTTTTTCGTAAGGCTAAGCAAGTGAAAATCGAACTCGGACTCTTTCGAACGATAGTTCTACAAACTAGCCACTGATTCAAAACCCTTTGCTACATTAGACGTGTTTTATTCGTTATGGTTAAACCAAAAAGGTTCTAAATTACACGCAGAACACTAACAAAAAGATGAACTTGCTCAGTAGCTGGTTCATCCTGTTGAACTATTTTTTCGCTATGGTTCTTTAGATGTCGCTATTTGTTTTAGTTTGTGGCAGCACTTGCAAGTAAGAGTTTGGTTTGCAACCCTGCTTAGTCACCCAGTGCTGGCAAAAGAAACATCAGTACTGTTTAGTCATATCATCGTCGACAATGCCCCAAGCGGTCAGTAGCAGTAATTGTACTGTTTTGCAATCAGCCGTTTGATCATATCATTTGTCGACAATGCCTCAAGCGGTCAGAGGCAAAACTTATAAAAGTTTAACTAATGCGATCTATTCGTTCACTGGTTAAACGAGAACGAATAAAACGCGGCTAATAATGTAATGTAATATTGGGGGTTGGAATTAATTTTAAAGGTTTTTTTTTCGGTTTTTGAGCATTTATTTAGAAACAACGGTACAATGTATATTATTCAAAGTATTGTCCATCGTTAGTTACAACATTTTCCCATCTTTCTGGCAGCATATGGATTCCGCGCCGGAAGAACGATTCGTCTTTTGAGGCAATCCACGAATCGACCCATTTTTTGGTATCCTCGTAAGAAGTGAAGCGCTGCTCAGCCAAGCCATGCGTCATCGATCTGAATAGGTGATAGTCGGAAGGGGCTATGTCTGGGCTATAAGGCGGGTGGGGTAGCACATCCCAATTCAGCGCCTCCAACGTTTCCTTGACGGTTCTTGCAACATGTGGCCGTGCGTTGTCATGTTGAAAAACCACTTTGTCGTGTCTTTTGGCATATTCCGGCCGTTTAACCTTTAATGCTTGGCTCAATTGCATCAATTGTTGTTGGTAGCGTTCCCCAATGATGGTTTCGTTAGGTTTTAGCAGCTCATAGTACACGACACCCTTCTGATCCCACCAAATACACAGCATAAGCTTGGCGCCATGAATATTCGGCTTGGCCCTTGATGTTGATGCATGGCCGGGTGGTCCCCACGATTTTTTTCGCTTAGGATTATCGTAATGGATCCACTTTTCATCGCCAGTGACAATACGATGCAAAAAAACTCTTCCTTTTATGCCGTTGAAGCAGTTGTTCGCACATGCAAAATCGCCGTTCAACGTCTCTCGGCTTCAACTGGTATGGCACCCAATTTCCTTGCTTTTGAATCATTCCCATGGCCTTCAAGCGTTTGCCGACCGTTGATAAGTCGACTTCCAATGATTCTGACAATTCTTGAAGGGTTTGACACGGGTCTTCATCGAGCAAAGCCTCCAATTCCTCATCTTCAAACTTTTTCGGCTGGCCCGGACGCTCTTTGTCTTCCGTATCAAAATCACCACTTTTAAACCGACGGAACCAGTATTCACAAGTAGAAATCGATGAAGCATAGTCCCCGTAAGCCTCAGTAAGCGTGCGTTGTGCTTCAACCGCTTTTTTCTTTAAATGGAAGCACAAAAGTAAACCTTCCCGCAAATTGCGTTTTGTTGGAACGAAAGTCGACATGTTCACAGAGAAAAAAATATATGTTGTTTACACTTCAGTGGAATGACACATACTGAAAAATGGAGCTTAGACAATGTACTTTGAAATGAATATAGTCACAGGTGTGCCTGATGCGATCTATTGATAGTTACGCCATCTCTTAGAAAACCTTTAAAACTAACTCCAACCCCCAATATAATAGAATTTATTCGTGGTAATATCACCGTGTGTTTTTTTTAGTTAACTGAATGGTATTTAAAATTTTTTGCTTTAAAAATTTTTTATTAAAAAAACCACTAAATTATCAAATTTATGAAACTGCGAATAAGCTTTTCTTCTCTCGTGTGTCCAACGACGTATCTGTCTTTTCCTATAAAATTTTTATAAAGATTTGCATTACAAAAGATTCGGTTTTTATATAAGAATTTGTAAAATAAATACTTCCCTCACACAGGGACGCCCATCGTGAAACTAGAGTTTTTTTAAAAATGTGCTAATTATTTAGATTCTAAATTAAAGTTCTAACTGATAACATTTTAAGACAATGCAAACAAATTTAACGAATTTATCAATTAAATAAATAATGTCATTGAGCTCATAGTCATAAAAAAAGGCATAATAATTTTTATTATCAATCTTAAAAAAAATTTTGTCCTCGCCAAGAATCGATCGCGTACCTCTCCGATTGTAAGTCGGCCGCTTAGCTCACTAGGCTATCAAAGGAACTTTTAAACATTAGTTCATTGTTCAAATGGTTTATGCTTCAGCGATTCGTTTAGCTTGTGTTCAACATTCGTTGAATATGCGTTCCACATTCGTTAAAAATTTTATAGAAAAGAAAAATTAGCGTTTGACTATCTGCCTCGAATCGAAATGATTTAATATCTACTTTGGGTGAGACTTTTGGTTTCTTAAATAGTATGTCCAACGTGCTTTGCTTTAAGCGCTTCATTGTTTAAAACTTTGAAAATATCGATGTGAAACTTTATAGAAATACGGATTAATTTCATTTGATTTTTCGACAGAATAATTTTCAGCCAGCAAAACGTGACGTTACGTTAGTAACTTAACGAACAATAAAGCTTTTCATTATCATTTGAATTTCACAGCCAGATTCAGAATAATTTTGTTCAATTTACATCATTCGTTCTAGAAACTTTAGTCTTTTAGTAAAACATAGGTAAAAAATAAAGTAATATATTTTTACTGCATTAAATTTAACTTAATAACTGCAAACCAGACTAAGCATATACAATTTTCTATTTAACTTCATATTATGACAATATTAAATAAATTGGAATACTGTGTATTTATTTAATATAAAAAAAAAATCTGGATTGCTAAGGGGGCGGGTTTGAATCCCCTTAATACCCCTTATCTACGGCGTTGCACACAAGCTCTTGTCTTTAGGTTAAGGCAAATACAAAGAACATCTGTACAAAACAGCAACACAAACCGCACATCGAGAGCATTCCTGAGCAGAAACGTTGTGCAGGAGGGGAGCTAGGGTAAGGACATACGGAACTGTCTCGGTTTTGAGATCGGTGTCCCTGTGTCCCGGTTCTTAGTAAAAAATGTTATGGTTAAAAATTTTGAAGAAAAAATTAAAAGTGTATCAGTAAAAACTGAACAAATTTTTTGCAAATGCGTGCAAATGAATGAAAATGGAACTATTTTTTTACAAAATTCTGAATTCCAAGAGTGAAAATAGCAAACTTGTAAAAAATAGTACAATTTTTATTCGCTATTCCAGGTCACAAGGGAAATGTAGCGAGTATTTTCACTGGTCTTCTTGCATTTGAGTATGAAAGGACACAATCTCAACATAACTAACAATATTTTTTGGACAACAAGTCCAAACAATATTTTTTTTTACCACATTGATGTTTCTTTTTTTTATATAAGATTTATAGATTATGTATTTACTACATTTATTTATTTTTTTATTTACTTGATTGCTAAACCTTAACAGGTTTTATAGCAAATTTAAAATTATAAAATAAGATATTTAATACAATTCAAAAAAATAAAGTATGATTTTGAATGAAATAATGTATTTTTAACAAACTAAAAAGTTTTAGTAAATTGCTTAAAGTATATAATTTTATTAAAGTATAAAAAATAATAGAAAAAAAGTTAAGTCAAAATCGATAAAATCAGACAGCATAGCAGGGTTGCGTATTCAAGACAAACAAGGTCAAGTTAGCAACAATTTTTGTATACGGCGGAGTCGTGTGACAAACAAGGTCTCATACCCAATAAAACACCACTCCAATAGGTATATATATAATATTTATCGTTCTGTCTCCCTGAAGCCGGTGAAATCCTGGCTTGACAGGGTGGTTACTCGACAAAACTAGGTCAACTTCACCAAACCAATTTTCATAAAATAAAGAAAACCAGTTGCGAACGCAGGCACCAAGACAAACTAGGTCTTATCGGCCACTCATATTAATATATTACAAATCGATCTAACGTAGTGTTTCAAGAGGTAAAAAGACACCAAGACACCACGGTACCGTCGACAAGTGTAGTTTCAATCATCATGAAGATATGAGGCAACTGAAGATCCCAGGTTAAGGTCCATTCAGATTACTTATATGTTTATCCACCAAAATTTTCCATTTTACGCTTAGGTCCATTTATCCATTTAGATTGTTATATTAATGTGTTTACAAATCACCAGATGCATCAGATATAAGTTTGAAAGAACTTTACATAATCAACGACGGTACTGCAGGTAATCTATAATTTTATGTTTGATTGAGTCCATGGATTCACTTAAGGATATAACATCAGATACAAAATTAAAATCACCGCAAGCGCTTCTAAGAGGTTCATTTTGCAAATAATTAGTTCTACAAAAGTTCATGTGGAGTAACTCAAAAGATCTTCTAGGACCAAGAGGAATATTAAAATATATTTTACTCAATAAATATGGACTGTTTACATAGCCATGTAAAAGTTTTATAATCCAACAAGCATTTATCATAATTCTCCGATTTTTTAAAGAAGGAAGATTTAAGAGTTGTAACCGATATTCATAAGGTGGTAAGTGAAAATCAGTATTACAATAAAGATAGCTTAAGCAAAACAAAAGAAATTGTTTCTGCACTGATTCAATGTCGTCTATGTAACAACCGTATCGTGGGCACCAAACAACTGAAGCGTGTTCTAAGATAGGCCGCACTAGGGAAGTGAATAAGGTTTTCGTTATGAAAGGATCATTAAACTCTTTTGCCCAACGTTTAATAAATCCTAAAGTACTATTTGCTCTATTTATTATTTTATTTACATGAATATTAAAGCGTAGTTTAGGATCCATTGTAACTCCAAGATCATTGAAACTATCTAAGGACTCCACTGGATAACCACAAATTTTGAAGGTACATTTAATTGGTGGTTTGCGCGAGAAAGACATATGCTTGCATTTCTTCATGTTGAGGTTCATACGGTTCGTTTTGCACCAGTTATGAAGATGATCTATGTCGGCTTGCAAAAATACAGCGTCATTATCATTTTTAAAAGAAAGGAAGAGTTTGACGTCGTCAGCAAACATTAAGATGCTGGAATGCATTATGACAGATGGCAAATCGTTTATAAAAAGTAGAAACAGAAGAGGCCCAAGATGACTTCCTTGAGGTACTCCTGAAGTAACAGGAAACTCGTGTGATTTCTTGAGCTTAAAAAGAACAGATTGTGTTCTATTGCTTAAGTAAGATTCAATCCACTTTACCAACGGTATAGGAAATCCAACAAGATGTAATTTTAAGATAAGTAGTTTGTGATTTACAACGTCAAAAGCTCTGCTAAAATCCGTTTAAATAACATCAGTCTGTATGCCTTTTCCAACGTTTTCTATAGTTTTTGATGTAAATTCGAGAAGGTTAGTAACAGTGGATTTTCCAGAAAGGAATCCATGTTGGAAAGGAGACATTAAAGATTTAACGCTATGCGATAGTCGTGATGTAACAATTGCCTCTAAAAGTTTAGGCAAAGCGCTCAATTTTGCGATGCCACGGTAGTTATCAATTAAAGACCTATTTCCGGATTTATGCAGCGGAATGATAAATGAATGCTTCCAGGCTGCAGGAAAATAGCAGGATTTTAATGATGAAGTAAATAGTAAAGAGATTGGAGTTACTAATTCTTCACAGCAGTATTTTAATATACACGAAGGTATGTTATCAGGACCACTTTTATATGATGTTTTAATATTTTTTAAAAATGATAAGACTGTGTTTGTGTCAATTATTGGGAAATATATATCCCCAGATTGAATATTGAAAGGATAACTTAAATAATCATAGGACGATGATGAATAAGTCGACTTGAAAAAGTCAGCAAAAAGATTGCAAATACTATTATCATTATCAGACTCAACCGAATTATACTTCATAAAAGAAGGATAGGAATCAATCTTGCGTTTTGTGTTAACAAAGTTCCAGAAGGATTTAGCATCAGATATGATGTTTAATTTTACTTTTGTTAAGTAGGTATTATAGGATTGTTTGCATAACTGTTGATAACTGTATTTAATCGAGGTATAGCATCCAAAATCACATATGTTATGTGTTTTTTGATATTTTTTATAGTATTTAGATTTCAAATTCCTCATTTTTCTTAATTCATTTGTATACCATACCGGACCCGATGTCAAGGAGGCTTTCCTTTGCGGAACAGCTTTAAGAAAACAATCATTGAGCGTTCTATTAAACGCATATACCGCATCATCAAGACTCTGAGAAAATAAACTATTTGTATTAATATTTAGAATAGAATTCCAGTTTATATTAGACAAGTTATTCTTCAAAATCACGTAGTTTGTTTTTTTAAAGTTAAACTCAATAGGTGGTTGAGAATCAGAATACTGTGCAGATGGTTTTGGAAAATTTAAAATAATTTCCAATGTTGGATGATGAGAATCTTCGGGTGTAACCAGAGGATCTGATTTAGACACAGATGCGATATTGCTGTCATCAAAAAACACCAGATCAAGCAAACGATTATTTTTGTTAAAAATGCAGTTAAGTTGGAATAGCCCTTGGATTGAGAGCTCGTTTAAAAAGTAATTATCGGATGAACTTTCAGACGAAGGTAAAAATATTTCAGGAATTTCAGAACAGCAGTTCCAAGAAACGTTTGGCAGGTTAAAATCTCCAGTTATTAAAATATGATCATTTGATTGCAGTTTTGAGCAAACTTTATTAATAGAAGCCAAATGTTTGGTATAAACTTCTAAGGTAGAAAGGGGAGGAATATATGAGCATGTAATAAAAAGGCTCAAGGAACCAAACTTAACATGAACACAACAGAATTCACACATACATACTATGTGTATCTGTGAGTTACTTTGATTTTTTTTTAATAAACTGCACACTTAATATTAAAATTGCGTATTTGTGTTTCTGTGGAATACAAAAAAAAAATGTTCAAAGTTGTCCCGGTTAAGTGCTGTAGGATTATGACAGCCCTAATATAATGACTTCTATTTAAATTCATCAATTTAAATTTTTATATGAAATAAACTTAAATTAACATCGAATCAAACTTATTGCTATCTTATAAAACTAAGATGTCATGGGCCCAAAATACACTATAGTGCTCAGTCGGCGTGAAACCGGGTTTCAAGGTGAGGCAAGCAACGTGAGGTGCGTGAAATTGTACGCTCCGAAAAAGCTGTAGTAACTGGACTGACACGCACTCATAAGCAAAGTCGTCATATTGTTTTTAGGGGCTGCCTACACCAACACAATCGGACACAATTCATGCTCTGTAGGAAAATCAACTCATTCCATAGTAGTTTTTTGTCAACCACAACTAGTTGAAATTCTGACTTTTTTCCATAGAACGAACTAACATATTTCGTATGGTGATGTCCGCTAAATAAGTCAATTGACTTTCGTCTGCATATGTTTTCAACTACTTGTTATATTAGTTGAATTTAAATTATTTTTTAACTACTTTAAAATAAATCAACTGAAAACCCCATATATTTTTAACTACTTGTTAAACTAGTTAAATTTAAATTATTTTTTTAATTACTTTAAAATAAATCAATTGAAAACTAGTTAATATTCCACTTATAGAAGATGAATTTAAAAAAATAAAAATGTTTAATTTCTATACATCAAAGAGATCATTTATTTTATTGTTTTTTAAAAAAAATACATAAATTCATACAAGTGAAAGTAATTAAAGTTAATAATATTTGATGAAATATCGTATATAAACTTGTAATCTAATAAAAATTTTCAATAAAAACATGTCCAAATCAGAGTAGTAGCCGCCTTAATATAATTCAAAGATGTTCATAAACTAGTTTATTTTAAATTAATTTTATAATTAGTTGTTTTTAAAAACAAGTTTGTTTGTTCCTATAGGGTGTATACAAAGCAAAACTGGTTTCACGCAGACTGACTAGTACAGTGTGTTTTTGAATAACTGACTTCTTACGTAGACTGAACAGAAGAGTGTATTTTGGGCTATTAACAATTTCGCAAAACAAAAATGTAGACGCAGAAATTTTTAATTTTTTTTTTAACAATTGTCATTGAATGTCAAGTTTTTAATAAATAGATATATAATTTATAACTTTTTTTTATTACAAGGGGAGCGCCAATGTGGTGCTTGCCTAGGGCACTCTCGACATTTCATCCGCCTCTGTATAAGTCCTATAAAAAACTTTCGACACTACAAAAAGGAGTTATGGCATTTGGATTGCAAATATTTAAACTATCTCTTCAAAAAAAAAGGAAATTGATCAAATCCTGCTTAGTTAGCAGCAATAAAATTATCGAAAATATTAATAAAAGTGGCACATACCTTGAACATATCTTAATTTTATTGCAACTATGAAAGAACATTTTCAACCCTACCTAATTTTTTAAATATATCCTTAGATATATGCAAGCCCAAAAAAAAAAATTGCAGCTTTGAAAATATTTTTGTGATGAAAATAAATTAATGCGTATAAAACTTCTTAGTTTTTTTAGATAAATTACTATTTTGATTCAAAAGTTCCCCGAAGTTACCCAAGCTATCGAAAATGTAAATGTATCAAAATATTCTTTGGAATATCGTTTTTAGTAAAAATTCCGTCAAAAAACATCGAATTCAAAAATTTTAAATAAAATCTTCTAATTTCTTAGATAATGCAATGAAGTTTCAATGTCTACACTGAAAAAACAAAAAATCAAAAGCGCACATTTTAAAAACGTTTAGTAAAATTAATTTTTTTAAAAATATTTAACGGCATACAGAAATGAAAACGCACATTTTTAAATAGAAATGTAAAACGAAACGTTTTTAAAACAACCACGAATATTTTACTATGATAAAGTAGGATAAAATTATTATTTTTAAAAACATTGTACGCCATACAAAAATGAAAACGCACATTTTTAAATAGAAAAGTAAAACGAAACGTTTGTAAAACCACTACAAATGTTTTACTACAATATAGTAGGTTAAAATTAATATTTTTAAAAACATTTTACGCCATACAAAAATGAAAACGCACATTTTTAAATAGAAAAGTGACACGAAACGTTTTTAAAACAACTACGAACGTTTTACCATGACATAGTAAAATTCACATACTTTGTTTCTTGGTAATACTTATTGTTTGTTATATATGTTTCATTGACTTCTGAATTTAATATTTGTTCAGAAAATAAGATATTTTTCATTCTCGATTTCATCACTTTGCAGTTTGCCTGCAATAAAGTTATGAAAGAGTTTGAGTTGGAGCATTTGCTGCCACAACTAAAGGTAAGTCTTTTAAATAAAATTAATAATATCTGACAAAATTCTATTTTTTTATAGCCGCTGGGATACAGTATAATTATCTTAAAAATTTTAACAAAAAGAACATAGCCGATGATAAAATAACTAAAATAAAACTGTAATTTTGAAAACCAATAAAGCTTTTTTTAATTAAGAGAGGAAATGCGGAATCCGTAAATTTTTGGAATTAATGGGGTATAATGAACATTTTCGTTTTTAAAATATAAAAAATTGTTGTACCATTGCATTTTGAAATGTTTATTGTTACAAATCGAACGAACATTTTAGAATCTAATTTTAAAATTTTCGTTTTTAAAATGAATATAAAGGTTTTACTGCAGCATTTTAAAATATCCATTGTTAAAAATCAAACGAATATTTAAGAATCTCATTTTAAAATGTAAATTTTTAAAATTTCATTATTTCATTTTAAAATGTTCGTTTTTAACATTAAAATAAACGTTAGAAGTGCAAAAACTGGGTTAAACGTTTTTAAAAGTAGCTCGTATCTGCCAATTTTGAAAATTTTGTTTTCTCTGTGTACGCAAAAATCTATATTCGTAGTGTCTAATAAGATGTCTAGAACGGTAAACCTTAAGGGTATCAAACTGACATTTCTTATGAAGGCTAATATCTCATATAATAAAAAAAAATTGCAACACCCCCATTACCACCCACATATCTATAAAAACGCTATATTTCAGACAAATTCGGTTGCATTGGTCTAAAATTTTGTAATTTAGATCGTATGGTTATTCTCGGCAACTCAACCAAAAATGGGCGTGGTTCAATTATAACCACTCCCACTTTACAGTAATCACTATTTTTCCTGAGTTGTGCAAGTTTTTGCAATGAAACTTTTTGTGTATGTGCTAAGAGACCAAGTGGTGGTCACTTAATACATAAATGTTGCCACGCCTACTTTTACCGCCCTTCTATACATACCAAATCGGAGTTTCGGAATAAAGACTATACAAAGTACAGAAGGTTTCACAGTATAACTTTTTGCTGCGAATCAACCATGGAAGATATGTTCTATATAGAGATATTTATAGCGTCGATCCGGTAATTTCTTTCTTAAGTCTTGAGTCTAAATACGAAAAGTGTTGGGGTTAAACCAAGAGGAAAGAGATTTACTAGCGATTCCTCAAACATCTGAAGGTTTTGATTGTGCCTCTGTTGAGTTGCCAGGTATCAATAAAACATTCAATATTCTAGATAAAATGGACTTATCAGATGGTGTATGCATATATTACATTGTCAGTTACTTGAACTTGAAGATGATAAATAAAAACTAAAAAAAAAAACAAAAACAATAACAATAAAATAATTAAAAACATAAAAAATTTAAAAATAGGGTCTGTTAAATTTTGTCACCTCTTCGTGGTAGACCCTGGAAACTGCACTGGACTTTGTAGGCTAATGGCAGGAATATTTTTATCCATAAAACTACAATACTTTTCAAAAAGTAGTGTTTTAAATTGTTGTGTTATTGTGATATAGGCGTAGCTGAAGGCGAATTTGCAAATATTTTCGTCAGTCATTTTATAAAGCCTATTTCAATTTATGTACCAAATTTCATTGGTATACGACTACTCTTTCTTATTTCTATACAAATTTCGTATAAAAAGTATGGGAGGTGGGAGTGGCAGTTTTATTTTAATCCATACATAACTTTGTTGTTTTAATATTCTCTGATCTTATTTTTCTTACCAAATTTTATTGGTATACGACGAATCCTTCTTAATGCTACACCGAAAAAAAAAATCAAATATTTTATATTTGAATTCAAATATTTTGATCACAAAAGCGATCCATTGGCGAAAATATTTAATACAAATAATCGAATATTAAAATAAAATATTCACAGAACTTAATTGGAATATTAAAAATATTTGAAGTTTAAATATTCTCATTCTTTGAACTGAATGTTTTAGTGTTTATTTCAAATAAACACATATTCATATGAAATATGTGTTTATTTGATTTTATATATGAAAATATTGCTTTTAAATATCAGCACTATTTGATTTAAACATTTTTGTTTTGATTTTCCGCAGTTGCACTTACCCAGTTGGAAAATTTAGCAACATATACATATCTTTTTACATAAAGGCAACTTTTATTGAAAATAAACTATTTATATGTTATGGTCAACAATAGTTCTTTATATTTTTTTATATTAAATCTATATATATATCAAACAAAGTCGTGTTTGTCACACCATTTATAACTCAAGAACGGCTAGACCAATTTTAATGATCTTTTATTTGTTGGATTTGTGTTCATCCTGAATAGCAGAATAACTATTAAAACATCGAAAAAACTCAGGGGGCGTGACACCTTCCATACAAATCAAATCTTCTATATCGAATAGCTTTGGATCTATTCGACCTTAATTTTCACTTTCCGTTCTACTGGTAAAATTTTATGGGCGTTGGACTTAGGGCGTGGCGCTTTTTCAGCAGCCCAAATTTTCAGTATAACTTTCAAGCTACAAGTCACACATTAATGAAACTCGGTTAGAACGTACTATTTAGTCGTGTATTTCGACTGGCGAAATTGAGCAAGTATAGGACAAAGGGGTGTGTCACCGCCCATACAATTAAAATTTATTATATCGAATAGCTTTGGAACTAAACGCCGTATAATAATGAAATTCAGTATGGAGTTGCCACTTGGTGATATCCTACTACTGGAAAACTGGGATGGGCTTTGGAAAAGGGGGTGTGGCTTCTATCATACACTTTACATTTTTGATATCAGATAGCTTTGGAACTAAATGTCGTATAACAACGAAATTCAGTATGGAATTACTATTAGGTGATATCCTTCTGCTAGAAAACTGAGACGGTCATTGAACAAGGGGGTGTGGCACCGCCCACACAAGCCAAATTTTTGATATCGAATAGCTTTGGAAATAATCATATAACAATGAAATTCAGTATGGAGTTACTTATTGGTCAGGCATTTCTACTGGAAAACTGGCACGGACATTGGAAACTTGGCGTGGCTTCACCCACCAAGCTAAATTCAATTCAATATACTTTACGGCAAAAACTAACTATTTTCTGGCATTTAATAATCAAAATCAAGTCTTCTAAACGAAAAATTTTTTTTTATTAATTTTCAACATTTTTTTATGCATAATTAGAAGTTGGCGTGTCGATATCGGAAAGAGCTGATGGGTACCATAATAACTAAGGTTCTATGATAGTTACCATAATAACTAAAGTTCCATAATAACTAATTTCTGAGACGCTATCGAAATTTTTAATTTTTGCACTTAATAAACTACTACTTAATAAATTTTTTGTATTAATTTTACCACACACACTAATCTAACATAATAAAATAAAGTCGGGTTAATTGTGTATTTTTGTAGATCAGTTAAAAAGTTATAATATTTTCAATATTTTGAATAGGCTTCCTGATCAATTCTTTTGTATGCAATTAAATTAAAATTTCAATTCATAATTTTCCCGACGTTTCGTTGATTCTTTTTCAACTTTCTCAGGGGATCTTTTATTAAAAACGAAAACAACAAAAAACAATTTTTTATAAATTAGTTGAACAAAACATTTTGAATTTGAAATTTAAAAATAGTTTAAGTGAAAATTATTTGACTGATAATGAAATAAATATATAAATAAAAGCTGTAAACAAATGACATAAAAACTAACATACTGAACGTTTAATTTGATTAGAACATAAAAATTGTTTAAATACTTAGTTTACATATAACGTATAAAGATCGGCTGGACCGATTTAAATAATCTCTTATTTATTGGATTTTTCACGGAAAAAAATTATATGAAAGTTAATTTTCTACATTAATAAAAATCATTTTCTCTTTGTTTGACCAGAATACAAATCTTAACGGCTAGACGGACTTAACTCAAATTTGGCTCAAATTTTTTCTGGCTAAAAAACGTAATCTTCTGAACGAATAAAACCTAAACATTAAAACTTTAGGATTTTCCCTCGAGTAACACCGGGTATATCAACTAGCAAATTCATATAAATTATGGTATATTAATAAATTATTTTTTTAATTGACAGTATTTCATCTTATGTTTAACAAAAAATTAATGTTCAATTATAGATAAAATGTTATTATATTCATTACAAATTTAATATATCATTACAAGCCTAAAAAAAAATTAACTTCACACAAACTTATTTCTAAGATAAGTTTTGCCATTGTTAGCAGGATATAAATATAAGGGACCACTTGAAAAATACTCAATATCTTCGATTTTTATTTCATTTTGAACGCTACCTTCTTCAAAGGCCTGAAAATGTTTATCAAAAATTTTAATAATTACAGGTGTGCAAAATACATACAAGTTTTTTTAAATATGGGTATTTATTAAAAAGTTGATTACAATTTTGTTGCTTACACTGTAAATGGTCACTTCGACTTAATAAATGGTACCGTTTTAAATGAAAAAAAAAATGAAATCGATACTTGAAAAAAATTGGAAATACTTGAAACATATAAACATTTTAGTAAGTTTAAAAGTAAAACAAATTATTGAGAAGCTTTTGCGCTTTAATTGTTGTTTAAAAAGCTAAGTAGCGAAGTTATATTTGCTGATTTAACATCGAATGGCGTTTTAATAGTGTAAAATTATTTTTGAATAAAGATCCAAACTAATGGGCAAGCTGGGGGATATTCTAATTAAAAAACATGACATACCTTAAAACAACAATCCTCAGCAGATATTAAGTTTGAGAACTTGTACAAAATACTATTGAAATATACATAGAAATTTGTTATGCTGCATTCAGAAGGCCCTATTACGAATGGCTAAATTCTTAATTTTGCATTATAATACTTGCAAATGAGTTCTTGTATTTTGTTGCTATAGTTGTTGATCGAGTTCAGGCGGATAGTAAATGATTCTTTTGCATCAAGTATTGACACTTTCCTGTTATTGTGTCCGGCATCATCCGAAAAAATTGCAGAGGGTGGTAGAACGCAGTTTAAAAGTGCTGCGACTATGTGGTCTTCAGAGTCTGAAAAAGTTCCAATTAAAATAAGTTATAGTACAGCAGGCATGCTTAAAAAAATTACCTATATTTAAATTGGGCTTTTGCAGAAGGAAAAATAGTAGTTTGCCACTATCGCATCAAATGTGCGAAGAGAAATATTTTATTACGTTTTCTTTAAAGTTGTCCCATGTACTAAGCATCAAAAATTCTTTTTCTGGAAACATCAGCTTAAAATCAATATTAATCTAAAAAAATATTTAAATTTGTATTGACATAAGGATTTCGTAATAAAATAACCTTACCAAGGCAGCTGCACGTGAATCATTTAATTTCGGTCATATTTCGACGCAAGGAAAAGATTTCTCCTACTTTTCCGTAACCAATTTCCAATCAGAGCAGTCTCTTTTCAATTCAGTCTTCAAAGCATTCAAAACAAGTTCATCAGGGATGATATAACTCTCCTCTGTTTCTATTGTTTGACTGTTAATTGGGCTGTCGGGTGAGAGCGATGCTTTAGACAACTTCTGACGCTTTACGCGGCTATTGGAATATCTGGAGTAAAGTTTCCACACGATTGCCTTTTCCATTCGCAGGACAAAGTAATAGTCCTTATATAGATAAAAATATACAAAAAGAAATTTATATCAACTTTGCTACAAAATATGTTATTTCATTAGAACTACCTCAGCTTATTTTTCTGTTGGGAAGATATCAACTTTTTGGAGCACCAGTTCTGGAAAGTCTGACAAATGAATTGGTATATTGCTGTAATTAGTTTTTTCTATTATATTTATTCTTGATTATAGTATCACGGTGCCCTTTTTGCAGGCGATTCTATTGTTTATAGAAGTCGAAAACGCTCTTTTTTTACAAATGCTTCTTTCTAATATTGATCTTATGTCCTGAAAAAATTATAAGTTTTTGTGTCACATCTCACGAACAGCAAATTTAACAACTTTATTTGTGAAGGAAACTGACGGCGATGTTTTTTTTCTTTGGGAAGAAGTCAACCAAAAAGACTCTTTAGTATTCTTGGCCACAGTGCTTTCATCTGTATCAAGATTTTTTGAAAATATTACTGACATTTTAATTAAAATGGAATGTGTTTCTTTTTCTTCTTACCTTGTTCTTTCACCATAACAAAAGATTCTCCCTGAATTCAGCCCTTAATCCGATGAGAACCGATGGGATTGCGTCTTTAATATCTTCTTTGGTGCATAAAGTGCATATTCTAATACTTGATTTAAATATCAAAATATTTAAAAAGAATCTCGGAATATTTGAATTAAATACAAAAATATTTAAAGAGACTGTTTCAATAATTGAATTAAATATTTAAATGTTCAAAGAAAATATTCAAATATTTTAGTTAAATTTATAAATAATTAAATTCAACCAATTTTTAAACTAAATATTCTCATATTTCATATAAATATATCTCGCAATGATTTAAAGATTCGTATATTGTTTTCAAATATATTTTATTTAATGTATCAAAAATAAGTAAATACTTATTTGAAAATAATATTTTTATATTTGAAATAAAAATTTAATGGAAATATTTTTATTAAGTAAAAGATATTTACTTCCTTTAGCTCGTTTTTTTTTGGGTGCACGGAAATTTTGTTTAAAAGGTATGGGCAAAATAATTTTTATTAATGCACACGTACAGTGTTGCGCAAAACAATAGCAACAAAATCGGTACGCTGCTACAAAATCGTGTATCTTTTTAAATATTAAGGACACACAAAAATTATAAAAGAAACCAAAGCATATATTCATACATCATATTAAAAACAAATCATATTCTAATTTGGTTTTGTTTTCTTTATTAAATTTAAAATTAATGTCACTGCATTCAGTTTGTCTGAGAGCAAAACAAAAGCAACATAATTAATATTTGGTGTAAGATCCATTATTCTTGATAACCGCTGCACATCTGAGCGGCATCGACTCTATTAAAGTAGATATGTTAGTATTAGTATATGTTCCCAATTAAGTTTCAGCGCTTCATACAGTGCAGTATTATTGGAAAACCTTTGACTAGAAACTTTTACCTTCAAAATCCCAAAAAGATTTTCAATGGGATTCTAGTCATTGATTGTGCCGGCCAATCAAGGACTTCAATCCCATTGCCTCTAATGTAATCTTTGATGAGCTTTGAAGTGTGCTTCGGGTCGTTGTCGGGCTGAAACGTTCACTGAAGCGACATATTCCACTCTGAATGTGATCGCATCTTGCTTTCTAAAATGTCATTATATTCAAATCGATCCATAATTCCATCGATTTTTTGAAATAGTTCCACTTCATTATAGGAAAAACAAGTCCAGACCATAATGCCATCGCCTCCGTGTTTAAAAATTATTTTGCAGTTTCGGGCTTCAAGTCGTGTACCTGGGTAGCGCCGTACCGTGCACATCCCATCTGAATTAATCAAGTTGAACTTTAATTCATCGCTAAAAAAACTGTTTTCGATTTTTGAACGGTCCAATTTATTAAAAGATTTATTTTTTTATTTATTTAGATGCTCTTTTGGAAGACTGAGTCTGGAAAACAATAAATTGCAACTTGTTGTCACAATTTCAGACAGAATTGTTTAAATTTTAACACCTCACCTTGTTTTTTATGCTTAGCTGTAAGCAAAGGTTTCTCTGTCAGTCTGTAACTTCTTTAATCATTCTCAACGGCTCGTGGATATCTAAATCAAGTGTCCAAACAACCTCTTTGGATGTGGCAAATGCATTTCGTTTGAACACACCACAAATGTTCCTGTCATCACGCAGCGATGTCTTCCGCGGTCGCCCTCTTTAATGTACCGTTGTTACGTCTTTTGTGAAGGTATATTTCTTTATTAATCTGCAAAATATTAACCGATTAATATCAAACTGTTTCACGTTAGATATTTGTGAATTTCCGTTTTTATATTCGGGAATAATTTGCAATTTAAGATCTCCACAGTATTTAAAACGTGCCATTATTAATGGAACAGTCATGTCACAACTAGTGCAGAAACAAAACTAAACTTAAATGTTTATGACTTACAAACAACACGTGCTTTACAGTAACGGAACTTCTGTTCTCTTTTTGCATTTTTCAAGTTTTTTTGCTTATGTTTGGCTCTCAGACAAATTGAATGTAGCCACATTAATTTGAAATTTAATTAAAAAAAAAAACAAAACCAAATTTGAATTTGATTTGTTTTATATATGATGTATGAATATATGCTTTGATCCCTATAATCATTTTTGTGTGTCCCTAGTATTAAAAAAGATACACGATTTTGTTGCAGCGCACTTATTTTGTTGCTATTGTTTTGCGCAACACTGTATATTACACATATGTATATTACAGATTTTTGAGTAAGTTATATTGATATTACTTCAATACGAAAAAAAGCATTGAAATTTTTTGTGTTTTATCAGAAGTAGGCGTGGTCATTGTTAAATTCCGTCCATTTCAGTTCTTTAGAAGGTTTATATTATATATATATGCCATGTACCAAATTTCATCATCAATTATCATTAAGAATTAGCGATATAGAGTTTCCGCCACAAAACAGTACTGTCAGTACTGTGCAATACAGTAAATTTATTAGTAGTTAGTAACCTTGTTTAATAACCTTAGAAGCAGTTTTAAACATTCTTCTTATAAGGTTTATTTTTATTATAAATGTATTCAATATAATATTGAATATTCATATAATCTATGTCGTTTTTGCTTTAATGTGCGTAATTTTTTATTTTCTATTAAAAATAGACTATTTTGTTGCCATTTTAAATTATTAGCAGCGAATTAAAATATTTGGTTTGAGTTAAAAAAGTTAGGATTAAGGTTTTGGGCTAACTTCATACCGGTTCAGCAAACGATAAATAAAGCTAAATTGGGTTGTGTTAGTTTCTTTGGTAACAATAAGTTTTCTTCATTATAAATGGACGCATGCTGACTTAACTGACCACAAACAGAAATGTGGCAAAACTATTAAGACAAACAGCTGGACACTATCCTCAAATCTCACATTTGTCCCAACCATAAATTTACCACTCCACAAAACTACCACCCTCATAAAGTTACCACACAAACAAATAAAATAGTGGTTTTCATAGTCTCTGAACAAAACAACAGATAATGGAAAATATAAATATATGAATATACAATATGTAACGAAAACATACAATAAAAGCGCGTTATGAGAAAAATAAACAATTTTATTTTTGGAGCTGAAACTAAACAACAAATAGAGCAGAATTTGCTTTTATTGTTTATCAATATATATTTAGCAGGGACCGTAAATAACTGTTATCAAAAATTTTATTAAAAAATCATGGTTATATATAGATATCTTGTAGACAAATGAGATCTTTATTTAAAGGAACACATTAAAATATCATTTGAAATCGCTTTGATATGAAAAAAAGTCCTAAAATTAAATATTAATTGTAATTTTTCAACATAACAAAAACAATCGAAATTAAACTCTCAGAAAAAATTAATTTCATTGTAAGAAAATATATAACATTTATTTTAGAGTTTTATTTTTTCAGGCATAGTTTTGTAAGTCAAAAATAAAAATCAGTTTCGGACTTTTATTTTTTTGTTTGAAATAAAAATCCTTCTGACGTAATTTCTGAAATCTCCTAGTACAATTATTTTGTTTTTAAATTTATGTAAGCCATGTTGTATAATTTCCGAAAACCTCTAAAAAACTTTATAAAGAACACACCTTAAATGCATAAAATGACGAAAACTGGGACGAAAATGTTGTCGCTGAAATCAAGCAAAAAGTATATTTCAAAATAAATAATTTTTCTACAAGGCTTTTGAGAGCAGACAAAAGTCTATATAAATATTGGGAGTCAAGAAAGATTATGTATCCACCTAAAAAATTTACGTTCTCTGCACTCACATTAGTCTTAAGTGACCTGAGATCAAATTTATTGGCAGATAACTTGAAAAAAAATAATGTTTATAAAAATAAATAAATGAATTAAAAATTTTTTTCATTTAAGAAACAAATGAGCAAGTATCCTTTAATGATTGCTTTCCTATAACAAAAGGGCCTTTTTTGCTGTCATATGCACAGGAGAATTAACTTAACCGTAAAGTAAAGCCGACATAAGAAAAATGGGCTCGTGTGCCGTGTGTTCTATCTAAAGTCGTTTTAGAGGTTTTCGAAAAAAACCATTATATGAAGGACATACTTTACAGAAACTTAATAAAATTCATTGAACTACGATATTTCAGAATTTACAAAAAAAGGATTGGTTTTTTTCCAACAGAAAAAAATAAAAGTCCGGAAATAATTTGCTTAAAAGACGGAAAAAATAAAAGTCCGGAACTGATTTTTATTTTTGCCTGCAAAATCAAAGTTGAAAAATAACAGTTAAATTTGCCTAAAAAAATAAAAGTCTAAAATAATTTTTATTTCTTGCGCTACAATAAATCAATTTCTAAGACTTTCATTTCATTTAATTGATGAATTGTTTAATCTGTTGAAAAAAATAACAATTATAATTCGCCTTTGTGTAAAAATATTCACAATATAGCTATTTCAAATAAACTTTTTCGATATCCCTTATAACAGTTACGGTCCCTGATATTTGTATTATTAGAATTTATACAACCAAAACAAGACTTATTGGTGGGACAGTAGGCAGAAGTGGAAATAGGAAAGGTTGAAAAGAGTTTTCTACACTCAAAAAACTGATTGTAAAATTACTAAGTAATTGTTGTATACTTTAATGAGAGGGTTTTATGAGAGGGGAAATATTTTGAATTTTTCTCACTAAGAAAAAATACACTAACTGCTGGAAATCTGTTGCTAGCAAAAATTGCTATAAGTTATCGTTGAGTTTGAGTGTCAATTGTAAAACATAAATACCTTTCTTGTCCACCGAATCAGTTTTTTGGCTACTTTCAAGCAGACATACGACATGTCATATGTCATGAAAATGTTTTTGTCATATTAAAATGCCAACCCAAAATAACTTTTTGAACTAACTTTTCAAGCCAAGAAGTTGAAATTTTCAACAAAATGAGGGAACGGGAATGCTCTCGACACAGCGCATACACAGTGCAGTTCATTACGCTGGGCCGATATTTTTTTTTTATTTTAGTACGTTAGGGGTGTCAAAAGCGTTGATTTAAAATAATGAAATGCATACAACTTTTGACTTTCTACCAGAACTTTTGAAACCATAATTTTTTAAATTTTTATCAGATACTAGCTGAAACCCGGCGCGTTGCTGCCACTCTCCCTATTCAAACGCCCATAAAATGTTATCAGTTAAACAGCATGTCTAAATTGAGGTCAAATACTGAATTCCGAGACTGTGCGACCTATATCCACAAAGCTATTCGATATAACAATTTTGGGTTGTATAGGAAGTGCCACGCCCTCTTGATCACCCCTCATAGAATGTAATCAATTAAACTGCATGTGTACATGGAGGTCGAATACCGAATACCAAAACTGTGCGACATATAACTCCAAATATATTCGATAACACAAATTTGGGTTGTATGGTAGGTGCCACTCCCCTTTTCCCTACGCCCATAAAATTTTACCAATGAAACTGCATGTGTAAATTGGGGTCGAATACTGAATTCCGAGGCTGACCTATAACTCCAAAGCTATTCGATATCGCAAATTTGGGTTAAGTTGGAGGTACCACGCCCCCCGACAAACTCTAAAAAATTTTATCAGTAAATCTGCATGCGTAAATTTTGGTCAAATACTGAATTCCGATGCTGTGCGACCTATAACTCTAAAGCTATTTGATAGCAAAAGTTGGGTTGTATGGGAAGTGTCACTCCCCTTTTCCCTACGCCCATAAAATGTAAGAAATGAAAGTGCATGTATAAATTTAGGTAGAATACCGATTTCTTACGCTGTCAACCTATAACTTCAAAGCAATTCGATATTGCAAATTTGGGATGTAAGGGAGATGTCAGGCCTCCCTGTCCAACGCGCATAAAAAAAATCATTGAAACTGCATGTGTAAATTGAGGTCAAAAACTGAATTCCAAAGCTGAATTCCTATAAATTCAAAGCTATTCGATATCACCAATTTGGATTGTATGAGAGGTGCCCCTCCCCCTTGTCCAACTCCCATAAAATTTCATCACTGAAACGGTACGTCTAAATTGTGGTCGAATACCGAATTTCTAAGCTGTGCAACCCATAACGCTATTCGATAACACAAATTGTTTTTATATTAATGGGAGGTAAAAGAAGTTGTGGCATTTCTTCTTAAACCATCTCGTACTCAAAGCAAAGCCACTTACAAAATTTGAGCTCAATCGGACCAATAGTATCGGAGTATTGTGATATTTCCAAAAGTAGGCGTATATGAAGTGTGACAACGCCCGTTTTTATTAAAGTTAGTGACAGTCATCATAAGAACTTATTTACCAAATTTTAATTTAATACGACCAAAACCTTCTTAAATATAGCATTTTTATTGATTTGTGGGCGATAAAAGGGGTGTGGCATTACTTTTTTCCTAAACCTTTGCGTAGCAGTTACGAACAAACCAGTAGAAGGAAGTATCCTATTTGGTCTAGTCGTTTTCAAGTTTTAAGCATCCGAACAAATCACGATTCATTTTTATGTGTACAGATATTGATTTGTGGGCGCTAAAAGTGGGCGTGAAAACATTTATGTATCGTGACTGCCTCTTGGAGCACCTACACAGAAAGTTTCAGTATAAAAATGTGTAGAACTCCGGAATTGCCATGATTTCGAAAAAGTGGGCGTATATATATTGCGACGAAAAAGTGATTTTTGTACAGTTACTGACAGTTACCATCTGAACAAAATGATAATATCTTAGTTTTTACGATCGAAACCGTCTGATATATATCCCTTATTTGGTTTGTGGTCGATAGCGCAAATTTGGCTTGTATGGGAGGAACCACGCCCCCTCGTCCAAACGTTACCAAACCTCACAGGAACAATCTATCTCCTCGGCAAACGTTGTTCTGCCACAGACCGCCTTACTGCCATACACGAAAATGTCAAGAAATGTCAAATATATTCACCATTTTCAGTATAGCTGCCGAAAGTAGCCATGTGCTTTAAATAACCACATTTTAGTCTAATACGATCAAAACCGTGCGAAATATAGCATTTTTGTTGTTTTGCAAGCGGTAAAAAGGGGTGCGGTAAAATATTTCCCTTGAGCCATCTCGTAATCGAAACAAATCGACTGCCCAAATTTCAGCTCAATTTAGGTTAAGCCTGGCGCACAAAGTAGGGTAGGCCTATTGATAGTGCACTTGCCGAGAGTAACCATATGTACTGAATTACAAAATGTTTGTCTAATACGACCAAAACCGTCTGAAATAAACCATTTTCATTTATTTGTGGGCGGTAAAAGGGGGCGTGGAAACCCATTTTTAGGACAGTTGTCGACAGTAACCGTACATACTAAATTACAAAATTTTAGGCATATACGACCCAAACCGACTGAAATATAACATTTTTATTGATTTGGGGGCGGTAAAAGGGGGTGTGGCAAATTTTTTTCCTCAACCATCTCGTACCTGAAACAAATCGACTGCCAAAATTTCAGGTCAATCGGTTCAGTAGTTTTGGAGTCTATAGACATCACACTGCCAGACACACATCGTTTTGCTTTATATATATATAGATATTGATTTGTGGGCGTTAAAAGTGGGCGTGAAAACATTTATAAATTGTGTTCGTCTCTTGGAGCACCTAAACAGCAAGTTTCACTGTAAAAATGTGCAGAACTCCGGAATTGCCATGATTTCGAAAAAGTGGGCGTATTTATATAACGACCACGCCCATTTTTTGTACAGTTACCGACAGTAACTATCTGAACAAAATCACCAAATCTTAGTTTTTTACGATTGAAACCGTGAAATATTTTTCTTTTTTTTTGTTTGTGATCGATGGAGCAAATTTGGCTTGTATGGGAGGTACCACGCCCCCTTCTCCAATCGTTACGAAACCTCACAGGAACACTCTCAAGATGTGGCTTTATTTTCCCTGAAAATTTCATAAACATCGGTTCAGCGGTTTTGGAGTCTATACGTGATATAGCCACATACCCACCCACATACCCACCCACATACCCACATACCCACATACCCACATACATACATCCATTTTTATATATATAGATAGATTTTCTATAATAATGCTATAAAAAGATGCCCTGGGCAAATAGAGGAATGCTGTGTTTTCTGCACAGGAGCTGAAACTTATATTCCCATTTATTGAAGTCATATTTTGAACTACGACCTATAGTTTTTTGTTATCGTGCACAAAACTTCAAATTTACTCAAAAAATCAATCATAAAAAAAAATTTTATTTTTGCAAAAATATAAACTAAGCGATCGTGTATAAATTTTTTACTACGCTAAAAAAAGTTATCTGTATAAATTTTGACTAAATGCAGTTTGTAGCAATAATGTATTGACTTTAAAGACGTATTTACTCAAGGCGTGATGCAAGTTGTTATTTCCCTTGTAGAATTACAAGGAAAGGCTCATTTTGGAGAAAAATTAAGCTAGATGTCAAAGTTAGTGTTTCGGATTTGTGTTTTTCTAACTGTTATTTTCGCTTTTATTTCCTTGACGTGCAGCAAACTTATGGCCTTGTTGTTCTAAAAATTAACATTGCAGCAGCTTAAAAGCCATAGCCAGTCTTCTAATTGTACCATTGTTATTTCCAGTTCGCATACTCTCAAAAAGAGAAAAATCCGCATAGCAAACTAATGATAAATACTCAAATGCACTTATTAATGCAACAACTAAGTGGAAAATTAACTTACCGCATACACAGTTAAAAATTGTAGACTACTATTTAATCCAAACTTATTTTCAATCCAAAAAGTACTATTTTTTAATCCTAACATTAATTTATGTAATTAGCTGGGTCTCAAACCCACGTTCCTGAAAAGAACTTACTTGCATTCATAATAATGCAAAATAAGCGAAACTGTGTCAACAACTGAGTTGGGCGAGTGGATAAGGTATTGAACCAGCATATCAGAGGACGAGTGTTCAAATCATGAACTGATCAGAACATTTTTTTATTTTACTTTAATTTAGCTGGGTCTTGAACCCACGTTTCTGCTCGTTTGCTTACTTACCGCAAGCTTACTTGAATTCGTTAAGATGAAAAATAAGCGCAACTTTCTTAACAACTGAGATGGATGAGTGGATAAGGTGTTGGAGCAGCTCAACAGAGGACGTGTGTTCAAATCATGAACTGGTGACAAAAATTTTTTATTTTAAGGTACATTTACATTGCCTTTTTGAAACTTTTTGCGGATTGAAAAATAATCTTTTGAATGAAAAATTTTAAACTTTTCCTTGGATTAAAAAGTCATGTGTTATCCTATATGTAAACAAAAAAAATTTTAAAATTTACTCCAAGATTTTTAACCGTGTAACATTATGTATCCTCCTTCAAATATATATTTAATTTACCTATAATTTATACAGTTTGTGTGGTAGGAACAAATCAAACCATTTTTTTTTATTATATGTTCATATAGTTTAATAATAACTTTAAATTTAAAAACTAAACTAACTTTTGCTTTCAAACGTTGGCATTAATGAACGAGACTTGAGTGTGTTTCTTATAAAACCATCCCTTGCAATATTACCAATAACTTGCATAGAAGCTTCAGTCATCAGTTTTACACATCTTTCAACTGCATGACTGTGGCAAGTATAATCGCTCGGTGGAAAACTGTTTAATTTTGCCATTTCCTCCAACTTCTCATTGCGTAACCTTGAAGCAAGTACTTCATGTACTTGATATGAGTAGTTTTTGTAAAATGCTCATGAAATAAGATTTGCTTAAGTATTTTAAATTTAAAAATAAACCAATTGGCAATTCAGAATATAATTTAGATCTTGAATTTAATTTGATGCTTAATATTTTTACAAAGCTGCCGACACCTTATTACAAAACAAACAACAATTTAAAAATCAACAGACAACGAAACGGTGAAATCGTGGTGCTGTAATATAGTTTATAGTTCATATCTGTTCGTATTGTCTCCCTGAGACGTCTACCAATATTTTTAGTTGTTAAATTTTATGTTTAGTATGTAAGTTTTTCAATTTTATTTTTCATTATGTTAAAAATTGTAATATAGATATGTACATCGTATATGTACATTGATTAATAATAAAAACACAAATACAAGATTGTTTTTTAAAAATTAGTTTAAGAGCATATAACCTAATAAATCAGGTGCATTTTTGTGGATTTCAAAATTGAAAAGTTGGCAGCACTGGCTCTTTACTCATGCGGCATGCTCTTTACGCTGAACCTCTTTATTATGAGTAACAAATCCACAATCCCACTGGTAACAAATTAAGTTATGATTTGCCTCCAAATGTTAGAGGCCTCGCTGCTCCTTTGTTAAAAGAAAATATGAGGTTATGTAATGAGTTCATTTACAACTTGGTAGTTTCACGTAAAAAAAAGCGACACTAACAATTATAAAAACACAAATTCGAACAACTAACTTCAACATCTAGCTTATTTTTATCCAAAGTGAGCCTAAACCTGATTGAGCATTGAGATCAAACGAAGAATAACTCTTGCCAACAGGTGTTACTTTGGGCTCAGTAGGCAGTTGAGAAGCAGTTGAAGTTTGGGCTCAGTAGGCAGTTGAGTCTTTTCTCGGCGAACGAAAATCATGCTTTATAAATCGCTCATCATGCCCAGCCTACTTTTTGCATCACAAACCTGGACGCTGAGCAGTTCAGATGAAAAGACTTTAGGAGCATTCGAGAAAAAGATTCTTCGTAAGATCTACGGACCAATCTGCGTCAATGGCAAGTACCGAAAACGGTGGATTAATGAACTGTATGAGCTGTACGCTGACATCGACATAGTCAAGCGCATTAAAATCGAGCGGCTTCCCTGGCTAGGTTATATTCAGCTCATGAAAGATGATGCTACAGTGAAGAAAATATTCGGTTCGGTACCCAGCGGCGGTAAACGCAGAAGAGGACGACCGCATCTTTTCGACCGCGCAAATTCTTAGATAAGGCCAAGACTGACACACGGTTGTAGCTCCAACTACGTAAGTAAGTAGAGCCTACCCTGAGTACAGTTTAAATAGCAACTTACAACACGCCTTGTTTAGATACAGCTTAAAAGTGCGTCGATTAATTATTGCGACAAACTCCCACCTGAGGCATTTATTTAAATATTATACAGATTATTTTCCAAACTCATAAATAATTTACTCACAATCGCTTAGTTCATATTTGGCCGATCTTAACGAAACTCGGTCAGAAAGCAAATAGAGTAAGAGATGTGTACTGAAAATGGTCGAAATCGGTAAGATCGTAGGGTACCTCCTTTGGACCTAAATTAGGAAAATAAAAATTTTTTAAAAACTTTCTTAAGAATTCATACCACCACTGATTTCTTGGTCAGAACCACTACAACAATATAAGGTTCATCAACTAATTTAATAATTTTTTCAACTTCTTCATCAATAACTAAATTTGGTTTTGATTTGGAGTTCTTTTGGATGCTAGGAGAGGCTCAGATGTCGGCAACAATATTTTCATTAAATCTGTATTATACTTAATACTCAAGCATTTATGAGTATGGTGAAGTAAATTTTTTCTAAATTCCTTGTGCCTTGCTTCCAAAGCCTCTTCAAGCAATGTTTCGATTGGTAAGGAAAATGCTGAAATAACTTCACATCCGTGTATAAGAACTTTCTAAACACTGTATATTACAGTCATATACAAAACCAGTAAAATGTTTTTTTACGGGGATTTTAGTCCGACAAAAAATTAAAAAATATCTGCTAAATTTCTAAATGCCAAAAATTTATATTCAAAAGAGATAGCATTGGTTTGGTGTGTTCGAAAGTTGTCAAAAGTATATAAGCCTATAGAAAAAGTAAAAAAAAATCTCTTCCTAAAATTAATGCCCTTTTTTGGAAAACGTAACCTTTAAAGTTCTATGGAGGTAGTGCAGAATCAATATTTTTTCTTTGATATTTTGTAACATGCATGGTATGAGAATACCCAGTGGAAAATTAAATAATGAAGTAACCGATTGCTTCTAAAATATAAAATAGAACTGCGAGGCCTCCAACGCCTGCTAACTATTATCTATTACATTTGCTCGGACAGGGCAGCAAAAAAGGACATCTACCTCATACAGTAAGCGACAACTGGAGTAGATATGCTGCTTATAACACACAAGCTAGAATGAACTCAAACATTTAAAGAAACTTTTCTCTATTCCAGTAACACAACGAAAATGAAACAGAACACCAAAACAATACAAAGAAAGTAAATAGCGCAACAAATTATTTTCGCAATTATTGCCTCAAGTTTTTGCGTGAATGATAAAATATTTGCTAATGACATAAAAAACATTCACAGTGCCGACGAGGATTTACCAGCGGGTAACAAAGTGTCGTGTTTGTAAGGAGCACAATGCTAACACGAGCAAAGCAAATGAATTAAATAGAAAATAAAAAAAAAAAATTCTAAGGAAAGCCGAAAAAAAAGCTAGGAAAAATGCCTTAGAAATAAACTTGACTTGAATGCCACACTATAATATGGCAATATAAAAGCCAAAATTAAAGGGTAAGTCACACTTTCACTTTCACATGAACACGAACAGCACTGGGAAAAATGTAAAAATAAAATGAATGCTTCGGCTGGCTGAGCCAAAAAAAAAAATAGAAATGAAGCACTAAGGAAACCTCTGCATTTGACGATGCTTAAAATGCGTATGAATGTAACAATAACAACAAAAGCGACGCACGACACACTAGAACACACTTTAACCTAAACGTCTATCGTAAGCACATAAAGATGAATACGTGTGTCTGAGTGTTTTTGTACCGGTGTGATTTTAGGCGTTCTAATAAGTCCTAAACTAAATATAAATGCACTGAGCCACGCAGCTATAACGCTTAACCGTCAGCTGCTCCTCAAAGGATAAGAGATGCCCGGCATGACCCAGGCAAACTAAAATGGCTAACGTGAGTCAAGCAAGCGTGAGTCATTAAATACGCTCCATGGTTTTTTCACTAAATGACATTTATATATAGCTATAACTGCAAGTGTCTCGTGTCTATGCATGTGTGTTTGTGTGTGTTTTGAAAAAAAAAAAAAACAAAAAATAAAACAAAAACTGCACGCTCACTCGAACTCACAAAAATGTCTCGAAGGAACAATTTTTTTATGATTGAATGCATGGATGTGTTGAAGTATTTTTTCCTGAGTGTCATCGTGCGTATTTTTGTGTTTGTTATGCGTGTCTGTTGGCGTGTGCGTTCAAAAACTGCTCGTTGTTTGAATTTGTGTCCTTTTCTCTGACACTGTATGGTTCTGAAAGAGTTGCTTCTTTCATGTTTTTTATTTTTGCTTTTGTTTTTATTTGGATCCTACACATCCTTAAGTTATGGTGCTGTTGAGGCCTGTGAACGTTGTTTCCCCAGATGAAAAACAAAACAGGCCTGTCGATGGAAGGAATGTGGCAGGTTAAAATTTTAATGCGAATTTTAGAAGTCTACTTGTAGAAATTTTTAAAACTTTCTCGTTACTACTAAGTGGCAGATATATATATAGTTTCAAAGCGAGATATATAGCATGTATTGTCATGCTAAATTAGGGTGAATTTGGGTTGACAAAAAATTTGGGTTTAACCCTTTCAGACCGTGATCAACGTTGGGTTTTTTCTGTTATTGTTGGCATTACAGCGTTATTTTTTAGTGCAAAGCTCCTTTTACAACTGGGTTGTGCCAGTGTATGTATGTGTGTGTGTGTGTGTGTTTGCTTGCTTGAGTTTTTCTTTGTTAAGTTTTTCTGCTTTTATGTTGTTAGTTGGCGTAAATATGTTTATCTTTCGTATTCCTTTCACATTTTACTACCACAAACTTCTGCATCACCACCACCTCTCTCCCTCCTTTGCGCATTTACCTTCCATTCATCGTCAAGTTTTCGTATTTTTTTCTCTATTGACCCAATTTTTCGAGGCTGATAGTAAAAAGATGATAACCGACATACATGCTCGTACATGTAAACGCAAGCATACTCGTGCGTTTTTTTTTTATTTTATTTCATTCATCTTCATTTTCTTCATGGGTTGTCCCAGAATGAGATACATTTTTATTCATGCCCTGTAAGTAGTGTATGTTTTTTGGGTGCAGCTTTATTTTGATAATAAAAAAGAAATGTTCATTAATGTCTTTAAATTGATATTTTTACTCAATTTTTATAAATAATTGTAAAATAGCCACCTTTAAGTTACCGTAGATGTTAAACCTTTTTTATTTTGTGTTTCAGTTCTACACTTACAGTTCTATTCTGGCATCATCGTCACAATCAATTGATACTGAAAAATTGTGATCATTTTGATCTGGGGCCAAACTACAGCATCCGTGATCGAGCAAAATCATCAAAACACATCGGCACTTATTTTGTCGTGTCGTTCGTAGTTTCGCTCGATCATGGATGCTGTAGTTTGGCCCTAGTTCAAAATTCGGCCCTGTAGCTCGTTCCTGTAACAAAATCGTCAAGTTACCGAGTTGTGTGCCGTTTTCCGTTGTCGATCCCTAGTTACCGATTTCCTGACAACTAATGTACGTTTAAATCGGTAAAAGCTCGGACCATGATGAAAAAGAACACAAATCGAGAAGAAAAGTTGCGAAATTGGGTCAAATGACAAGCAGCTTTTTACTCAAATATATTGTTTTAGTTCCGCTAAAACTTTATAATAAATAAGTGCTTGTCTTGTTAATAAAAAGTGAATATTTGTAGTTTAAGAAAATTAATTATGTTATAATGATGTGTATTAATGGTTGCGGAAATAATCAACGATTATGAATGTAAATAATTTTACACTTAGTGCTGTGCAGCAAAAACTTAGCAAATATATGCTGCCGGGTATTTTTTCCTAGCTCAAACATATACTGTTTAGATAACATTTTTAACTTTCATGGAAATAGGCATTATTTATAAATTGCATTATCTTTAAAATTAAAACGTTTTTAAGAACAATGAAATATTTCAATCAGCAAAAAATTTTCGAAAGGTTCGGTACGGAATGAAAAATTTGTACGTACAAGACAAGAGACCCGACGAGTAGGAAACCTAACGAGTAGTCGCTTGCAGCAATTTGTATTGCTAGCACAACATGTATATGTTGCGTAAAGCAGCCTGACTTTGTTTACAATTTTTTTTGCTTGATTTGTTGCAACGAGTATATATCTATAAAAGTTTTCACTCGTCGCTCGTTATTTTTTGCTCGCTAATATTAGCCATCCATCGACATAACAGGATATTTTGATGGGAAATTTATTTCATACCCCTTCAAAAGTGCGAGTTTTTTACATTTTGTTTTCTATATTTTGATCATTTTGGCTGCGTGCACAAGGGAGCAAAAAGATCGGTATTTTTTAAAGTGCTTGCCTGTTTCTTCTTATTTGAATATTTGAAGAAATACTGCTAATATTATGAATGAAAATAAAATTTTACAGCTTCTTATTTGCATGTGCATGGTTGCCGAATTTATTTTGTTTCCAGCTGGACATTTTTGTTGCAGCTATATTTTGGTTACTGCTGCAGAGAAGGATTTTTAGATATTTCATTGGCTGAATAGAAAGACAGAACTCTGATTCGGCTAATGAAATAATTATTGGATAATAAAAAAATGTTGCAATAAAATAGAATTGGTCTAGCAGTATTTTAAAAATTTAAAATAAAACAAAGAAATATTTTACAAATTTTACAAAATATTATACTTTTTAATGCTTGTATTAAAATTTATTATAAGATTTGTAACCATGAAGGTAGTATATTATTTTAAGAAATTAAGAAAATATACTATAATAAATACAATATATGTATATACTGTTTTTTGTGTAAATGTACATAAGGTGGCCCTTATTTTTAAAAGTTTTTTAACGGCATAGGCTAAAAACTATTAGATTTGATATGAAATTAAAATGTATGCAGTTTTTTCGAAAAAATCCCCAAAAAATCTACAAATGCAAAATTTAAAAACTGACTTCATGGATAGTTATTTCATAATCTTAACTTATTTCGAAAAAAAAAAAACAAAGCCAAAATTCGAGTAATTTTTTTATTCGAATTTTGGCTCTTGTAGTTTGTAGTTGTAGTTGAAGGATAATTGAACAATAATCAATCTGAAAAAAATTAAATTATCAAATTCAAAAAATTGTTGTTTAAATAGTGATTTAAAATAATTTTTTGTAGGCAGTTACTGCTAAACTGCTAAACTATTGAAAAACTATCCCTATAGAAACAAACTTCCTTGTTTTTAAAAACAACTAATTAAAAAACTTATTTAAAATAATCTAGTTTATGAACTACTCTGAATTGTATTAAGGCGGCATCCACTTTAATTTTGAATAGTTTTTATTGCATTTTATATGAAGTAATTGAAAAACTACTTCAAAACAAGTGGCTTAAAAACTACTTTTAATTATATTAAGGCGGCGACTAATCTGATTTTGACATGTTTTTATTACAAAGTTTTATTAGATTACAAGTTTTTATATATTTAACCATGCTATTTCATCAAATATTATTAACTTTAGGCTTTTTCTAATAAAAATGTATGTATTTTTTTTTTCAAAACAATAAAATAAATGATCTCTTTGATGTATAGAAATTCAAAATTTTTATACTTTTAAATTCATCTTCAATAAGTGGAATATTAACTAGTTTGCAATTGATTTATTGTAAAGTAATTAAACAAATAATTTAAATTTAACTAATTTAACAAGTAGTTGAAAATATATGCGGTTTTCAATTTATTTATATTAAAGTAGTTAAAAATAATTTAAATCCAACTAATTTAACAAGTAGTTGAAAACATGTGCAGACGAAAGTCAATTGACTTATTTAGCGGACATCAGCATACAAAATATGTTAGTTCGTTCTATGGAAAAAAGTCCGAATTTTAACTAGTTGTGGTTGACAAAACACTACTTTTAAATTAGTTGATTTTCTTACAGGGATGTTATAAATTACTAAGGATATATGACAGTCAAATTTTATGATTGGATTTTTTGTTTTTGAATTGGTAAAAATTGTACTTCTTTGTTATATCATTATGATACAAAATAGGCACTGTAATAAAATAGAAGTGAATGTGTTGCACTGTTTGGAAAAAAAATATCGAAACAAAAATTTACTGAATTTCGGGACGATCTCGGGATGCTGGGATTCCGGGATTTTATTTTCAGATCCTGAAAATCCCGGGATTGACAAAAATCAAAAAATTGACATCCCTACACCGCCCTAAGTTTTATTAAAAAAATAACCTAGTTTCAATATACTATTATACAATTATATTTATTATTTTTATATTAAATTTTTTTTTATATGTAATATTTAACAAAAAACTAAAATCGTTGTCTATAAAACAGTGATTTTCTCGAAACAAAGTTTTTTTGATCGGCTAGGGTGTTTAAAAAAATCTATCAAGCCGATTTGGCTGAAATTTCAATACGTTATTCTACAGCCAATGGCTCTAGCAGATAGTAGAATTGGTAATTTTTAATATTTTTTCCTATTTTGTACCCCAATTAAAAAAAAACCCTGATATTAGTAAATGTCTCCTTAGAAGTTCGCCATTTTTAATTTTTGTACAAATACATGTATTTTTTTACATGATTTTTGCATTTGTAGATTTTTGGGGATTTTTTCGAAAAAACTGCATACATTTTAATTTTATATCAAATCGAATAGTTTTTAGCCTATGGCGTTAAAAAAACTTTTAAAAATTAGGGCCACCTTATGTTCATTTACACAAAAAACAGTATATACATATATTGTATTTATTATAGTATATTTTCTTAATTTCTTAAAATAATATACTACCTTCATGGTTACAAATCTTATAATAAATTTTAATACAGGCATTAAAAAGTATTAAATTTTGTAAAATTTGTAAAAAGTATTAGTAAGAATTGATTACGAAATTCGTAAATATATATTGTTTTACATTTTAATACAGTTAAAATATTAAAACGATAGGTATTAAGTAACTTAAGATTTGTTTGAAGTTCTAGATGGTTTAAGGGAAAAATATTTTGCCACACCTTCTTTTACCGCCTACAAATCAATTGTACTACTAGACTAAAATTTTGTAATTTGTTTATATAGGATACGTTCGGCAACTCTACTCAAAATGTTGAAAACATAAAATGTTTTTTTTCCGATTAGCATGAAAATTCAGTAAGGCAGTGGCAGGACAACGTCTGCCGGAGAATATCTTTATACAATAAATTCTTCTGTACATGGCTTTCTCACTGAACTCCTCCTAAAAAGTTAGACCGATTTTGAAAAAATTTAGTGTTTGTTTTTGTTAATTCAAGTTAATTTTATTTATTAAAAGCATTTTTGTTAAAAAAAATTTTCAAGTCCTGACTAATAATAATTTCATTAGAATTTCTTTTTTTTTATTGGTCTAATGAAGTATCTAAAAATTATGGGTGTGTATCCAAAGCAGTAAGCAAAATATTGCTACAAGGAAAATGTCCGGCTTTTTTTTTGTTAATTCAAGTTAATTTTATTTATTAAAAGCATTTTTGTTAAAAAAAATTTTCAAGTCCTGACTAATAATAATTTCATCAGAATTTCTTTTTTTTTATTGGTCTAATGAAGTATCTAAAAATTATGGCTGTGTGTCCAAAGCAGCAAGCAAAATATTGCTACAAGGAAAATGTCCGGCTAGAAATAAACTAAATTCGGCAACTGCAACCTTTTATTCTTATTAATTAAATCTACAATATTTCTTTGTTTTATTTTAAACTTATAAAATACTGCTAGACCAATTTTATTTTATTGCTACATTTTTTTTATTATCCAATAATTATTTCATTAGACGAATCAGAATTCTGTCTTTCTATTCAGCCAATGAAATATCTAAAAATCCTTCTCTGCAGCAGCAACCAAAATATAGCTACAACAAAAATGTCCAGCTGGAAACAAAATAAATTCGGCAACCATGCACATGCAAATAAGAAGCTGTAAAATTTTATTTTCATTCATAATATTAGCAATATTTCTTCAGATATTCAAATAAGAAGAAACAGGCGAGCACATTAAAAAATACCGATCTTTTTGCTCCCTTGTGCACGCAGCCAAAATGATCAAAATATAGAAAACAAAATATAAAAAACTCGCACTTTTGAAGGGGTATAAAATAAATGTCCCATCAAAATATCCTGTTCTGTTAATGGATGGCTTATATTAGCGAGCAAAAAATAACGAGCGACGAGTGAAAACTCTTCTAGATATATACTCGTTGCTCGCACTTTTGAAGGGGTATAAAATAAATGTCCTATGAAAATATCCTGTTCTGTCGATGGATGGCTAATATTAACGAGCAAAAAATAACGAGCGACGAGTAAAAACTCTTATAGATATATACTCGTTGGTGCAAAGCTGTTCTGTGCAATGAGCATACATTTGCATACATAAATCCATATAACAAAGATATCCAGATAGCATACTCCGTGCACAAAAATTAAAATCTTCTGCGCACTACGTCACTCGAGCTTGTCAGCTATAACACGTGGTGCATACATTCAAAAGAAAATGTGAAAAAGCAAAAAGTAAACACAAGCAGCAAGCAGCACAATTGCAAGCATTTAAGAAGTATTGCATTCATTTAGTTTAATTTCTAATATTGTGCACTTATAGTACGTGTAAATTATAATTTTCAATTATCTTTTATGTAATTAAAATTAGTACTAAGATTTAAATGGTTTTGATAAGAGTAACAACGATTTTAATCTGGGCCATAAAATGAATTCTCAATTTTTTTCAACAAACGAGAAGAACAACAAAATGAAAAAAAAACAATCAAAGTGCTGTCAAACTCATCAAGCAACGTAGCTTTTTTTTTTGTGTAGAAGAACAAATGGGAGAAAATACACCTGTTGTATACAAATTTATTTTCAATAATAGTACTGAAAAATATATTTGCTTAAATTTATTTATAAACTAGCTGAACCCGGTGTGCTTCGCTACTCCCCTCGTTATAAAATAAAATTAAAAGTATTTATATATTTTTCACGCCATCGAATTTTCGAAATAAGTCCACCCCAGCGCCACCTACCGTGTCCATTTATACACAAATTATTTTCTTATGATCAAACAAACATACATTCTGAATTTCAGTTAAATTGGTCTATAAATTCAAATTTTCGATACAGGTCCACCACAGCGCCACCTATCGGGTCCAAATATAGCCTATGTTACCCACCGTACCAAGATGAACATTACCTGTAAATTTCATCAAAATCGGCCCAGCCGTTTTGGAGTCCATACGTTACATACATACACACATCCTATTTTATATATATAGATAGATATATTTATAATGTAATTTATTTCATGTCAATAAACCAAGTTTCAATAAGAAAACGTCGATATTTTTCATCGCTATAAATAAATTATCCCCTTTAAATATATTGTGACTACGTTTTTATTTAGCCACTTTGACAAGCTCGAACTACGTCACAACAAAGATGGCGGACATGCGCAATACTTTATCTGTAGTTCTTTGTATCGTGACATAAATCCATGCTGATTGTACGCATCATAGTCAAATGTTCTTAAAGGGTGCTTAAAAGAGGGTGCATTTGTGCTCAAATGCTAAAACGATGTTATGAAGCACTGGCTTTGAGACTGTATTCATTCAATCATATATGTTATGTGTCTCCTCAATTAGTAGATCTATTTCGGTAATAAAAAACAACAGTAATTTCTGTCTTCAATGTGTAAATTTCTACTACGGTAGACAACAAAGCAACTGAATACATTCCACTGTTGTCTGTCCACAATGATGTGTCTTCAATACATTTACTATGCAACACAGCAGTTGTGCTTTATTGTCTTGTTATCTGCCAAATTTTGAAGACAACTAATTTGGTGTTGTGTGCATTTTTGCGGAGATTATAATGGTGTTCCAAAAATCCCGCTTCTCTCCCCCATTCGGGCGAGAGAGCGGTTTCAAGTTAAAAACAATATGAACCTATTTTAAATTTGCTATAATTCTTAAACTATTGTTATGGTATTGGTAGTATAAAAATGTATTTTTTAATACTTATAGCATATTTTGTAAAATATCTAGTGTCCAACCGAATATTCGGCTTTGGTATTCAGCTTAGTTGGCCAATATTTTATTCTTCGGCCCAAAGAAGCGAAATAATTTCCGAATATTTTTATTTTGTAAAGAACATCTTCGCAATGTGAATATATTCCATTATTGGCATTCCTCTAACTTTCTGAATATTAAATGTACAAAAATTCTCGCCATTACATCGTTCTTAAGTCGGGTTACGCAATAGTCAAAAAACATTTTGCTCTAGCTGCTATAGTTTAGTCGTTTAAAAATTCGTTTGAATTTTTTAGAGCTAAAAAGAACTAAACTATATTATAAGCGTCGAACAAAGCTTATAACTTTATTTTGGTAATGAATAAATCTTGTTTTATCCATATCTAGCCTTTTTGTCGAATTTTTTTATCCAAATTAAGATTTTTAACTAAACTAGTAAACTAGTAAGAAACATTTAAGGTTTTTCATATTTATATATTTTTCGACTTAACTCCCAAACCATACATCAAACATAGACTATTTATACACCAAAATGTGTGTCATTACTATAGACAAAACTGCATCTTTGGAAAAATAATCGTAACTGAAATTTTATTTTGATGATCCTTTAAGTGAATTCTTTTTTTGTTTTTTTCGCCATTAAATCCATTGATATTATTTTATGATATTAGCTAAGAGAAACATTTTTATTCAATTAGTTATGGCAGTTTATGCATATATTCATTTAACATGATGATAAAATCGCCTGCACTGTTTCACAAATGTAGTTCTTTTTTCGTTAATATTTAGTAAATGTTTCGTAAATTTTTTGTTTTAGTAAAAATTGAAGGCATTGGCTAAAGATATTGAATAAATGGCTAATGCAAGGAAAGGACAATATATTAAATTTCCTTTTTAATTACTAAACTACATAATTACTCCACTACCTTATTACTTAATTTCCCAATTAACCTACAGTGGAAATTTAAGTACCGTAACGCCAGATCAAAAAGCCTAATAAAAAAAAATTGCATTTTTGGTCTTTCTGAATTAATATAAGGTGTTATTGAATAAAAAATTAATAATATATATCCTATTTGCAAAAAAAATGTAATGAATTGCAAAATTTTTAAAATGTTTTGTTGAGTGTATTTACAGGAAGGAATAATTTTGTTGGCCGAAAAATCTAAAGGATGATAGAAAAATATAGTAGCTTATTTAGAAAGAAACTTTAAGTTTCGTGTTCGATAAATTTTGTTAATTTAAAAAGTTTTTCTCTAATATTGTTGCAAGAAGAGAAACCAAATATAAGTTCTGCATTAAAAATAAATAATAATATTTTTCCTTTACGTGATCTTTGCAATGTATATCTAAATGTAAAAATATCAATAGGGGTATTCACACTAACTTGGGTAGTTGGGTAGATTGGCAAACGCCGTATATTTTGTTTTTGTAAAGTACCATTGTACCCAAGAACCCATCTACCAATCTACTCTAGCTGATCCCCTGACTTGTTTGGATAGATTATTTTCTTGCCAAATTGATTACTTTTTCCATGTGTTGCCACCTTTTGCAAAAATATTCAATAATTTACCTAAAGGCATCAAATTTACAATATTTGTTGTCAAGGCTAATATATCGAACAATACACAAAAAATATTACCACACCCCCCATTTCCGCCATCAAGTTAATAAAAACGCCATATTTCAGCCGAATTCGGTTGGATTGGACTAACATTTTGTAATTAAGTTCGTATGGCTTCTATAAAGAATTCATAAAAAATGGGCGTGGTCGAACTATAAATAGACCTACTTTTCAGAAATAAAAATTCCTGAGTTAAGCATGTTTTTATAATGAAACTTGGTTTATATTTGCTATGAGACCAAGTGGTGGACACTAGATATATAATTTTTGCCACGCCTACTTTTACCGCCCCTCTATTTATATAAAATCGTTCGTGCGGTGTTTCTCAGGATCTCAAGAATGGTAACACCTAAGGCAACCAAATTTACAATATATGTTAATATCTCGGTTAATAAAAAAAGGCGCACCCCCTTTTACCACCCACAAATCAATAGAAATGCTATACTTCGGAAGGTTTTGATCGTATCAGACTAAAATTTGGTAATTTAGTTTGTATGGTTACTGTCTGAAAATGCATTAAAATTAGATGTCCACGCCCTCTTTAATAGCCCACAAATTAATAAAAATACTTTATTTAAGACGATTTTGGTCGTATAAGACTTAAATTTGGTAATTTAGTTTGTATTGCTACATTCGGGAACAGTAGTAAAAATTGGCGTGGTTGCTCTATAGAAACGCCTACTTTTTCATAAATCATTAAAATTGACTACTGGGCTTATTGCGCTGAAATTTTGGCAGTCGATTTGTTTCGCCTATGAGATAGTTTAGGAAAATTTTGCCAAGCCCCCTTTTACCGCCTACAAAATAATAAAAATGCTATATTTTAGACGGTTTGGTCGTATTATTCTTATATGGCAGTAAGCCGGTCTGTGACAAGACAACGTTTTCCCCTAGATTGCTAGTAAACGATAGGATCCCAGCAGCGGATTTGCCAGTGGCTACCATAGAACTAATACAGAATAAATTACCAGGTAAGGAAGCATTACTTTTTTCAAACTTTTTGAAAAAAGTAATGCGTCTGCATATAGCAGAAGTAATTAACTCATACCTCATTACCTGTAATGTAGCATACAAGGAAAAGTAATGCAGTGATTTTTATAACTTAATACAAGTAGTATGTTACTCCATAACTTCTAGGTAATGCTGAAGGGAGGCGATATCTTACCTCCTATCTCATTCAATGTTAAATGTAAGGCCTTTTATGCATAGTAAGGTAATATAGTCGGAAGTAGTGGTCATTACAAGGTAATTGATGCTTCATATATTCGGAATATATTCCATCCGCTACTGGGATGCTGGGAAGTTTACGTTAAAAATTAATCGCATATAAAATAACTTTTTTTACGCCCAATTAATGGCCTAAATTTTTCGCACATAAAATGACAAAAAATGATTTGGTGGCAACCCTCTTCCAGCTGCCACTTATCTCTCATCAGCTACATAAGCCGGGGAGATCAAACAAACATGCAGCACTGCCCAAAACTATTCTTCAAAGTACTCAATTGCAATTTAGGGTGCTCGCAATAACCAAATGTACTCTATCTACTCATACCCAACTACCCAGGTCAGTGTGAATACCCCTAATGTAAATTTATTTAAGCATTCCTATTACAACTTTTGAAGAGGACTGCATGAAGCCATGTCTACAGAGGAAGCCTTTCAGAATTGGCGTTTCCACAAGAATACTGAAAACAACAGACTTCGCATCGAGGAAAGGAATCGCTGTAATGCGATTTTAAAAGGCGAAAATTTTCTGCAGGAAACTTGCATTCGAGAAAATATTCTGCTCTGCCCCAAACTGATAAAAAATTGTTGGACAGTAAAGAATCAGACATTGTCGTCGATTCAGCTCTTTTAAAGATGACAACATCTTTACTAACGCAGCTGATAAAGCGAACCTATTTGCTGGATTATTTGCACAAAACTCCACTCTCTCGGATAGCACTCAGACTCTGCCCATTGTTGAGGACATAGTAAAACTAGACAAGGTAGTGTTAGGGCTGAATGTGCTCTCTTTCTTAGTGACCACAACTGTCAAACTCAGTCATTTTGGTATTTTTTCCAATTTTTGCTTTCATATTGCATTCTCACTGGTTGCAGATTTTGTATGTAATGTCAACTTCGTTTTGGCAGTTTCGGTCACCGGCTCTCCGCCCTAACACTACCTTGTCTAATTTTGCCAAGGTTCAGGGTAGATATTCTGTAATGCAAAAAATTTACTTTCGAACGAGAGCAGTTAAAATACTCCTTTCAAATCTTAGCATAAACAAAGCTTCAAGACCTCATGAAACACCGCCAATTTTGTTTAAAATATGTACTTCTTCGCTGGCTCGGCCTTTGCGAAACCTTTTCAAGTTCTTCTACGAACAGGAGTATTTTCATTTTGTTGGAAGAGAAGGTCGCAATATCCAGCCAGAACTTAAAAATGGCGATGCCACGAACACTACAAGCTGCAGACCCATTGCGATATGCTCTACGCTTTTCAAAGCTAAGGAGAACGTAATAAGCTTTAACATTATGAACTATCTGGAACTGCTCAGTGATCATCAATTTGATTTCCGTAGGGCCTACTGGTGTTCTTAACCAAAAAATGGAACCAGTGCCTTCACTTTTTTGGAGAGAACAAGCTTGTTTCTCTGGATATTTTAAAGGCATTTGGCCGAGTGTGGCATAAAGCGCTCGTGTCAAAACTAATTCCATATGATGTTGGTGGTCTGCTCGAGGAACCACGTGTTTCCTTAAGGACAACGATTCGTGTAGTAGTTGACAGTATTTCGTCCGAGGAGTACGCCATCAACGTAAAAGAACGGCAGGATTCAGTTCTACTGTCAACCTTGTTTCTAGTTTTTATAAACAACTTTCTTTCGTTAATATATATAACCCAATACATTCCTTTTGAGGACGACATTTGTTACTCATTCTCATTAAAAAACGCCCAAGTTTTGTGAAGATTGAGAGAAAGGGGGAAAAAAACTGTTCAGGAAAACGTACATTTTCTTCATTAACCCTAATCCTACTGAGTCGATTTCACTACGATGTGACTTTGAGTCACACCCCAGATAAAATATTTGACAGGGAAATGGCATTATACCAGCATAATTGTGGCAAATGAGCAGAGTTCTGGCAGTATGCTGAAATGTGAAGGCGGCCAGTTTACTTTTTATCAAAAAAGGCTGCCAGAAAGTAGCAGCATGAAGGCATGGAAAAGTCAGTAGAAGGCAGTGTGTCAAAGTTCAGCATTGTATTGGACGGCAACTGAAATGTTCAAGTAGCTCAAACATTTTTGTTTTTTCAGAAGCAGCCTTCCTACACACTATAACGGCAGGCATATGAACTCTGTTGAATAAAACCATTATTTTGGCATTGAACTGAAATATTTGGGCAGCCATAAAAGTATTGTTTTCTACAGAACAGAATGATTTCGCCCTATACTGGCAGGCACATGAACTCTATTAAAAACAGGCATTGTATTGGCATCCAATTGAAATGGTCTAGCAGCTTGAAAATGCTTTGCTTTCTAGACAACAGAACTATCTCGTATTATACTAGAAGACGTTTTAATTCTATCTAACTCTTCTGAGCTTTAACTTTTTACTGGCTTTAACTTAAAATGTTTGAAACCTTTTCACATTTAACAAGTTAACTTGGCAGTTACAATTAATTTTTTTTTTTTGCCAAAAAGGTGAGCATATATCCGAATTCGTATGTGCTATTATATTCTTCGCATTTCCTTTTACTGGTTTGTAACAGTTGTTGCAGTGCGCCGTACACTCAATAGCGGAATTTATGTTTATGAAATGTTTTTTAAAGACATAAGTGAAGATGGGTGTTTTAGGGCATATGGATGGAATCAATCAATTAAAACAAACTGCTTAATGCAAAACTGCTTAGTTTGTGTCGTAAAACGTATGCTAGAATTGAGGTGAAGATTTCAGATGTTAACACCGTAGATCCTAGAACATCGATCTTTTCCAGCAATCGGATCTTCACTATCTTCGTCTTATGCACAATTTTTTGATTCTGGGAAGGATGAGTGACCAGCGAATTCATCATCTTAATTAAAAACTTTAACTGATAATACGGTACAAACATTTCTCTGTCAAATTCCGTTTAGGAAATCTGCTTATTTTTTGCGTGTTGGACTATGTTTTCATAAAACAATAATTTTAAAATTCTCAATTCTTTTCAATAAAACTGTTCGCACACGTAGTCTCTGGTATTGTTGATGGCAATGCTATTATACCCACAGGAGTGGATTCCCTTCTTTGTTTGGGTTTGCTTACACCTGATATACTAAAGATAAACTTTTTTTAAAAAAATAAGAAATTTGTGTTTGAAAAATCACACTCAAAATTGTATGTCACAACATCAAAGCCGTTCAAAATTTAGATGAATCGAAAAAATCGACAAACCCAAGGACCAAAAACTTTTAGTTGAATAAAAAAAGCTCAAATATATAAAATATATAAAAGAAACCAATATGTTGCATTCAATGACATGTTAATGCCCCATCCAATTGCCTGCCACAACCTGCTTGTATTCTGCTCTGTACATTCCCTGCCAACTGGCTTCCACTGAACGCCACTTGCATGCTCTCTTATACATTTTTGAGCCTCTGTTAGCCAGTCTGCTGTTCTGTACAGTGGCAGTCAACTGGCTGTTTTTGGTACAATTCCCACCCTGCCCTGCCAAAATTGGGCTAAAATAATTTGATTTCTATTCCAATAAACAGACTACCTGTCTGCCGTTTTAAGTTCATTTTCCGGCCAAAAATTTTGTCTGGGGCATGTAAAAAAAAAATAAAAAATAACTGTTAATGCTAAGAAATTGATGTTAATATTTAGAACGGTAATTTGAAGAAAATTAATTTCAGAATACAAATATGCTTCACTGAAAAAAAATATTCTGATTTAATAATTTAAATCAATTTTGATCCAAAGTCACACCGCAGTGAGATTAGAGTAAAAACAAATTAACAACTATTTACGGACAATTATGAATGAGGAGCACTCGAATGCACTGCCCTTATAAAATATTGAAGCAGATCTAGAACAAAAACTAAGTTATGATGACGTGATAAATGATTTCGCACGAGCATTTAATAAAACTTTGTTTTTATTATTTTGCTTAAATTTCAAAATTTTGTGTGAACAAAATGAAAAAGTTAATTTTTATAATTTTGTTCTATTGTAAGAAAAAAATTGATTATATTAGAGGCGGCGCTAATGTCGGGCCTAGAGCGGTAGAATGCCTAAATCCGTCACTGAATATAGTGGTACTTAATATCTACGCAAATATAAAAAACCTTTTAAAAATTATACGTTTTAAACTTCTTCTTTTTTATATTTCTGCGTACAAATCGTCCGTAACGTCAGTTTGGAAATGCCCATATCCCATTCTTAAGATTTTCTGATATTGCAAATTTTTTTGGAGTACCTCAAGCAAGTTGAAATAATAAGAATTATAGCAAATTTAAAAGACTTATTGTTTTTTTTCCATAAAAAGAGTCCGTGTTCCTGGCCAAAGGGGGGAGGGAAGCGGAATTTTTTCAACACCATTATAATCTTCGTAAAAAATGCTTCCTTGTATTTAAAAACATTTAAAATCCAGGTATTTCAATAAACTAGATTTGATCCTTTTTTAACGCCAGCTGAAACGAACGGGTTTAAATATGGGCTCACAATTTTTTCCGTTCACTTCGCAAAAAATTTCTTATCGTGGTAGTACTTTTTGGTATTTAGAAAATACTTTTTAAAGAGTACGTTTTTATTTTTCTACGAAGCAACCCTGGAGCAATCAAATAACGAATGCTACATACATTCCACAATCAAGAATGACAACAACGCATTATTGTGAATGATAATAACTCGAAATTGTTGTGTCTTCTTGACTGTTGTGTCTACTCGTCAGAATACACAGCATAATTTTTGCTGTGAACCGTAATAGGCCTATAAGTTACTGCAATCAGATTTGTGTGGCAACAAAACGTAGCAAAATAACTTGTTAGCACATTATATAAATAAATTCTTGGCTTCAGCTTCCTTAAAATTAATAAAAGTTTTAGAAATTATCCTTATTTTTGTTATTTACGCATTTATTACCTGCTAGGCTGTTGATACAAAAAGAGCTTTTTCAAAGTATTCAAAATACGAACTTGTATCAATTGTGACTTGTGCATGAATTGATACTGAGGTGGCTCTTGTGACTTTGTTAGAATAGAGCTGTTAGTGGCATTCTATCGCCGCACCACAAAGAATGCTGATATTGTTCCAGTAAGTGTCAATATTTCGATATTGACGGTCAGTTTCATGCGTTTATAATTTTTAAGAATATTTTTACAGAAAAAGAATTTTCTTTGAATGAATTTTATATGTAAAGGGACGGAATTAGCAAAAGTAATGGCGATTTTGCCAATTTATGCATCATATGATAAAATAAAAATCGAAAAATTAATATGGGTTAAAATGTTAATGAAAAGTGTGTTTTGAATCTTCGATTATCGTAATTGTTTGCGAAACAGACAGTTATGAGCGGTTATTTGTTTATAAGGCCTTCTTTTATCTGTATGGCTAGAAGTGGAAAGCGATTGTAGCTAATTTCTATCAATATGTTGTAAATTATAATTTTCCTATCAATTTGGCATTAATTGTTGTTAACTACTTAAATAGTAGTAACTTCACTCAATTTTTGAAAATTCAACATTTTTTTTAATGCTAAGATGATAGTAAAAAACTCTTTGCTACTATAACTGCAGTGAAATTATTGTACATCAGTAGTAATTGAACGAAATAGTAATTTTACATCAATGTACTAAAATTACTGCAAAATTAGTTGCAAATTATCTTCTTCAATAGATCTACATTTACTCGATGCTCAGTATTGCTGCAAAAATGGTAGTAAATCTTATTTTTACTACTTATATTGCAGTAAAATTACTACAAATATTGAAAATGCTAACGCCATAACAGTAAAATCATTGTTTCGGAGAGTAATTTTAATGCAATGAATGCAGTTATTTGAAGCTTTACTACAATTATTGTATTAATTTTAGTCAAATGTCGTTTAATTTTATTGCTACGCAGAGCCAAAAACCACCACATAAAATCAATAAGATCACCTAATTGAGCTATTATTTTATGAGGTTTTCTTATTAATATTACTAAATTATAAGAATTTTCAATAGAGAAATCTTTTTAATTCCATAGAGAAAATCTTAATAAAAATTTACAACTACTATCAAACATGTTTTAATAAGATTTCTTATTAAATGAATGAAATGATGTGGTAATCTTATTAATACTTTACTTTAATAAGAAAAAATTTTTTTTCACTCTCCAAATTTTAGGAAAAGACCACCTAAAATCAATAAGAAAATCTTTTTTATCTGCTTTTATAAGATTTTCTTATTACACACCCTTTTAAGAAGGTAATAACGGTGAAAATGCTGCTAATTCTTTGCTTTAGCTTTCATTCGTAATTGTGAAGTGAATTCATGAAATTTATGTGCATTTTATGGATTTAGTTTATTTAAAGTAAAATACAAATACGTGATAGTGGATAATGATACTTTTGTTCCAGAACTTGTTTTCGACGAAGCTGAAATTCTGGAAACTCAATTCATGTTTTAGTCGTGGGGCTTGAGTAACTCAATTTCGACTTTACTAAAAATTTATGAAGCAAACTCGAAAGAGGTTCTTCAAAAAATGGAGATTGAGGCTGTCGCCACTTTCTTTGAAGGCCTCGACAGCGCCGGGTATTTTGGTGACAAAGTAAAATTTTATTTCCTAATAAATTTTAATAAACAATCTAAATGTCTTTTTGTTTAATATTAATGGCAATTAAAAGTATATTTCTAGGAAAAAGGTTGATAAAATTCCGTTTTGAAAAATATTTCCTTATGAAAATTTAAAAATAAATCCTATTAAATCAATAAGATGTCCTTATTGATAATAAATCAAAAATAAATCTTATGACTTAACGGTACAGTTCAACCTATTTTTGTGAAGTGATTTTACTGAAATTTTGAACAAAAAAAATTTGAATGAAATATATTAATGGACAGCGGAGATATTTGCATCGAAAGACCAAACTTTGATTTTCATGTCGTTTTTTCTCATTCTTAGGCAACGATGTGAATGTTTTTGATGTCAAAATAACAGAAATTTTTTAAAATTAAATACACAAAAATCTCCGATACTAAAAAGTTTTATAATAACAAAATTACCGTTAGTAATTTTTAGTAATAATTATACCATTGTTCAAAAAAGGTAATGTTAATGTTGTGTCAAATTACAGGGGACTCTCACTTCTAGACACACTGTACAAAATTTTCACAGTATACTGCGCAACAGAATTAATAGTTGGATTGACTGTCATAACATTCTAAATGAATATCAAGCAGGATTTCGAAAGGGCTATTCCACTGTCGACAACATATTTAATCTGATTAGCATTATCCATTTGAACTTTAAACTGAAAAAAACATATGCCTTTTTTGTTGATTTTTCTTCTGCGTTTGACAATATTCCAAGAAACTCATAATTTTATAAGTTATCCAATGCTGGTTTGTCATCTAAAGTGGTAAAAATATTGCAATTATTATACGATGGTACAACAAGTCAAGTTTGGGATGGTAATTCTTTATCCGATAATTTTCCTGTTACACAGGGTGTAAGGCAGGGGTGCCTTCTCAGTCCTGTCCTATTCACAATGTATTTGAATGACTTGTATGATAATTTACCCGGCGGTATACGTGTGGCTGGCACGGTTATTAAAGTGTTACTTTACGCCGACGATATCGTTCTCTTGGCCAATTGTCCAACAGTACTCCAAACTATGATTGATGCTCTGCACAACTATTGCATTCAATGGTGTCTAAAAATTAACCTCACGAAATCTAAAATCATGATATTTAGAACTTGTGCTAGAATAAGTAGAAATTTGAAATGGTCTTATGGTGATGACGACATTGAAATAATTAATGAATTCAAATACTTACAGGATTAACGGATTAACAGATTAACAGATTAACGAATACAGGATAGCAAAACTGCTATTAACGCATCGTGGCTAAGTTATTTACATCACCCTAAAATATATCTATCGAACAAGCTTAAAATTTTTAACACTGCAGCAAAATCGATTATATTTTATGGCGCAGAAGTTTGGGGTTTCAAACAGTATGAGCAAGTAGAGAAGTTACTACGTTATTTCCTGAAAAAAATGTTATATTTACCAGCAAATACTCCTAATTATATGCTACACATAGAAACAGGTCTGGCTTCTCAATTTGAAGAAACGCTTAAATTACATTTTAGTTATCTGAGAAAAATTCTTAATTATCCTTCAAGCAGGCTTCCGCGAGTACTTGCTGAAGAAACAATCGTGCAAAACACTTTCTGGTTACCACAATGGTTCGCTCTATGCAGTGATCTTGGTTTTAGCCTTGATTTTGAGAGTTGGAGGCCTGATTTGTCGTTACACCATGATCGTATACTATAAGCATTGAGATTAAAAGTGTATGAGAAACACATTTGCAGAGCAAGAGACTCGAGGTTTCATGATTTGTATCGTCACGTTCGATTCGATGTGCCCTCCTACTTTGTCGATTCAAATTCGGCTCGTCTTATAAGTTTGATATTCAGATGTAGAGGTGGTTTACTCAACTTTAATTTAAGCAGATTTGGTGAAAGTACTTTTAATGTGTGCACATTATGCAACTTGCAAGAATATGAAAATACTCATCACCTTCTAGGTATTTGCCCGATATTTGCATACATTCGTTCATATTACCTTGGTAAAAGTTCACTCACGTTAGGCGAAGTTTACGAAGTTTTGAATGGCAAAAATTATTACCTTTTATATAAATATTTAATCAATTGTTTAAAATATAGACAACTTATAATTTCTGAATTTAATTAAAAAACCTTTTTGTAACATACTCTATCATAAATTTTTAAATTTAACATGATTCATGCCAATCTGACACACAACATATTATGTTATGTCAAATTTGATTTATTTAAAAAAAAATACTATTGTAATAATATTAATATTAAAATGTTTATACTAATGTAAGCCTTTATTTAAATAAATCACACATTCATTCATTCATTCAAATTACCGTTAGTTGAAAATTTCAGAGGGGGCGTGGCAAAAACTAAGTATGTAACATTTTAAGTTGGGATAAACTTAATATGTGTACCTAGTTTGAACGAAATCCGTTGAGCCGTTTAGATTTGTATAAAGGCCAAACAAACAAACAAACAGAAAATGAGTTATATTACTATAGATTCGTGAAACGATTTTTAGCTTTAACTTGATATTGATAATATACTTAAAATGATAACTATTTGTAATTAAAATTTCACAAAAGATTTTGAAACATCGATCAACCCAAATCAAGAATACGAAACTAAGGCCTCTCACTCCCGTCATGCGGCTATAAAAATGCATTGTCCAGACTATGGATTTGGCAATGCTGGAATAACAACAGCGACAAAAATACAATTAATGCTTGTGTTGCTTTCTTGCTCGTTTATAGGAAAAATTATTTAAGGTTCATAAGGATTCAAAGATATCCGCTGATTAATAAACCATTTAAAATTTTATATACTTGTACAATGTCATCGTGTAGCGACTTACCTGAATACGCGGGTCCAACTTGCACTCTGGAGACGACTTTGTAGCTATTTAATATTTTTTATTAATTATATACCTTTAGAAAAAATCAGTAAACTTTTATCGATTTGCAATGTTTGCTGCTGGGGGGTGGCAATGACGAATACAGCGATATCCCAGCAACGGCCTGCCTCTGACTCAATCTTGCTATCCAACCCAAACAGCGTAAACGAGATCTCACAATTCCAATTGCACTAGTGAACAATTTGAGAAAAAAATTTTTGCGCATTGAAAACGACATTTCTATTTCGATTGAGTATTGTTTCTAGGTGGCGACCGTAGCCTAGTGGGTAGAGTGCGTGGCCCCTAAGCTAAGGAACCGCGGTAGCCCGGGTTCAATTCCAGCTCAGACAGAAAATTTTTTCAATTGAATTAATTTTTATGTTCGGTCGTCACCTCTCTGCAGATAATGGCAAACCTAAGAGAACATAGCCGTTCGGATAAGCCGTTTGGAGGTCCAGTTCTCTCGGTCATTTGTGATCAAACATTTAATAACACGCACAACACAATTGATCAATAGAAGCTGGGTCAAAGTCTTCCAAGGGCTGAAATGGCCAGTTTATTTAATTTTATTGTTTCTAGGTAATAAAAATCATTAAAATTTTTCCAGGTTGGTTCGGATTATTTTTTGGAAGAATTTTTCGATTTCTTTGAGTTTTGAAAAATATGTCCTCAGTTATGATCCTATAACTCCAAAAGTATTTACTTATTTTACAAATTTTATAAACATTTACAAATAAAACATTTTTTCCTTTCATTTAAGTTATCATTTGTACTGATCTGGCAATTTTTTTAGAAATTTTCTGAATCCTACATTTGTGAAAAAGTTTAATAAATATCGTTTTTTAACATTTCACCATTTTAAAGTACGCAAAAATATGACATTGATGTACATTTCGCTTTTGTTTTTTCTCTGTTGTTAAAAAAATATTTTTACAAAAATATTATATATTTATATATTTATTATTTATTTAGTACATATATATATGTACAAATGGTAGCTAAAATGAGAGGTAAAAATATCTTATTTATGTATGGGCATTTCCACAGAAAAATCTACCGTGACCAAAGGCATTCTCTAAAGATATTTAAAAAAGTTGAGGCAAGGAAAGGACAATATATTAAATTTGGTTTTTAATTACTAAATTACATAAATACTTATACAGCTCACTACTTAATTACTCAATTCACCTGCAGTGAAAATTTTAGCATTGTAACGCCAGTAACGTAACGCAAGAAAAAAAAGACTTGTGAGAAAATAACCAGAGAAGATTCTTAAATTTTATCACTTGGAAAATAAACTTATATTATTTCAAATTCTTCTAAAAAAGTTGTGTACAAAAAGTCTTGAGCAATTCAGGAAGCTTTGCAAATTTTGTAATCCAAGTCAAAAATCACTTCCGTTTTTCGTAACGTAATGCCAGCACATATATTTGCTTATATCTTTTAAACCTTAAGGTCGCTTGTTGTCATTGTTTTTATTTAATATAAGGCTACTAAATTACTACGCAAATATAAAATAACTTTCTAAATATTAGACATTTTCATTCTATTTTTCAATATAAATAAATACTTTTGGAGTTATAGGATCATAACTGATGACATATTTTTCAAAACTTAAAAAAATCGAAAAATCACTCTAAAATAAAATACGCACCAACTTGGAAAAATCTTAGTGATTTTTATTATCTAGAAACAATATAACATCGATGTCGGTATCGTTGCTCAAAAAAATGTATTATATGTATGTGTTATATTTGTTCTGTTGCTTTGGTATTTAAAAATGAGATAAGTAAAGTTGTTCTAAATATTCACTGAATTATAATTGTATTATAATCCTCTGCAATCCGTTGCAAAAAAAATAAAGTTTTACCGACGCGATTATTTTCAACCGCCTCGATTTTGCCGATTATTTCAAAGCGAAACTCGATATCAAAATACTCGATTATTTTGGGCAAAAGTCGATTTTCGTTTATATTCGTATTTGATTTACCCATCACTAATCCTTTCCCAGTAAATTTATTTCGAATTCATCAGATAACTCTAATTGTTTCCAATTATGAGCTGTAAAATTATTACGTTATTTGCACCATTTCAGCTTTTTACATCGCATTGTCGCCGTTAGAAGGAGTTTTTTGCAAGTTGATATGACCTTTCGCTGCGAAGTTGACCCTTCAATTTCGAGGCAGATGTGAATCGATTTTTGACGCTTCAATTGAGCGCAATTTTGGGTACAATTTCTAATATTGGAGGTCTTCCAGGAGGTATACCCAATATACAAATTTTAGTTTTTTAATCTTCGCTCTTTAAATATTTAAATGCCAAAAAGCTAATCTTTAGTTTTTTAAAGCTTTTTGGCAATTTTTCACTATTATCACTTTGACTTTAAAATTGAAACTTTAAACAACTTTATTGAACTTTTAATATTTATAAATGATGTACATAGGTAAGAACTAATGTCCGACCGAATGTGGATTTTTGGCCGAAGCCAAAGCCGAATGTTCGGTCAAATAGAAATAATAGTCTGAAGGCCGAAGCCGAAGCCAAATACTAACAAAATTTTTTTTCAAACAAAAAATAATAAAATTTAGGTTTTTCTTTCATTTCAGTACAATTTCAGTACGAAAAACGGCAATCATAAAGGGTCCAGTCTGGTTAAAGAGGCCGAAAAATATTCAATTTTTATTTTGGACAAGTAAATAATAAACTTTTTTGGTATATTTACAGTACTTTGAAGAAAACTGGTTAAAATTTTCAGATTATTACAAGAATTAAATTGCGTGCTTTATATCAAGTAAGTTTTTAAGAAGGCAACTGTTGTTGGTTGATGGTGGTGATCTATAAATAGCCACTGCTTTAAAATGTCATAAGATCAAGTATCCAATTTGAACGTTCAATTTGTTCTATATAATTCAAATGAATGAATTCCAAATGTGTGAAATCATATACGACTTTAAGCACTGAGATAATCACAGCTTAATCACTCAAAAACTACTGAAGAGAAAATGTAGCGATTTCCGAAACAGACTGTCTAGTTAGCTAAGTGATTGACTCTGTACAGAGTTGTTGTTTCCTTTTTAAAAACTTACTTGATCAAAGGCTCGCAATTTAATTCATGTAATAATTTAATAGATCATAAAATTAATTAATTTTCAGATTATAATAAATACTTATTTAATTAATATACTACAGCAAGCCACGGGGTGACGCACAGTGTTTTCTTTTTGCCATAAATAGGAAAGAATCAATATCCGAAAAATCCCAAAAAATTGTTGTTTTCTGATAGAAAACACTTTAACTAAGAAGAATTCCAAAGGTTTTTAAAATTTTTTGTTTCGTTTGGTTTCACGGTGCTCTGAAATTCAAGTATTAGAAAAACTGATAGTTTAGCAAAAAAAAAAAACATAAATTTTGGTTCAACTTTCGAATCCTCTAATTAAGTTACTTTAAATTTCACCCTTATTAATGAAAACTTGTATTCAAATGCAACTAAGAAAACTATTCGGGGTTTGTTTTGATTACATCTTTCGTTTTACGGATATTTTCAAAGTCGTTTGATTAAATTTTGGTGATTCTAAATTTTGTTGCTTAAGTTTGCTAAAAGTATGTTTATCGAATAAAGTATGTCCCAGCAGCAAGTGCCTGCAAATAATAACGAAATTTTGTTTTTTATGAGACATGCTCTATGAAAATTTGTGATATCTTCTCTGAATGGCTCGAAATAAAATATAAACCCTACTGTATTAGAAACACGTTGAGATCTGTAAAAGCAAAAACTTGCGCAAAGATAAATCATGACCAACAAATACTCAGTAAAACTATGTAGTAGCATCATTTCAAAATAAGTGGCGCGCTCCTCGTCGCTCCAAATTTCTATTTCAGCAAAGACTTTAAATATGGTTCCAAAATTGTTTGATTATGATAAAATAAAGCAAGAAGGTTTTTCGCTAATGAAATTTTATTTAAAAAATATATATAAATAAGAAAACATTGAAATAAATAATATAAAAATGTAACTTACAAACCAAAAAATAAAAAATATATATTAAAATCAGTGCAAGTAGCAATAATGACAAAGCGATAACACATGCTATAAACGAGGTTTTTAATTTTGTTTTGCTTTCCTATTCTAGTTTTGAAGTGAAATTTCCCAGGCGGCGATTTGATACTGAGAGTACAATTTTTAGAGTCTCGTCACGAAAAATGTTCTTAATGAAAAATATTTCGAGTCTCGTCACGTTTTTGTGTATAAGGCAATGGTACTTTCTATTTTGTGTATTTTTTGTATGGGGACCACCAGAAGGGTGGCAGATAGAGTCTTGTTGTGTTCATAAGATATGTTGAGGGGGAAAAATTAATAGGACCAGTTTATTTATTTGACCTCCCTAGGGGTCATAAATTTTTTTGATATGAATTATAATAGACTTTTTTTCTATGTTTTGTTTTTTTTATATAGATAGATGCTCACAATAGATCTACAACATATGTAATTTTTCACGTAGAAAATAACAAATCACGGATATGTATCTCATATTTTAGTAATCAAAAACCATTTAATCAGTATTACCAATCAAAGCACCAACCAACTACAGTGTAAATATTAAATAAGCAGAATATTTTTATGCAAATTTTGTATTGTATTTCTTTTAAGAAGCTCTCCTCTCTCTCTCTCTCTCTCTCTCTCTCTCTCTCTCTTTTTCTCTGTCTCTTTCTCAAAAACTCTCATATCCTTAATTTTAAGAAGTTTCACTTCTGTATATACAGCGCTATACTGTATTTTTGTATTACTTTTTCTTGTTTATGTTAAAATAGAAATGCTAAATAGAATAATGTTTTTGTTGTAATTGTCTATGAGCTGGCTTAAAAAACCAAAAACTTTTTAATATTTCCCTTAGAGTTAGTCGAAATCTGAAGATGTGTGCCTGTTTTCTAGTTTCGGATTGTACAGGTTGAGGTGGGGGTGGAAGAGGTAGTTAGTGGGTGGGTTGGGGATGGTGGTCATTTGAGTCTCAATGTACATCATATTCGAATATTGTATAAATACAATATTGTACAAAATTCACCGAAATCTGGGGATGATTGGATATTTTTCAGTTTCGGGTTGTACGGGAGGGGAAGGGGGAGGGGGATTGGTGAATCAATATACACTACGTTTAAAAACTGTGTTAATAAGCCCAAAAGACGATATCGTATTAAATTTCATTAAAATATGTCGACAATTGCTGTTTCCCAGTTTGGGTTCGTACGGGAGGGAGGGGTTGTATTGGTTCGATATGCATCATTTCTTAGAATTTTTTTATTAGGAGTAAAAAAGGACTCCGTACCAAATTTTATCAAAATACGGCAATTACTATTTTTGGCATAAGAATATATGAAATCAAAACACTGTGCGACGTGGACCAGTGATTAAAACACGAGCTGAGATGATGACCGTCCTACAGGTCGCAAAATTCATCTGAAACAAAAAATAAAAATATTTTCTTGTTAAGTATGAATGTGATTATGGAATAATTTTTTTAATTTTTACTGAAAATATACTTTATATTTACTTTTTTGTTGATAAAAATTTCAATATGAAATTTATCAAAGGGTCCATTGATAATTTAAAAACTCGAATTTTGACAAAGACACATAAAAATTAGGTAAAAATTGAATTTCTATTTAACCTTTTAGAATGATATTTTACACTGTAAGATATCGAAAAATGCGAAAAAAATATATAAAATTTTTTTGGCGTTACAAAAAAGTAAAAACAATCGGCAAATATTCGGCTATTTTTGGCCGAAGCCGAAGGTTAAAAAATCGACTGAGTCTGCCAAATACCGAAGCTGAAGCCGAAGCCGAATTTTCGGTCGAACACTAGTAAGAACCGCAAACTCTGAAATTAAGACTATTTTATCCTTATAAGCTAGATTTAAATTTTATTGCAAGAAATCAGGTACGGCGTTAGTAATTTCGCTTAGTTTATGTAAAAAATTCTTAGGTTGTTATTAATTTCTTTATATCATGTACGATATATTTTTTATTCAGTAACTTAATTTAAAAATGAAAAATTTTATTTTATCATTTCAGTTTGCAAAACAGATGGAAACAACGAAACCGTTTCAACACAATGGTACATCAAATAAATTGTATTTACTTGTAATATGGGCAATTATGTCAACTTTAATAACTTACTTTCGTCAGAACAACGGGAAAAAAATTTAAAGTAAGTGACAGTGATTTAAATATAAATTCTTGTAAACTTTAGCCTTAATATACAAAATCGTTGGCTTGTCTTGTGGCCATCGTATAACTTCTGAACGCCATAACGGAGTGAGATCATATTTGCACTTATTTGTATGATTATTCTTACACTCAAGCAAAAAAAAAACAGTGAAGTGGTCAGGGGGGGACCACCGTCAGGATCAAAGTTCCTTACGCTTTTTCTTCAACTCCGAATGCAATTTTAAATTAAATTTGTATATTTTTAATTTTTTTTTATTATTTCGCATTTTACATAATTTTTTCAAGTCAAATATTGTAAATGAACAATCAACTAAAAAAGTTTTACTTAATATTTAAGGAAAAAATGTTTATTTATTGAAAATTAAGATGTAAACTTATCATGTGCTTGAACTGATCGTACAATTGGATTGAAAACAGGACTTACGTAAGAGTAAGTAAGATAGAGAAAATAAAAATAGACTCAATTTGAAACATTTATTGTGAAAAGAAGATTATACATAAAGACTTAAATACGTAAATAATATAAAAAAAATATTCCAAAATACATTGCGTGTTTGCGTTTTTCTCGCTAGGTGGCATAAAATAAGGTTTCTTTTTCAGCCGGTGTCAAGATATTTTGAACCCAATTTTTCGAAAACAAAAATATCAAAGTTTATATTAATAAGTGTACTTGTAGCTACAACCTTTACTAGAATTATTAAGTTTGGCCCAATAAGAATAATTTAGCTCTTTCAACTCTTCTGGTAGCCGTAGCGGGGGAAAATTGTAATCAAACTTTATAATAGTAGATAAGGTTGTAGCGACAAGTAACCTTATTAAAATGCATAATTAGTCCGATAAAGTGGACCAAAATATCTTGAAACCGTCTCAAGAGGACTATTTTAATTATAATGAAAATAAAAAAATAATTGCACCTGTTGTTGGCATGGTTTTAAACTTCGATATTAAGAATGGGTCAACTTACTTTATTTTTTTTTTCAAATTTTACGAAAATTGTATTTAAATAAACTGAGCTACGTTGTCTTAAAATACCTCAGTAAAATATTTATATGTGCACAAATATTTTTTATTTTTTCTCCCTGGTTTATAACAATACAATTTTTTTGAGTTTGCCAAAAATTTTTTTAAAGCATGGAGTTTATTAGTCGATCATATCTAGCGTGTGCAGTAGAAAATATTTATATGTGCACAATTTCTTTTTTTTTGTTTTAACTGCTATAACGTAAAAATTACTAAATTTTGCTAATAACCTTAGAAAGAAAAACCATAAACATAACGGTAATACATTTTTAGAATAAAATATGACCATATTTTAGAGTTATTTTATTTTTCAAATAAAAATGTCACGTCCCAAGTAACATTGTTGGAGCAACTAGGTGCGAGTGAGTCCTAAAAGTGTTCTATAGGTGTATAATATGTGGTTAAAGCTTTACCGCAGCTTTGTTTGCTGCTAGTTGCTTTTAATTTTAAATAAAATGCTCTAAATATGATTTTTTTACCATTTTGAGCTTTAATACTTTATACAGCTCTGTAAAGGATTTTATCAAATCTGCAAAAGAGCAGAACTCTAAAATTTACTACTTACTCTGTAAAGGATCTTTTAAAGTAATAAAAATTACTATACAGCAGTTTTAAAACTCGTAGATTGAGTATAATATTTGCTTTAATGTGTATTTTTGTATTGCATTTTTAAAGCGAATAGATATAAAATACTGTAAATTAATGCAATAAATTTTTTGGGAATAAATAGTGACTAAAAAATCTGATAAAAAGCTTCTTTGAAAAAAATGGCGATCTTGTAAAAAATAGAAAATCTACGGAGTTGAAGCAAGCTAAATATTAGTGTTTACAATAATATTTAAAACGAAATCGATGATTTCTATGATACATATATTTAAGAATAAAGTACTTAAATCATTTTTAGTTGATCTTAAAGAATGTTAAAAATTTTCCAACTATTTTTAAATAATTAACACTTCTTAATTTTAATTATTGTTAAGCCCGTTGTAGTTTTTCGAAGTACTACATTCACGTTTCCGATAAATTCAAAAGCGCACCGAAATTCGCAGCATATAACGAATACACGAACATGAGTCTGATATAATAATCACTTTATTATTTCTTTAATTTATTTGTCATTCTTATCATCACAAACACTTGTCAAATTCTATATATTTATTGAGTTTATTTTTAACACATACATACTTAAACGAATAAAAAAAAGAGCTTTGCAAGAGCTCTTATATGGGTTTGACAGGGACTCTTTTAAAAGTTTACAGCTACTTCTACTCTTCATATGAAGTAAAAATAGTGCTTTTAAACTCAAGAAAGTAGCCTTATATATTCCCTGCAAGAGCTTTAGTAGCGCGAATAAAGCTATAGTTGAAGCTTGCTGCTATATAAGATAGCACTATAAGCTCTGCAAGAATGAATATATGGCTAATATTGTTACTTGGGGTGGAACCACTTTATCTGAAGAAGGACGTTGAAATATAAAAGGCTTAAATGAACCCGGTATAAAAGTACCAGGATAACTGAACTTTTCAGCAGGACAATGCAACAACAAATTCTTCTTAAACCACAAATGACTTTCAATAAATCTTAAATATACCCGTACTGTAGTGACCTGCTTTTAGTCATGACTTGAATCCTATCCAAAACCTCTGAGGCATTCTTACGGCCCGAGTTTATAAAAACGGGTGCTAGTTCAAGTCGATGAAGCATCTGAAAACAGTTCTTTAAGATGAAGGGCAAAAAATTGATGGCTCCATCCTCACATCGTTGATGTACTTCATGCCTTTCACGCTTAGCTAAGTCATATAATATATGAACAGAAGAGATATTTTTTTAGAAAATCTATATATATTTCTATTTTATTCCATAAAATTAATAAGAATAGGTTTTGCACATATAAATATTTTCTATAAACTTTTTTAATACGTTATAATTTTTTTAATAACAAAAAGTTTTTTAAATAAGCTATATCTTTTTTACATATAAGTCCTTAATACTTTTTCAATAAAAAACAATAATATAACAACAAATCAATTTATGTTTGCTTAGAATTTTATTTGAAGTTTTTCACATATAATTATTTTAATTAGGTTTACTCTATTTCGGCATTTGCATGGCTGTGGGTCAGCGAAAAAAAAAATCTTTAAATCCTAAACTACGGATTTGGTTTTCTTAACAGTAAATCAATCTAAGAACAAAATTTCAACTAAATCGTAACGTATATCAAATCCCTCAATTTTGCGATGTAGTGATATATCCATCAATAAGCCGATTCCTGAAGATTGGTGGCACGTTGCCTGTTTCAGTTGCTTTAAGAAAACGCTCGCTTTAGTTCACAGAGATGTGGAAGTACCTACGAAAACATTTTAAGTGCACTAGCCCAAAATATAAAATACTAGACATTGTAGTGAATATATATAAAATATAATAAAACTATCTTAATACAGTTAAAATTTAAACTTAAATTATCAACGTTCATTCTAAATTAAATTTACGTTCACCAACATTGAAAAATTAACGTTATTAAAATTCACTCAATTTAAACTTAAAACAACAAATACCATTAAAAATTAATGTTAGTTAAGTACTAAAAATATTGCTATACTGCTCACACTAATTAATTAACTATATGTTTCTAATTAGACTAATTATAATACTAATTAGATTGCAATATGCGCTTTAATCTGCACTATGGTAAAATTGTGTCCAGGGCCAGCAAACAGCTCGGTTTTATAAAAAGACGTGCAAATGAATTCAAGAATATATGGGTCACTACATCCTTGTACCGTACATTAGTGCGCCCAATACTTGAATATGCATGCATAATTTGGAATCCATCTTTCGATTCCCATAGAGAAAGCATTGAGTCTATTCAAAAGCAGTTCTTACTATACGCGCTTAGAGATATGTACAACCCCCATGATTATTGTAGCCTTGCATCATATGAACATAGACTCAGCCTTTTAAATTTGATGCCACTATCAACAAAAAGATCGTTATTGGGCTCATGCTTCACATTTGATGTAATTAATGGTGCTATTCACACCGAATATATTTCTGATATGATTTCCTTTAACGATCTAATTAGGCGCACTAGGCATACTCGATTGTTAACTGAATATCAGCACCAAACTACATATGCAAATAATGAACCCATCAGTCGTTGTTGCAGAGAATTAAATAATATCTCTAGATACTACTCACATTCTATGTCCAAATCCTCTTTCAAGCAAACCCTATATAAATCACTCAGTAATCAGAATTAACCCAGGCCTCAGATAAACTATATACATGCATGGATTTATATGTATAAGCAATTATTGATTTGTTTAATAAATCAAAATTCTTTAACATCCCTCTTCAAATCTCCCATTTACGTCCTTTTGTCCCTATAGTCTTTAAGAATAATATATATACATCGTATCTTAAGTGTGTATATAGTCTCTCTTGTTTTCCTCCTCTTCTCTTATTTTTGACATGGTTTTTGAAATCATGTCAATCCGGTGGGCGGAGTATGCCCACCAAGAGCACCAAATGAAAAATAAAATGAAAACAAGGAAAGGGGAGAAGAAAAACAAAAAACTTAGTAATCTTAGTATAAGTAAACAAAACCTGTTAGAATAAGTTAAAATAAGTAAATTGCATTGCCCTGTTTGGCCAATAAATAAATAAATAAATAAATAAATAAAATAAATATGTCTTAGATTTAAGGATGCCTATAAAAAAGGGAAATCTTTCCAAAATAAACAGTCTTTTTAGAGATTCAAGCTGAATACAATTAGCAGACTTTTTATTTAAAAGCCCTCTGGCACTTTAAAGTGCCGGCTTTATTTTTACTTTTTAAAGATTGTTTCATGTAAATATTGCCCGCGGCTATGCCTGAGGTGGTCTATCCGAAAGCTCCAATTTTGGCATACTTTTTCAGCATTTCAACCGGTATCCCACCAATGGTAGCTGTTCTGTTGTTTTCCAGGGCTGCAATTGTGACTGGCTTGTTCCTGTAAACGAGAGATTTAACGTAGCCCCACAACAAATAGTCTAGTGGTGTCAAATCGCACGATCTTGGCGGCCAATGGACTGCTCCAAAACGTGAGATTAGTTGATCACCAAACTCGCCTCTCAATAGGTCCATGGTATCGAGTGTCGTGTTACATGTGGCACCGTCTTGTTGAAACCACATGTCAACCAAGTTCAATTCTTCCATTTTGGGCAAAAAAAAAGTCGGTAATCATCGCACGGTACCTTGCTTCATTGACTGTAACGTTGCAATTTTCATTATTTTTGAAAAAGTACGGTCCAATGATGCCGCCGGCCCACAAACCGCACCAAACTGTGTATTTTTCAGGGTGCATTGGCAGCTCTTGAACTGCCTCTGACTGCTCTTCAGACCAAATTCGGCAATTCTGTTTGTTGACGCACCCATTGAGCCAAAAATGAGCTTAGTCGCTAAAGGCAATTTTTCGATAAAAACACATTTCTCACAGAGCACGAATTTTGATAATAAAATTCAATGATTTGCAAGCGCTGTTCTTGCCATTGATGGTAAAATGGCAAACCTTACTGAGCATTTTTGGTATTGCCACACGTTACGAATTACGTGTGAGGTGTCAAAAATTTACTCTGAAAAAACAAATAGCAAGAATTCACCCTTTATAAAAAAATTGAAATAAGTCTAAAAAAAAATTTAAAATCCCCCCTACATTTTTCTGGGTACGCACCTGGTCTCATGCAGAAGTCTAACAAAATGATAATGGCTTCGGTTTCCTTCTGATCAATGTTGGTTTCCATATGACTCTTTATAAATTTTTATAGAGATTAGGCGCGTTTTTTTCAACATCCAAATCCGATTCCATACAAACAAAATCCTGCTATGGATTTACATTTTGTGAACTTGTAGTTTGAAACATCGCAGCCAGGTAGCGTATAATGAAGAAAGTGATCGCAAAGAGCATTGCTGACATTCGCATGTTTGCATTCAACGCCATCTAGTTGTCAGATACTTTTCGTGAGCAGCAAATCAAAATCCAAATACAGATTTGGATGTTGGAAAAAACGCAGCCAACACAAAGTTATTATAAATAGTTTTCTTTGATTCATTGCTTGCGTTAATATAATTTACTTATTCATTTATTATTTATAATTAGTAATATTTTTTTTTCAAGTCAAGCTTTCATTTTAAATATTCCTTCAATATAAAAAAGCAATTCAAAATAAGCTCTTAGGTTTACAGACTTCATATACACTAAACCGTCCCACTTTTTCAACGCTTTTCGAAAAGTTCCCGGGACACGTTGATTTCTGATTCTACTCATAAAAACATGAATTTTGGTATGTAACACTTTAATTTTAACTAACGGTAAATAGCCGCGCAATCGGCTTAAAGGCTTTTTGGCTAAAAATCAATTTTTTAGAAAAAACAAGAAATTTCTTCTTCAGTATTTTGCATATAACTATGAAACTAATGAATCAATTTATATCAATTTATACTTATTTTAAAGCTATCAAAATTTTCCGTCTTATGCTATAAGAAACATTGCATTTTGTTCAGTACATTGTTTTTTAAAAACTCTGCAAAGTGAAATTTTGTTTAAAATTTTTTCGAAAATTTGATATCTTTAACTCACATTACTCCGCGTTACAAGAGTATGAAGAAGAAGTTTTTGACTACGTAAATTTCGTATTTTGAGAAATTTTGATGTATAATTCGAAGAAATATGATACGGTATTTTTACCAAAAACCAACACAACTGAAGAGTGAATTTTTTCGAAAAAAATTCAATCTTATTTTTATTAAACGTAGCTACATAAATATTTATATAAATAACCAGAAGAAAAAAAATTATACGACATTATTTTAAGTTGCGACGTATTGTACGTTTTCTGTTGTCCGGATAATTTTTATTGTAATATTCAATTACTTGGATAACACAATTTTGCTGTCCTGGATCCATTGTCCACGTATTATTTACCATATTTAGAAGCCCTACGTCTCTTTCTGCTGGACCATTTAAAATAGTTAAATATTTTACAATTATTTAATATCTAAAAAGTTTTCATTCGTACTCCACAAGTAAGGATGCATCTCAATAAATTCCTTACAAGAAAAAATATTGAAAAACTGTATAGTATAGTAAGGCCAGCGAAAGTCTCAAAGGCCAACTCATAGCTGTATAACAATAAAAAAATAACAGTAGATTGCAATACAATGCATCGTAATGATGAGAACATACTAGTGCTATTCACAATCCAGTGAAAATGGTCTTGCACTATATCATTTGCAAAATGGTAAAATAAATATTTACTCTACACTAAGAAAATAAATAGGAATGCATTTATTACGCTATTGCATTTATACAACACTCAAATCCATAGCTAAGATTTACTATACATTGCAATACTAAATTGCAAACTGACTGCTGATTAAGTGAAGGCGAAAAAAACTGACATGGAAGATAAGCGAATACAAAAACCAATTAATTGTGCTTATAGATTTTTTCGACATGAAATTGAGCTAAGCAAAATTTCCAGAGGAAAATAATTTTGGTTTATATTAATTAGCTGTGAATTTCATGTTTTGCAACAACTATAGCAAATTATATCAAAAAGACCGTTCACAAGTGATAGAAATTTTTTAAAATTATTAACAAAAGCAGAAATTTCCAAAATACACGAGATTGTGAATGACCCTACTAACAAGCAAGCGCATTAAGGTCCGTGCTTTTGTTAGATTGTTGTTGTTTCCAAGAATGATCAATAACAGATCAATAGCATAAAATCGGTGGTCACAAGGAAGAATGACTAAACACAAGCTATCGTAAAAAAGCGATACGCCATTTTCTTTTTTGCCAATCTTTGGAAAGATGCAGGAAAAAACTTTTTACACATAATAGAGTATCACTTATGTCTGCACGTATTTCGTTTGTAACGGTTTATATATTTATAGAAAAAAGGTCGGAGTTAGTGCAATAAAAATATCGTCTTTTTCCGATAATTTGAGCTTAGTCATTATCTTTGTGACTACAGAAATAGTCATTTAAATAATTGCACATTACAAAAAATGAAGCTGAATGTCCTGCAAAACCTTATTCACTTCCCTAGTGCGGCCTATCTTAGAATACGCTTCAGTTGTTTGGTGCCCACGATACGGTTGTTACATAGACGACATTGAATCAGTGCAGAAACAATTTCTTTTCTTTTGCTTAAGCTATCTTTATTGTAATACTGATTTTCACTTACCACCTTATGAATATCGGTTACAACTCTTAAATCTTCCTTCTTTAAAAAATCGGAGAATTATGATAAATGCTTGTTGGATTATAAAACTTTTGCATGGCTATGTAAACAGTCCATATTTACTGAGTAAAATATATTTTAATATTCCTCTTCGTCCTAGAAGATCTTTTGAGTTACTCCACATGAACTTTTGTAGAACTAATTATTTGCAAAATGAACCTCTTAGAAGCGCTTGCGGTGATTTTAATTTTGTATCTGATGTTATATCCTTAAGTGAATCCATGGACTCAATCAAACATAAAATTATAGATTACCTGCAGTACCGTCGTTGATTATGTGAAGTTCTTTCAAACATATATCTGATGCATCTGGTGATTTGTAAAAACATTAATATAACAATCTAAATGGATAAATGGACCTAAGCGTAAAATGGAAAATTTTGGGGTATAAACATCTAAATAATCTGAATGGACCTAAACCTGGGATCTTCACTTGCCTCTTATCTTCATGATGATTGTGACTACATTTGTCGACGGTACCGTGGTGTCTTGGTGTCTTTTTACCTCTTGAAACACTACGTTAGATCGATTTGTAATATATTAATATGAGGGGCCGATAAGACCTAGTTTGTCTTGGTGCCTGCGTTCGCAACTGGTTCTCTTTATTTTATGAAAATTGGTTTGGTGAAGTTGACCTAGTTTGTCGAGTAACCACCCTGTCAAGCCAGGATTTCACCGGCTTCAGGGAGACAGAACGATATATATTATATATATACCTATTGGAGTGGTGTTTTATTGGGTATGAGACCTTGTTTGTCACACGACTCCGCCGTATACAAAAATTGTTGCTAACTTGACCTTGTTTGTCTTGAAAACGCAACCCTGCTATGCTGTCTGATTTTATCGATTTTGATTTAACTTTTTTTCTATTATTTTTATACTTTAATAAAATTATATACTTTAAGCAATTTACTAAAACTTTTTAGTTTGTTAATAATACATTATTTCATTCAAAATCATACTCTATATTTTTAAATTGTATTAAATATCTTATTTTATAATTTTAAATTTGCTATAAAACCTGTTAAGGTTTAGCAATCAAGTAAATAAATAAATAAATAAATAAATAAATTAAAGCTTAAATAAAATTGAATTTTTTTCGAAAAAATTCACTGTGCAATTGTGCTGCGTTTTGAAAAAATACCGTAATATAAATCTTCGAATTATACATCAAAATTTTTGCCGTAAGATTTCTCAAAATATGAAATTCACATAGTCAAAAACTTCTTCTCCATGCTCTTGTAACGCGGGGTATTGTGAGTTGAAGTTATTAAATTTTCGAAAAAATTTTAATCAAAATTTCACTTTGCAGAGTTTTTTAAAAAAATGTACTAAACAAAATGCAATTTTTCTTAAAGTATAAGATGGAAAATTTTATTAGCTTCAAAATAAGTATAAATTGATATAAATTGTTTCATTAGTTTCATAGTTATATGCAAAATACTGAAGAAGAAATTTCTTGTTTTTTCGAAAAAATTAATTTTTAGCCAAAAAGCTTTTTAGCCGTTTGCGCGACTATTTACCGTTAGTTAATATTAAAGTGTTATATACCAAAATTCTTGTTTTTAAGAGTAGAATCCGAAATCAACGTGTCCCGGGAACTTTTCGACAAAGTCGAAAAAATGGGATGGTCTAATATACACTCGCGCTCAAAAAAATAGCCGAGTTAATAATTTGATAACTAATATTATTTTTCTTGAATTATATATATATAACACATTGTGCCAAAACCATAAATAAACAAGCACATCTAAAGTTTATAGAAAATCTTTAAGGAGGACATGTTGAGAGTCCGTCGCACTTGGTTTGACCTCTCAAGGTCATCACAATTTTTTTCATCTTATTTTTAAAGTTGAAGTGTTCGAATTTTGTTGTGACGACATTAATTGCATTTTTGCAGCCATTTGGCCTATTGGAAATGAAAAATAAAATGCAGTTTTTTCAATAGAATTTGACTTTAAATAAGGCTATTTAAAAAGATTTGATGAAATAGGAGCGTTTGTAAGGTAGCAAACATTAATTACATAGGAATCAGTTTTTGACAAAAAAAAAAACAACGTTGAAATTGCCGCCATCAAGCAAATTCTTAACCGATTTCGATGTTTTTAAGTTAAATGAAAAGGCATGTTTACCTGCAATTAATTATTGTGAAAATGCAAATGGCCTTAATGGAATATTATTTAATTAATATTTATAGAAATACCATTTTTTTAAGTTAAAAAAAGTACAAGAAATTGCATCGCTACACGTTTCATTTTATATTGTATCGAATATCTTTTTACATAAAAGATTTCTACCCTTTTTTACGTCAAATTCTATTGAAATAAACTGCTATTATTTGCTTTGTGCAATAGGCCAAATGGCTGTAAAAATGCAATTAATGTCGAACCCACAAAATTCGAACACTTTAACTTTAAAAATAAGATGAAAAAATTGTGATGACCTTGAGAGGTCAAATCAGGTGCGATGGACTCTCAACATGTCCTTCTTTAAAAATTTCTCTAAAGTTTGGATGTGCTTGTTTATTTATGGTTTTGGCACACTTGTTTATATTTCAAGAAAAATAATATTAGTTATCAAATTATTACCTCGGCTTTTTTTTTGAGCGCGAGTGTGGAGAAAGATTTCTGCTTAAGGGGAGGTTTTAGTAGAAATCGACGGAAAATTTTTGTTTTTGTTTTTTTGCTTTATTTTCATCCTTTGGATCTTGAAAATATGTAGTCAAAAGGATATTTTCCTATCTAATTTATTTTACGAGTCATTGACGAGAGAGTGCGTCGGCCGAAAAACAGATAAAAATGTTTTTCTCGAATCACCTTCTTCCCCCCCCCCCCTGTACACGATTACGCTTTAACGACTTGACCGATTTCGATGTTTGATGGCTCATATTAAAGCTTGTTCAATTTAGGGGGCCTTCAAAAAGTGCCTTTTTCCACAAAAATTTATTATCATTATTTTTTTAACGTTAAAAAAAAGAAAAAGGTGGAATAACATGGTTTTTTCAAAGGGCCGCCATTTTTTTAAAAAAAGATTTTATTAAAATCGGAAATTTACATGGCCCCCAAATTTCATCTCAGTCACAGATCACTTGGCTGTAAAGTGCACAGCGCACATCGGCTACCGCCGCGCGCGGCTTCGATCAGCGAGACCTTCAGCCACAGTTTTTAATTATTTTTTATCGAAAAAATTGTATAATGTTCTTGAAATATACACTATTAAATGCTACAAAAGATTTATCAAAAAAGATTTACGTTCGTTCAAAAAGAAAATCCTGATATTACGGTACGTTTTTACTAGAACCTTCCAGAACCTTCCTTAAGTCTCGAAAAATTAAAAAATTTCCGTTATTAGCGTAAATGTTTTCTGCTGCTCAATGCAAATTCTTTTATTTTGTAGGAATTCAACAGTGTCTGCATTGTTGCGATGAAAGTGCCACTGTTGTCACAATAACCTATAAATTGTTGGCGCAAAGACTTTATTGTAATTACAAAGATTTCGTTGTTATGCCAAATGCTTTCTCTGACAGTTATTTATTAGCGAAAAGTTTTAGTCCTTTTTATGCACTTTTAATGGTAAAAGTGATTTGATTTAAGGTGTTGTTAGGCTTTTGAGCTAAGATTAGTTCAACAACTTCGCTTCTATGCACAACTTAAATTACAACAAGTACTCGTAAAATTCGTTTTTTTTCTGCAAACATATTGGCAATTTGATGCTAGAGAGTAGATGTGTATTTTACAAATTGCTCGATTGTTCATTCTATTCAATTCATTTTGTCCACTTACGAGTGCATAAATTCTTCGAACTACAGATAAATGTGTAAATAAAAATATAAAAATTTGCTCACACACACACATACTTTAATTTGTAGAATAAAATCCAACGATACAGATATGAACAGAGTGAAACAAGCGTTCATACGAGTGTATCGTATCTACTTAACGTTTACAATTACACGAAACGTACTAGCTACTAACATCAAAATATGTAGTACTCGCTTTATACGAGTAAGTAGATTACAAGGATACAAGCGCAAGTGTTTTATGTGCGCCAACACACAACTACAAATACAACAACATGTACACAAGATACAAGTACAAACATTGGCCTGAATAACCAACACAAAAAGAAGCAAAAAAAAAACTGTAAAAGCAATAAAAAGAGATATGATGATTAAAATACCAGCGCGCACTCATGTCTACGACACGATACGAGTACGATCCTTGAACCATGTCTAAATTATAATTCTACATACTGTGTGACATACATTCGGTGCTTTAGAATATTGTCTGATGTTGTCTGAAGATACGCGCCTGCCGCAGTATTGCCTGAGCCTAGCACTTTTTTCGTTTTATGTAACCCCTATTTGTATACTTCATTTTTTGGTTCGTCCTCGAAGCAAACATCAACATCCCAAACACATTCTGACTGTATTTGCAATGCAATGATATCTTTACCGAGCCACATATGAGCACTCACCACACACTTACACCCACTCGCATAGTTTCAGCCAACAATGAAGCCATCTACACAGCGGCATATAAAAACTCATGTGTGTCCAAATTGAATAAAAAACGAAGAAAGCATATAAATAGAACCATAAAAGTAAGCAAGCACCAGGGACGCCCAATCTGGCGGCGACTTTGACCTTGTGCAAGTGATTTTTCAGTGAGCAACTTTTCTCTGTTAATGTCCTCAACCCACACGCTGCTACACGTCCTTGTTATTGTTTTTATGTTTATTGCTCGCTCGCTATACAGTAGATAGTGGAAGCTTAGCCAACTTTTGCTTGGGTTGCTTTTTGAGATTTGCTAGGTAAAAAACATCTGGGGGAAAAAATTTGATTAAAACTTTCTTTAGTTTCGTTGTAGTTGTCGTGTAGTATTTATTCCTTATCGAAATGTTCTACCAAATTAATTCGCATCTATTGAATGGTGAAATGTTTTGAGGCTAAAAAACCGAACGTTGTGTAATTGAGGTTTGTTTGAGATTGTTGTTCGTGTAGGTTATTGTTGCATAGTGTGATTTTATCAATTTTAGAAGGACAAAAGTAGTTCATACACAATTAAAAGTAAAAAAAAAACAATACCCAAAAGTAAAAGAAGTATTTGAGTATTTTTTTTTTAAATTTGTTCGAACTTTATTCAAACGAAAACATATTGAATGCCGTGCCTTAATTGCATGTCAACTTCCAAAGATATTTACTTCTGCGTGTTAAATTTAATTTTGTGTTTATTTTTATTAAAAAATTAAAAATTCATAGAAAAAACTGTTGCTTATTTCGTTCATTAAAATAGAAGATAGTAATTAGTAGCAGTTTTAAATAGAAGGCTCTTTAGCTTTAAACAAAAAAATACACAGTTTCAATAGTATCGTAAGTATAGACGTAGAATTCCTTTTTATACAGTAATAAAAAAATTCTGGTTTTTTATTTATATTTTTCAAAACTGATTTTAAAGCATTTGATCTTCTAAATAAAAATTATTCAAAAACAAATTTGTTGTGGTTGTAGTTGCCTACTTCAAAATTACTTGATCTAAAAAGCTCACAATTAAATTCATGTTGAAATTTGTTTTGTTTTGTAAAAAGTTTTCGTTTGGTATTTTTAGTGATGAATTTGTTGTTCTTGTTCATTTCTATGTTGGTTAAAACTAAATGTAATTCAAAGTTTTGCTTAATAAATGGAAATAAATATCGGAAAAATTTGAATTCTTTATTTTTCCAGTAGTAAAGAGCATAAACATGTATAATATATACATTAAACGAAAACTTTTTATAAAACAAAACAAATTTTTACATGAATTTAATTGTGAGCTTTTCAGATCAAGTAATTTTGAAGAAGGCAACGACTACAACAAATTTGTTTTTGAATAATTTTTTTTAGAAGATGAAATGCATTAAAAGAGTTTTGAAAAATATAAATGAAAAAAACCAGAATTTTCCTCTATTACTGTATAAAAAGGAATTCTACATCTATATTTACGATACTAGCGAAACTGTGTTTTCGAACTGTGCCAACCGAACCGATTGGCTATCTGGGAAACGACAAAAATATAAGCAACTGATGTGTATTTATATCATAGATCGGCACTCCATACCACAATTGTGGAAAACCAATTCACACAGACGCTTACGCTCTTTCGTATTTTGCGCTCTTTCGTTCAACCACACAGCGCAAAATATGTTATTTTGTTCATTCGCCTTTGAGCCACCGAAGTGAGAACATCATACGCAAAATGGAAGCTGAAAATATATGCGAAAAATTTTTCTTATTTAGGAATACCTTTAATGAAATGCAATGCTTAATTTGTTACACAGCATTCAAAAGTCCACGCGAAGACGCTTTTAAAAGGCATTATGAACATTCTCATAATGAATTAACTAAATTGAATAGAGTTGAAAAATATAGGATTTTTAGGGAAAAAAGAGATTCTGTGTTACAAAAATTCAAGTTATGGCTTTCTGATATGGAAGCAACAGATAATAAAATGAACCATCTGGAAACCCAAAAGAAACTTAAAGTGACATTGTCAACCATAATATCTCTTCATATAGCAAAACATGGCAGACCTTTTACTGACGGAACTTTTATTAAGAACATTTGCACTGATATTTTGAATAAAATAATTTATAAAACTGATGTTGTTCAATCCATTCCCTTGTCCGCGAGAACCATAGCTCGACGTATAGAAAAAGTAGCTTTACAAGACAATAGCTTTAATTTGGATTTTGCATTTTTAACAGATATAACCAATTTCGTAAATAAGCTAAACCTTCAGCTTCAAGGAAAAAATAAGACTGTTTACAATTCATACAATAGCATTTTTGAATTCAAAACAACACTATTTTTACTTTTAGCTAATATTCAAGAAGAAAATTATTCAAGTTTCCCAAGAGCATCATTTTTTGAAAATATTTCAAGCGAACAAAAGAATGAACACATTGACATAATAGAAACCCTTATAAATAATTTTGAAAAGAGATTTAAAGACTTTGAAGAAATGCAGCCGTTATTTAATTTATTTGAAAATCCTTTAAAATGTGATGTAACGAAGTATGAATTCCAGATTCAATCTCAATTGATAATTCTCCGAACCGAAATAGAAATGATCGATGAACAGCATATTGTAGAATTCTGGAAAACCATTGATGGCAGCTTTTACCCAAAACTAAAAGCAGTTTCTTTGTCAATAGCTTTGCAAGCAATACCTTTGCCATAGCATGTTTGAAATAGTTTCATTAAATCACTTTTGTGTGCAAATGTACAAATTTTGAAATCATATGCAGCATAAATTTTTTTCACTGCAGAATATTTGCTCTCACCAACACACACTCAGTTTGAGTTATGCCGACCTCTGATTTATATATGTATATTTTACATACATACAATATTATTAAAAACAACAACAACAACAAAAGCAGCCCAACAACGAACGACATGATTACGAACCAAACGAACAAACACAACAACCATAAAAACAGCATAAGCAGCTACTGAAGCAGCTTGTGCATTTCTCATACGAATATGTGCATTTTTTTCTTCTTAGATTTTGCTATTTTGTGACTTTATTAAAGAAGATATTCGTTTTATTCTCACTCCAATTGATATTTTGGGATTTATTTTTATTCTTTGTACGATGAATATTAAAGCCTGTAGGTATACCCCAAAGTGTCAACTATCATTCTTAAATGTGCTTGAAAAAATTTGTGAAAATTACCTCCATACAAACCTTGCTGTAAGACGTAATTCTTCTTCAAAGCACATTGACGAAGTTTTTTGAATGTAAAAAATCCTAATTAATGTACCTAGACTACAATAATATTCAAGGCATTTCAAACTTTTAATGATATTTTAAGTAATATAACAGAATCAAGTCAGTTTTTGGTAAGATTATTGACAATAACAAAATACAAACCAAAATTAAATTTATCAAAATTCATAATCAGAGATAAAAAAGTTTTAATATATTATACATATTTGTGCTACAGCACTTTTCGAAATTTTAATAAGTAGGTATATTTATTTAAAGTGTTAAGTTTTTTAAGAAATTCTCCCATATGTCTTAATCGCCATTGCTTAATCGTTCTCTTTGCACGCATTTGTGTTGTGAAAGACTGACTTCATAAACGCATTTACGCAATGCATCAGCGTGTTTTATTTTGAATTTTTCCAAAGCTGATTAACAAAAACTACGCAACTATTTTTAATAAACACCATGTTGCTCTCTACTCTTTTCTTTTTGAGCTGAACTAGCACAGCGTAATAAAATGCACATATGAGTCTAGAGCAGGGCTGCCTTTTTGAAACTTTTTCGGGTAGTAAAGTTTCTGGTTTTTAGGTAGTACAGGGTTGTACCCAAAGTTTTTTGTAAAAGTTTTTATCCAATAAGAAAAGACGAAATACATACATAAGCTTATAAAAAGGCAAACTTTTTTTATTGAGAATGTTTTTAACATATATATATTATTTTACAATGTTAATGCTTTATCTTTTAAACCTACACGAAGAAAATTAATTTGCTTTAGTCAAGCAAATGTTTTGCTTAAAAGCAAATCAACAAAACTTTGCTCAATCACAATGTGATTTTAGAAGAAGATTGCTAAATTGCAATCACTCCTCGTGTATTTAGAAAAAAGCAAAATTTTGATTAAATTCAAGCAAAATTTTGCAAGTTATTATAAACTGAAAAGCAAATTTTTACTTAGTTCAAGCAAAGACTTGCTTAGTTATTATAAATTGGAATAGCAAATTTTTTCTTAATTCAAGCAAATATTTGCTAAGTTATTATAAGCTCAAATAGAAAATTTTACTGAAATCAAGCAATTTTTTTTTAAACACACGAGCACGCGTTTATTCTTTATGAAGAAAATTAGGCGACGATTGTTTAACAACCCGGATGGTCGAATCGATGGTCGAATGCACTTATACTCACGCGGTCAAGGTTCAAATCTCATGATGTTGGTAGTTTTTCAATTTAATTAAATGTAAGTAATTATTTCACTTAAAAAATATGATAGATTTCAGCAAAAATTAATCAAAATTTGCTATTTCAATTTCTAATAATTAGAATTATAATAAAAAATTTGCTTTTGCAGTTTATAGTAACTAAGCAAAATTTTGATTAAATTCAAGCAAAAATTTGCTTAGTTATTATAAACTGCAAAAGCAAATTTTTACTTAATTCAAGCAAATATTTGCTTAGTTATTATAAATTGGAATATAAAATTTCTACTTAATTCAAGCAAATATTCGCTAAGTTATTATAAATTGAAATAGCAAATTTTGATTAGTTTTTGTTGAAATTTAGCATAATTTTGAATTGGCTGAGAATCAAGCGCAAGTTTTGGTTAACCACAATACAAATTAAGCAAACAGTTTTCTCCGTGTATGTATGAATAAAGTACCTGTTTTGACAAGAAATTATTTAACAATAATAAGGAAAACTTAAAGCAACATTATGATAGAAATCAAAAAGATCTTTCAAAACTTAATCAAGAAAATATTAGTTGAAGATCATTTAAATTTTTTTACGAACAGCTTGTATGAGACAAGCACTGTTAGACGCTTATAAGTGTATTTTATAAATTTACTTTTGAAAATTATTTAATAGAAGCTTATACTCAAGACTTTAGTCGAATAGGTTTGATTTTTTGATAAAAAAATGTATATGATGTTCGAATAAATTTTTTTATTAGTTTAGTGTACTTCACCAAAAATACCTTTGAATGATACTACTGCATTCTGTTCGAGCTAAACATATTTTTTTATTATATCGGCTGAGTCATTTCCATTTTATTATACTTTTAAACAAACAGGTCGTGTAACGTGTTTCATCTGTCCAAATCGCTTCAGTTTTTCTAGTGTTTTCATGTGTTTCGCTTAAATTGGGCGTGGCAAACCTCACACAAATTTGCTTTAATTACAAATCGTTTAGTAAATACTTTGCGCATATATTGGACGTTGAAACTTGGCATAGAAAATGGTAAACATATTTGGGATAAAATGAGTTTAACGATTGTGCTCAAATGACAAATCGTTTGGTACCTATATCATCGTTTGATATCTTAATACTCTTACTCGGTTCAGTTCTTCTGGCGTGAAAGTGGAACAAGCAAATAACGTTACAAGCACTTTATATAATTATATAGATTATCTTTAAATCAATAGTAAACTTAGTTACCTAAAATTCAGAGTAAAAGAACTTTTAATTAAAATCATTTTTCACAGTTGTTTATTTGCAAATCTATAAAGAAATTTTATAAAAAAGTTTTATAAAATATTATAACACTAGCATAATTTTTGTGTGTCTTTTATGTGTGAACCCTTTCAAAAAAGCTTAAAAAATACTTTGAAAAAGAAGTCGTAGAAAGTTTAAATATTCTATGAGAATGTTCCTAGGATAATTATACTTCAATTCTCTTTAATTTAAACTAACCACTTCATTTTGTATCACGAAAAATCACACTAATGATCAGTAAGACACGAGAAGCAATACTTTCTTCTATACGAAATTAGATAATTACGTGATACAAAATGAGCCGTTAAATAGTTGATTGATCTGACCCATTCTGTTAACAAAAGTTTTTGATTCAAAGACAAATGACGAAATCGAATTTGACGTTAGTACGTATTGCATGCTTAAAGATAATCTTATGCCGCACAGTGCCTTGTCCCATTGACAAAAATAAAAATTTTGCATGACTCGACACCTAACAAAGTTGGTATCAATCGACAGGTAATTGCATATATAAGACAAAAATAAAATATTTAGGTAATAAGATTGAGTTTTAGCTACGCTGTGACACTTAAAGTTGAGATATTTAAAAAAAAAATGTTTTGTTCAATTCGTTTTGGGTTCTATTAAACAAATACTTTACTTACTTAGTTGGCGCTACAACCGTATGTCGGTCTTGGCCTCATCTAAGAATTTGCGCCAGCCATTTCGGTCTTTCGCTTGCTGGCGCCAGTTGGAAATTCCAAGCTTCGTCAGGTTGTCCTCTACTTGGTCTTTCCAACGAAGATGCGGTCGTCCTCTTCTGCGTTGACCGCCGCTGGGTACCGAATAGAATGTTTTCTTCACTGGAGCATCGTCTTTCATGCGCTGAACATGACCAAGCCAGCGAAGCCGCTCGATTTTAATGCGCTTGACTATGTCGATGTCAGCGTACAGATCATACAGTTCATCATTCCACCGTATTCGGTACTCGCCATTGACGCAGATTGGTCCGTAGATCTTACGAAGAATCATTCTCTCGAATGCTCCTAAAGTCTTTTCATCTAAACTGCTCAGCGTCCAGGTTTGTGATGCGTAAAGTAGGACGGGCATGATGAGCGATTTATAGAGCGTGATTTTCGTTCGTCGAGAGAGGGCTCTGCTTCTCAATCGCCTACTGAGCCCAAAGTAACACCTGTTGGCAAGAGTTATTCTTCGTTTGATCTCAATGCTGATGTCGTTGTTTGAATTAATGCTGGATCCCAGATAAACGAAGTTCTTCACAACCTCGAATGAGGTATTGTCAACGGTAACGTGGGTTCCAAGACGCTGGGACTGTTTGTTTGTTGACACTAAGTATTTCGTCTTATCTGCATTCACTGACAGACCCATTCGACTTGACTCTCTTTCTAATCTGGAAAATGCTGCACTGACTTCGCGCGTATTATGGCCAATGATATCGATGTCATCAGCACACGCAAGTAGCATAACACTCTTGTAGAATATTGTGCCACTACGTCTCAGATCAGCAGCTCGGATGATCTTTTTCATCATTAGGTTGAAAAGTCGCACGATAATGAATCACCTTGTCTGAAACCTCGTTTGGTAACAAATGGTGTGGAGAGGTCCTTCCCGATTTTAACTGCGCTGCTGGTGTTGCTCAGTGTCATCCTGCAAAGTCGTATTAGTTTTGCAGGAATGCCAAATTCAGACATGGTGGAGTACAGGTGCTTCCCTATTGGGCTGTCGAAGGCGGCTTTGTAGTCGACAAAAAGATGGTGGGTGTCGACTTGATTTTCTTGAGTCTTCTCCAAGATTTGTCGTAGCGTGAAAATCTGGTCGATGGTGGACTTTCCAGGTCTGAAGCCACGCTGATAAAGTCCGATCAGATCGTTTACAATGGGCTTCAATCTTTCACATAAAACGCTCGACAGGACCTTATATGCGATATTAAGCGGCTTATCCCACTGTAATTGGCACAGATAGTGGGATCGATTTTCTTGTGGATTGGGCAGAGCGCACTGAGATTCCAATCGTTCGGAATGCATTTTTCTGACCATATTCTTCATAGAAGCTCGTGAATGCATTTAACTCGTCAAATCCCAGTGTCACCTATAGGTGACAGAGATTGAAGAATTTATTTAGTCTATAACACAAAAAAAATGAGAAAAAAATTTACTACTACTATAAAGTAAACACACGGTAGTGTGGCAACCGACTGCAAGGTGGCTTTGTAGGCGGCGTCTTTCTCCGCAGTGGCGTCGCGACACTCCTGGTCGTACCACTGGTTTCGGTGTTGGAATTGTGTGTCCACTGCGCGCATATATCATCGATTGGAGGAGTGCAGGAGTGCTATTAAACAAATAATTATCAAAAATGTGTGTTTTGATTAAACTGAGCCAATTAAATTCTTTTATTATAAAAAATAGCTTGAGTAGAATTAAGAAATCTTAGTTAATATAAAACTTTATATCTATTTTAGTGATTTTAATATACAATATGATATCAAATGAAAAATTTTAGAAATTGACAAATTTCGATGAAAAAAAACAAATCCTATAAAACAAAGTTAAATTTTTTATTTTTAATCTACTTGTATAGATTCTATATAAATATATATATAACCAGGAACTGAAAATAAATTTTCCAAATTCGTCTTAAAAATATATATATTTTTCTTTTTAAAAAAATGTTTATAATGAAAAATGTACATACAAAATTAAGTAAAAAATTAATATAGGTCAAAGGATGGTAACCCTTGGGTCTAATCTATTTCGATCATTTTAAGTACATCTATAACTCTATTCGGTCTATAAAGCATCTATAGCTCGGTCAACTTTTCTTTGTTTGCACTTCCCATACAAAATCGAGTAAAATAATATAGGTCCAAAGGTGGTACCCCTAGGGTCTAATCCGTTTCAACCATATTCAGTGCTCATCTATTACTCATTTTTCTACTATTTTTACGAATTTTTGTTAAGATCGGTTAACCTTTGTATTTAACTCCCAAGCAAAATCTAGTAGAAAATTATTATAAGTCCAAAGGAGGTATCCCTAGGGTCTAACCGATTTCGACTATTTTCAGTTAACATTTATTACCATTTACTCTTTTTGACTACCTTTCTGACGAGTTTTTTTAGATCGGCCAACCTTTCTATGTTCCTCCCACACAAGATCAAGTAAAAAATTAATAGGTCCAAGGGAGGTACCCCTAGGGTGCAACCGATTTGGATAATTTTTTGAAATTTTTCTTAATTGGCTTAAACTAACTAAGCATACAAAATTGCATTATCATAGGAGCACTCCTTGTATTTTTGTCCAACTTTTGTATGGGGACAACGCACTGTGCGTCGTCCTTACTTCTCCAAGTTGTATGTGAGGTAGGAGTGACCGATTAAATCCATTTTGTCTATCAATATTTTTATCTTTCAAAATTATTTGCAACATCTCATATCACCAGGTGTACTACTTTTATGATATGAGTTTTGCTTTCCTTAAATTGAAAAAATCGCACTGTGCGGTGACGGGCTTAAGTCATCCAACATTATGTGGATGTCGAACACGTTATTACATTTGTGTCTACTGATCGCTCCCCTATGTGCCATTCATAATAAATTACATTATTTGTGTTTAACATTTTTATACACATCCCACACAGCAAATGTGCTAAAAGTGAGGTCGGGTTTTTGTTTGTGGCAACAACGTTATCAAATTTTAGTGATTATTTTATATTTTAAATTCAGTTTAAATTATGTCGAATATTAAAATAATCCTGTTTTGGGAAAACAGTAAGCTAAAGGCTAAACAACGCACAAGAAGTATTTACAAATTATATATGTAGTTCAACATAAAACCTAATGGATGGTAAGGATAATAAAAATTGTGAGTAAAAGCTTGGTAATAAACACTCAGATTCGACATCAGTTGCATATCATTATATTGTGAATAGTTCAGAAAAATATCAGCTAATGGGATAAAAAGTATAAACTATATGGTCAGAAAATTATAAAGGATGTTTTCTTTAGATATATAAAAATTCTAAGAGAGATAATAACAATCCCTTTGATAGTAATAATGATCACTTTATGTACAGTGACACATATTCGTATAAACGCACTCTTAATTTTAAATTTGCTACCTTCTCTCTCTTTTATTAATGCATTACTCAAAACAAATTCCAACTCATATTGTTTACTAAACTAACGGAAATTTGTACTGAGTGCAAAAACCTGTTTTCGTTGTTGTTGTTTTATATAAATCATTTCAGTTTAAATATTTTACTTAAAACAAGTACATATTCGTTTAAACGCATCAACTTAATTTTCAATTGGAATGGGTATTTATTTAATTTTCAATAATTAATTGGTCCACCATTTTTATTTTTAACTTCAAATATACGATTCGGCATCGACTTCACTAAATTTTCTAGCAACTGACGATCTAAATCTTCCCAAGCTTCCTTAATGGCCAACTTGAGCTCTAGCACGGTTTTGTAAAGGTGTCCTTGGGCTTTTTGTCCATAGATTTTGCGTGATATGCATCCCCAAAGATTCTCCACCGGATTCAAATCGGGACTGCATGCAGGCCATTTCATAAGTGGGATGTTGTGCTCTTCAAACCACTTTAATGCCTCTTTAGAAACGTGAATGGCAGCATTATCCTGTTGAAAAATACTGTCTTCATCCATTTTATCATCCAAAAATGAAATGAGAGCATCATCCAACAATTCCGTGTATTTTTTAGAATTCATTTTGGGCGGCACAAAGCAGATATTTGCTTTACCTCTAGATGAAAATGCCGCCCACACCATAACGCTGCCACCACCAAAGTTTCTTTTTGACATACGTACGTCATTGTTTCGCAAATCATGCCAATAACAGCTGTAAGAGTCTGGGCCATCTAAGTTAAATTTTTTTTCGTCGGAAAACACAACATTGTCCCACTCAGTTGACCATTGCATGTGTTTTTGGGCGAAGTCTAAGCGCGCCTTTTTGTGATGCGGCTTCAACACAGGCTTGCTCACCGGTTTTTTCAATTTAACGTTATCTGAGTTACGTAAAATGTGTGCAATGTGCCTCGTTGTCACTGGAAGATCTAATTTTTCTTTTATTTGAGTTGAGTTCAAAAAACTTGTGGTGGCTTCCTTCCTAATTTGATTAACTTGGCGAATACTCAGTTTTCGATTGCCTTTCCTGGATTTTTTTACTCCATAATAAACACCGTTTTTTAAAAAAGAGCGGACGACTGCTTCTGATCTTCCTAGTCTCCGCCCAATTTCCCGATTTGAATAACCCTCTTTATGATACAGGTTGATTTGGACTTTTTCTGTGTCATTGAGGTATTTCCCCTTTGGCATTTTGATAAAATCTTAAAAAAATATCATTAAGAAAATATTTTTACATTTAAATTAAACAAAACTTACCAATTGTTAATTATATACAAACAAATACTTATTTCTTTAAACCACTAATATATTTTCGACCTCTTTATTCAGGTGCGTTTAAAGGAATGTGTACTTGTTTTTAGTAAAATATTTAAACTGAACTGATTTATATAAAACAACAACAACGAAAACAGCTTTTTGCACTCAGTACAAATTTCCGTTAGTTTAGTGAACAATATGAGTTTGAATTTGTTTTGAATAATGCATTAATAAAAGAGAGAGAAGGTAGCAAATTTAAAATTAAGAGTGCGTTTATACGAATATGTGTCACTGTAGCTACTTTGGAAAGGAACCATGAAAAGACTAAGACGCGAATAACGTATAAAAATGGCCAAAACATTGTTTCAAACAAGCTATCGATCGAGAAACCCTATTCTCGCAAAACTCGGGCTCTAGGAGAAATTTTTTAATCATTTTTGAAAAAGGGACAAAAAAGACCCGTCTAATGGGAAATTAAAAAGAGCGTCTAATGGGGAACAATATTCTACAAAAATATTTTCCAAACAATGCTTGCTTGTGAACACAAAAACTATGCCAAATGCATACATTTAGAAGTTCAGTTAATCTTTAGTTTAGTAAATTGCTAAATTTAATCGAAGTTTAAAACCATATTAAATATAGCACAGACGTAAAGTTCAGGCCCGTAGCCAAAATTTATCCAAAAGGGGTTTTGACTAAGAAAAAATATTGATAGTTTTTGATATCGATAAATCAAATGGTATTTTTATATGTATATTAAATGTTTGCTCCCCCCTAGATCAAGTTGTTGACTCCATAGACTAAAAATAGTCGATTTGATATAAAAATAAAATCTATAAAGTTTCCTGCCGATTGATAGATTTTTAAAACTAGCTCAAGAGACCAATAAATGGTAAAGCGTTTTACAAGACTACAAAACACCTCTTGAAGTAAATTTTTTTTAAAAAAACGGGTATGCATTTCGTTTTTAATGTAATTGCTCTTTAAAATGAGTTAACAAACATAAAAAAATTAAAAGTAAATTAAAAGTATTAAAAGTTCCAACCAGAGTTGTGATATTTAACCTATTGAAAAAATGTAATTTTATTTCTTGTTTTTTTTTTAAACAAAAATTATACAAAATTCAAATTCGAGAAATTGCAGTGAAATGTTGTTGAAACATTTTCTGAAAGAACACAAATGAAGAGTCTTTTTTCAAAAGGTATTATTTAAAATTATTGTAAAAGCTGTTTTTACTATGGTTTAGCACTTAAAATATTTAATCCTATCATTAGCAGAAATAACAAATTAAGAAAATCGTAAATTGTTCCAAGATTTTGTGCATAAAAGTCTATGTTTCTGTTCAAAAGGGCCTAAATATGCATACTGAAAAATTGCTTTTGAAGATATTTGAACAAAAGGGACTAATTTCCATACAAAGTTTTAGTTTTTGTACAATATTTAATCAAACGGTCTTATCAAATTTTTTTTAAAGACTCAATTACAGGTTCCCTTTAAGGTTAGAAACTGATTATTCAACGAAGGAAAGTCCTCAATGAATCCTCATTACTACAATGAGAAACCGACGAAGAATGTGAACGTATTGAGCCCGACATAGGGCACTTACGTGTTCAGTGAATTAATTATTTCTGTGAAAATTTATGTATGTATATTATTGATGTGTTCAATTTATAAAATGCTTAAAAACCTTAACAAAAATGCCTATTTCTTCAGTGCCTGCACAAGAGGACATATTTTTAAATTTGAAATCTCTATAACTTTGAAACCATTAAAATTTTGTTATCCATGCTTATATCATATATTAGCTGTTGGTATCAGAATTGTAAGCACAACAAAAACTAGAATTTTCTTTAGTTTTCTTTCACTTCATACAATGTTGAAATAAGCTCTTTTGAACAGACACTCATCAAATACAAAAAATTGTGCGATTACGTTGCTTACTTAATCCCCAAAAATACGAAAATGTAAAATTAGTTGAATTACATTATTACATTAAAATTTAAAGTTGAAACTTGATGTTTTTTCAAAAATCCTCAAAGTGTCTGTGTTTGGGCATTTCAAACACAAAAATAATAATATCATAAGAAATTTGAGAAAAAACTACATTTATCATTTAAAATGATTTCAATAATTTTAATGAATATTTCTGATTTTCGTTTTAAAAAAAATTCAGTACTGATTTATATAGTTATTTTAAATATTTTAAAATAGTAACTCTACAACATCACCAAATTGAAATATAACTGTTAAATATTTCCATTGACATTGGCGTCGGAAGCGGGGGGAAAAGGTGGGCAGTTGCCCCCCACTTTTTTAGCTAGATAAACAATTTAAAAGGAAAAGTTATTCAAAATATCAATTTTTTTACAACGATAATATTTTTGTTTTATATATTTTCCTCTTCTTTCTCTCTTCTTCATGTTTCATGTGAAGAAATTTTGGTGAACTTTTTTTGCACCACCATTTGTACTGCCCCCCCATTTGTACTGCCCCCCCCCCCCAGATGAAATTCGCTTCCGACGCGATTGTCAATTGACAATACTGAACTAGTGATTAATACGCTTATTAAATTTTTCTGTTCTAGTTATTAATTTTTAGGAAAAAACAACAAAGAATGTGACAATGGGACAATTAGTTGGACCACATAAATAGCAAATTGAAAATCAAAAGTTTTTATTATTTTTATAAGTTGAAATGCGAGAGACGACATTGTGGTATTTCGAAATTCGGTTGCGTTGTCTTAAGCTTTTATAACAGCATCCTGTAGCTTTTTGGTTTTTTCTGCCAGAATCCATAGATAGATGTCTGTAATTTTGCCAATAGCTGATTATTGTTGTAAAGTAGAACCATCCAGAATTCTTGCTCGAGCTTCGACAGAGAACAGGCAGTGCACTTTGCGATAGAGGAGGTGAAGCGGAAAATTTTGAGAGAATGAAGAGCGTAAACGTCAGAGCTGGGCGATAAGAATTACATGTGTTATTGTTTTCAAAATGTTTTAGATTAGGATTCTGGCAAATCGTTTGTCGAACCATCTTAGATTACGATTGCAGCAATCGTAATTTTGAAAAAGTCGATATTACGATTACTTCAATCATAATCTTAGTGCATTCGATGAAGGATTACGTTAATTGTAATCACGTGTTTTCTTTGATAAAGATAACAATAATCGCTTACAAGGATTACTTTTACTAACTATTAGTGAAAACAGGGGGGTTAAAGCGCCCCCTGCCCCCACTAGGCAATGAGCATTTTTTATATATCTGCATATTAAATTTTGCGAAACATGTATTTTGATAAGGTGCATCATAATCAATCAAAAATTCTATTTTGAATTTCTTGTAAAGTACGGTTTTTTAATTTCATATAATTGAAGAGAATACAAAAATACTTTTTTAGGAGAATTTATAAATAAAGTTGAGCTAAACCATTAATTTTTAAATAGTATGTTGTGCCCGTTGCTGTAAGGCTGTGTTCATATCAAGCGTTTTTGTCGCGATTGCGACACCGCTCTCTCATTTTTTTTCGCAGAAGCGGCTGAAAAATAATGAATTTTGTATGTATTTATATACATTTATTTATTTAGTATTCAGTATTTTCAGCCGCGTTTGCAAAAGAAAAAAAAATTGAGAGTGGTGTCGCAATCGCTACAAAAAAGCGTAATATGTAATATATAAGGTTTCACAAAAACTTTTCAATACGTGTTCTTAACTTGAAAAATGTTAACTACGAATTTTATTCGTAATTTTCAGACACGATTAGAATTCGTAGAATGAACGTAGTTTGGTTCACATTTCAAATATTTTATTCGTATTCGTACAAAAACAAATTTGTATTGTACTATACATTTACGAATGATCGTAATACCTAGTCACGAAAAAAACCTTCTGTTTAGCTAGGGATTGACTGCAGTTCTTTAGCGTATGGGTCACGTACTCTTCCAGTAGGCTACGGCCACCTTGCAAACACACATTTCTTATATTCGGTAATTGTTCGACAAACCAGTCTGAAAAATTTCAGTTGCAAATTTTTTAAACTCAATTAAAATTTACGAATAATGCGTTCGGTAAATGAATTTTTTAGTAAATACTACGAATGTAATAAAGCAAATTACGAAGTTATTTCTACGATAATTTGACGAATGTTAAGGAATGATATCCCTTATTAGTCGATGATCATTCTTCGTAGCAACAGAAAGCAAGGTGCATTGAATTCAACAACGGATATAAACTTTGACGATAAGTAAATTTATGTTTTAAAGTCATTGTAAACAAGCAGAAGACAAAGTAAATAAATTTAATAAAAAAAAAAGACACAGTTTCGATAGTATCGTAAGTGCAGACGTAGAATTCTTTTTTGTACAGTAATAGAGAAAAATTATTTTTTTTTATTTATATTTTTCAAAACTATTTTAAAACATTTCATCTTCTAAATAAAAATTATTCAAAAACGAATTTGTTGTTGTTGTTGTTGACTTCTTCAAACTAACTTGATCTAAAAAGCTCTCAATTAAATTCATAATAAAATTTGTTTAGTTTTATAAATACTTTTCGGTTGATATATATATATTATATATGTTAATGCTCTTTACCACAGGAAAAATAAATAATTATAATTTTTCCGATATTTATTTCCATTTATTACACGTAACTTTTTTAACATTTAGTTGTAACCAACATAAAACAATTAACAAATTCATCACTAAAAATATCAAACGAAAACTTTTTATAAAACAAAACAAATTTTTACATGAATTTAATTGTGAGCTTTTTAGATCAAGTAAGTTTAAAGAAGACAACAAAAACAACAAATTTGTTTTTGAATAATTTTTATTTAGAAGATGAAATGTTTTTAAATAGTTTTTAAAAATATTAGAGAGCCACATACTGGCTCTCTAGCTACATGCATCTGTATTCTCTATTGCATTACAACCCAACAAGCCATGAATGTTACTGTGCCAGCTAAACGATACTTAAAACGGCAGCGTCTGATTTGCTGGTATGAAAATGACAAGTTTTTGTACCTTTAAACCAGGGCTGGGCATTCTAACACAGTCACATTTTATTTTGTCTTGTTAGAATTGGTGCGCTCTCAAAGAGCGCACATTGAGCGAAATAGTGTCACAATTATCTAGATTGACAAGATTGTATGTTTATGCCCCACACATATGAGTTATATGAGTTTAATTTTTATTTGATGTTTTTATTTTTAGTCATCGTTATTGTTCATTAACTATTGTTCATTTCATTTTAATTGTTCAATTAACATTAATTTTTGTTCATTTCTTTCTTGTCAACATCAAAGCTCTATAATTTTATTCTAAGTAAATAAATTATATAAGTTTGCTTGAGAGGAAAATTAAACATTCTGCTTCACCAGAAAGATTTTCTGCGGAAAAGAAATCATGTTCCAATTCAGATTCAAAAATTTTTGGTATGTTGTTTGTGTTGTTTTGTTTTTATTTTAATATTATGATATATTGCTTTATACGAATAATTAAAATTATAATCAAAAAATTAATGAATACAAATAATATGAAAATAGTGCAAAGAATCTTAATAGGCAATATGTATGAATTATATTAAACTTGAATATAATAAAAGATATATGCATAAGAATTATGTATCTACAGACTAAAAAGTTGGTTTTTTAAGAGTGTACATAAAATTTCCGACATAAGTCTTCACAGCATCACTGTCAGCGAACGACTGAATTATATTCTCTTCTATTGTGAGTTTTGTGTACATGTGAAAAGTTACTCTCAGAGAGCTAATTTATATAATAACTCACTGAGCTATGGGGCGCCAAGCGCTGCTTTAAACTGTTCTCTATATAATTGAAAAGTCCTTTTTTATATTTATCAAGAATCGAATTGAAATTTATGTCATATTCGCTTGATGTGTCGTTTGTTCTTGCCTTTTTTCCCTTTTTTTCACCCTTGTATTGAAATCAAGGTAGTGCAGTTGAGTTACCGTTTATTGTTTAGTTTATTGTTGCAACTTAATAAAAACTTTTTTAAGAAAAGGTTACAACTGTTTAACAACAAATAAAATTAATATACAACTTAAAGTTTTCTAAATGACCTTGTTATTTTTTGTGTTGATTTTCTATGATTTAAAAATAAATTCTAATTGTTTGATAGTTTAAATCATTCTTGATTTTAAATACAAATTCTAGTTGTTTGATAGTTTGAAATCGTTTATTGAGCTTTAGGTCAGGTTAAACTAGTTAATCAATCAGCTAACTAATTAATCAGCTAGTGACCCAGCAGCGGATTTGCCAGTGGCTACCATAGAACTAAGACAGAATAAATTACGAGGTAAGGAAGCATTACTTTTTTCAAAAAGTAATGCGTCTGCATATAGCAGAAGTAATTAACTCATACCTCATTACCTGTAATGTAGCATACAAGGAAAAGCAATGCAGTGATTTTTATAACTTAATACAAGTAGTATGTTACTCCATAACTTCTAGGTAATGCTGAATGGAGGCGATCACTTACCTCCTGTCTCATTCAATATTAAATGTAAGGCCTTTTATGCATAGTAAGGTAATATAGTCGGAAGTAGTGGTCATTACAAGGTAATTGATGCTTCATATATTCCATCCGCTACTGGGGATGTTTTTTTTCTTTTCATATTGAAAGTGTTGTTGCTGTTGTTTTTTTGAAAAAAATTCGTTAAAGCAATTAATTGTTCTAACCTGACCTAAAGCTCAATAAACGATTTTAAGCTATCAAACAACTAGATTTTGTATTTAAAATCAAGAATGATTTAAACTATCAAACATATAGAATTTGTATTTAAATCATAGAAAATCAACATTAATATACAACTTAATAAATGACACGCTTATATGAAACACACAATCCATAGTTTGCTGACAACGAAACGGTCCACTTCAGTGCTTTTAAAAGTGCACACCGTTTTCAACCGAGCCGATTGGCTATCTGGGAAAAAAAAGCAACACATATATATTTATATATGTATGTTTTACATACATATTAATAAAAACAACAACAACAAAAGCAGCACAACAAAGAACAACAACAACAACCTTAAAAACGGCATAAGCAGCTACTGCAGCTAAGCAGCTACTGCAGCTAAGCAGCTTGTGCATTACTCATACAAATATATGAATTTTTCATCTTCTTAGATTTTGCTATTTTATTAGATATTCGTTTTATTCCCACTAAAACTGATATTTTGGCATTTTTTTTTGTACGATGAATAATAAAGGCTGTAGGTATACCCCAAAGTGTCAAATATCACTTTGAAAAAATTCGTGAAAATGACCCCCATACAAACCGCGCTGTAAGACGTAATTCTACGTCAAAAATTCTCCCTTAGCATGTGGGAAACATTTCAAGAATAGCGACAAATCCAAACCTTGACAAATCCTTTACCTCCTAAATCCAAATCTTAAAATTTTTGGTCCACTCGAAAGTGGTTTTGGAGTTTAAGGCTCCCCAATTTAAGAAATGGCCCAAAAATTTAGTTTGTTTTTTTCAGTTTTTCAACAAAAAAATAAATATTGTTTAATATTAGGAAATTTTTGTATTCTAATTTTAAAAGTTGAAATCTTGGGGCTTGATAGTAATTAATGCGATTTTATTTAAGGATATAGGCCTCACATTATTAATTTATTAAACTATTAAAAATATTTGCTTTAACAAAAAATTACTGAAATGTATTATATGACAAAAAAAAAGAAATAAAATTTTTAAATATTTCAGACATGATACGAGAAAGATTTCTACACCATTTTTAAAATGACATAAGATTTTCTAATGTATGCAAACGTGTATCAACCGCTGTACTGTGTACATCATATTCACAAAATAAGTACCAATAATCGTAGTAAATAGCATTATATAAGATACATTTTGTTTATGTTCATTCTAGATTCAATTATGCCTTTTTCCCCCCTAGAACGCCCTTGTCTTCTATAGTAACAGAATGCATATTTTTACAATAAAGCAAGGACCATTACTACAAGTATTACTGTAAAGTAAGGATTACTGTAATTCTTGCAAAAGAAAACACGAGATTACAATTACGTAATCCTTTGTCGAATAAATTTAGATTACGATTGCAGTAACTGCAATTTCAACTTTTTCGAAATTACGATTGCTGCAATCGTAATCTAAGGTCGTTCGATGAACGATTACTTTAATTGTAATTGCATTTTTTTTAAGATTACTGCAATCGTAATCCTAATCGCCCAGCTCTGGTAAATGTACAGAACCCATGAGAGCGAGAGCATGCTCTTATGAAAAAGCAGTGTTGCACATTCTGCATATTAAGACGATTTTTCCTTAAAAGGGTTTATATTATATGACATAGCTACAAAAAGCGATGTTGCTTTGACGTATAGGGTTTGTTCAATTTCTCAGTAATGCTCAATTACTGCTGCAGTGTTCAAAGCATTGATACTGTGATAGTAAAATTAGGGATGCTAAGTAATGGGTCCGACAAATAACTTTCTTTTTTTTTTTTGAAAATTCTATAAAAAAAAACTACTGAATATTTTCTCAAATTTCTTTTTTTATTTGAAAGTACAATCCTTCCGGTTAATAATGGAAAATAATTTCATTCAAATGGCTGCCTCGGCTGGCCATGCAGTAGCCTACACGGTCGGTCCAATTTTTAAGCACATTATCGATTGTGTGCAGCTGTATTTCACCAATGGCTTCACGAATATTGTCCTTTAAAGCGTCAATTGTTCCTGGCTTGTCGGCGTAACACTTATCTTTGAGGGCACCCCACAAATAATAGTCCAACGGTGTCAAATCACAGCTCCGAGGTGGCCAAACGACATCAGCTCTGTTGCTGATAACGCGATCTTCAAAAACAGGGCGCAAAACATCGAGTGTAGCTTCGGCTGTGTGGCGCGTAGCGCCGTCGTGTTGAAACCAAATGTTGCCAATATCCTCCTCTTCAATTTTTGTGAACAAAAATTCGTTCAACGTGGCCCGATAACGATCGCCATTGACTGTAACGGCCACTTCGTGCTCATTTTCGAAGAAAATTGGCCCAATTATGCCTCTGGACCAAAATCCGCACCAAACAGTGACTCGTTTTGGGTGCAGCGGCTTTTCAATAAATGCGTGCGGGTTTTCTGTGCTCAAAATGCGACAATTTTGCTTGTTTACATACCCGCCAAGATCAAAATGAGCTCCATCTGAAAAGATGATTTTTTGGAAAAATCGGCATCTTCTGTAAGTCGATCGCAGGCCCACTTAGCGAAGCGAAAACGCATTGGATGGTCAGTTGGCTTCAACTCCTGAACCAATTAGACTTTGTATGGCGTCATACCAAGGTCTTTATACAAAATGATATCTCCGAAATGTTCAATTGTTGAGAACGACGGTGAACTGATGTTGAAGGCGCTTCACGCACACTTTCTGCCTTAGCAGCAATATTCTCGGGTGTACGCACTGCTTTTGGCTTTTCACGCTTTGGTTAATCGATGAGGATGCCAGTTTCTTTCACTTTTTTTCACAAGATAACGACCATACGGAGCTGACGGTGCTTCTCTTCTTCCAAAATCCATACGCCATTTTCGCACACATTCTGCAACATTACCATGATTTTCAAAGTAATGTCGCAATATTTCCCAGAGTTCTTCAAGCGTATACGCAACCATATTCGTTCAGCGGAAGAATAAAAAAAAATTATCTGTCGAATCAGACATGAGTGTTATCATTCACGAAATAAGCACTAGTCGAAAAAAAGCGTTAGATGGCGGACCCTGTATTTAAATTAGTAATAAAATTAATATTTTATAAAAACTTAAAAGTTTTTGATAGTTTTTTTTATTATTTTATTGTTATTTTGACTAAAGCAGTTGTTAAAATGTTAATATGGCACTCTGTGAAAGCAGGAATACATACGCAGGAATGCAATAGAAGGGCAGAAAAGCAAGAATGCGGGAAGGCATGTGCAATAATAAGCCGATACTGAACAAACACATAATTACGCCTTACAGCGCGGTTTTTAACAAATTTTTTTTTTAACAAATTTATTTAAGAAAGTAACTGCATTGGAGAAGCAACTTAAGCTAAGTTTCCGTGAAATGTTCAAACATTTTTTATAATATAAGCTTGTTTTCATCAGGTATTATTGCAAAATAATAGCAGGATTGGAAATACCTTCTCCTGCGAGCAACTATTTTCTATAATGAAAATGCAAAAAAAAAAAATGCAAAATTCCCGTTTGAGCGTCAACTTTCTGATATGAGCTTGTGATCAATAATGCGCTTTGCCTCCACACTAGGAATTGAAAAAATATTAAAAAATTTGTTATTGAATTTGTAAGCCAAGCTTTGGCTTAGATTTGTAGTAGTCTAAAAGAGCTTCTCAGTGCAGTCGTGACTCAAACAAAATATTATTGTGCTGACTAGTGTTATTAATAGCTCTATTCTGGCATCATCGTCACAATTAATTGATACTGAAAAATTGTGATAATTTTGATCTGGTCTCTATTGATCCGTATTCTGTCTAAGCTGTCTCAACCGAAAAGCTTTTTTAACTCTCCACAGAAAGGTGAAAAGCTGTTCTGTGTAATGAGCATGGTAATAGTCAAATATTCAGTTGGGTAATTGAAAGAGTTATATAAGAGGGTAATAGTGGCGGCCGTAGCCTAGTGGGTAGAGTGCGTGGCCCCTAAGCTAAAGAACCGCGGTTAGCCCGGGTTCAATTCCAGCTCAGACAGAAAGTTTTTTCAATTGAACTAATTTTTCTGTTCGGTCGTCACCTCTCTGCAGACAATGGCAAACCTCAGAGCTTAAAAATTGCTATATAAAGCTTCTTGAGAACAAAAGCCGTTCGGAGTCGGCATAAAACACGTAGGTCCAGTTCTCGATCATTTGTGATCAAACATTTAATAACACGCACAACCCAATTGATCAATAGAAGCTAAGTCAAAGTCCTTCCAAGGGCTGAAATGGCCAGTTTATTTTTTTTTTAATTGAAAGAGTTATGTTTTTGCCCAAAAGTTAAAACGATGTTATGAAGCACTGGCTTTGTTTATGTTAATGGCTTCAATTAAGTTACTGCAATCAGATTTGTTTAGCGATAAATCGTAGCAAACTAACTTTTTAACTCATTAAATAAATCAAATCTTGGCTCCAGATTCCTTAAAATTTATATTAAGTTTTTATATTATTTATATAAGTTTTAGATATTATCCTTATTTTGGCTCTTTACTTATTTGTGACCTACTTTGCTGTTTGTCACTAATTTGATCACTGTTGATACAGAAAGAGCTTTTTCAAAGTGCTCAGAATATGAATTTGTATCAATTGTGACTTCTGTATGAACTGATACTGAGGTGGCTTTTGTGATTTTGTTAGAATAGAGCTGCAAATGTACGAAAAGAAAGCGAAACAGTGTTGCATACTTCATTTAAATTTGTGGGTTAGGCCTTTATTGTACTGAGTAGCTTATATGCGAATTATTTAAATTATCATATAATAAAGCAATACAAAAAAGTGGTTTTACTTAAATTAAAAACAAGCAAAATAAATTGAATTTTTTAAGCCAAATCGTGAAAGATTAACAAGTTACCGCTCTTTGACTTGATTAAAATTTTCTTTTCACATTTTTACTTCAAAAATTTTTTATACATGTCCAATGTCCTTATGCTTCGCATGTTTATATAAAATTTTAAATCTAATAGCTAATAATAGTAAAATGACTACATTTTACGTTAATTTAAAAAAAAAAATAATCAATATTTTCTCATAACGAATTTGTTTAATATCGTGAATAAATAGTGGGGCTATAATAAATTCCAGTAGTAATCTAAAAAAGTTAAAAACATTTAAAAATAAATCAATTTTTCCAAATTTTGTTATAACTTGCCCCTAGCTCCCCTACTAAAAACTTTAAACGCGTTTTCTGGAAAACTTCGCATGCGATCTGACGACTCTCATCACTCAGTCAATTTTTGACAATTTGTAGTGTTTTTTTTTCAATTACGCGTTGTTAAATTGTCCATGGAATGAACCATAATCATTGCATATTGGATTATTTTCCAATAAAAAAGTAACGAAAGTTTTCAGTAAAAAAGACAAAAAATTTTTGCGACCTGTGGAAATGTCGCCGTCGTTGTTTTAGGATCATGATAAAATAATCTGAAAATTTTATACAATTTTCTTCAAAGTACTATTAATATACCTAAAAAGTTTTGAGTGCCCATACTTTTTTTAAAATAAAATCATGAAAATTGCCTATTCTTCGGCCTGTCTAACCAGAACCTTAAATTTTAGGAAAGTTTTCTTGAAAGTAAATCAAAAGTATGAAGTAAATAAACACTATTGAAGTTAGAATTGCATATAATACAGTCGTCAAAATATTTAACCAATTTTCGTACAGCAAGAAAAAAAATCGTGTTAATTTAACAAAATTTTAAAAAAAATTTCAGGTTAAATTTTCTAACATGAATCGTCAGGTTAAGATTACCACATGTAATTCGGGTCGATTTAACCTGCTCTTGTTGTTTAATGAAACTGATAAATTTAGTTATCTTAACCGAATTTAAATCAGTATTTGTGGTTATATCGAATTAAATTAGACTTATTTAACCAAATGCTAGGCTCAAATGTTTTTAGCTCAATCACCTACAGGGTTGTCAATATTCGAAGCACCCATATGGCAACACTGTAACTTTCCGCAGTGATGCCAAATCGACTAATGACATACCGCGTTTGAAGCGTCGTTCCAAGCAAATGTTTACAATGGAACAGTACACGCCACGCGAACGCTCTAAAATTGTTGAAATTTACATTCAACAAAACAAGTCAATAGTGAAAACTCAACGTGCTTTCAAAAAAATAAATAAAGTGAAAAGTGCGCCTTCCAAGAAAACAATTTATCGTTTGTATGAAAGATTTACAACTGGTAATACTCTTGGTAACCCAAAGAGGCCAAATAAAAAGCGACCAAGGCGATCGGATGAGAATATTGCAGCCGTACGAGCCAGTATTGAGCAGTCACCAACAACATCCCAAAATCGCCGTTCTCAACAGCTCGGCATTCCCCGATCCACTTTACAACGCATTTTACGTGTTCATTTGAATTTGTTTCCGTACAAAATTCAATTGGTAAACAAATTGTTGCCTACCGATAAGCCACGTCGATTGGAATGGGCCCAAAGAGTCATCGAAATGGCTGAAGAAGACGAGCAATTTTGGCATAAAATTATCATGAGCGATGAAGCTCATTTTCAGTTGAACGGAACGGTAAACAAACAAAATTGCCGTATTTATGCCACTGAAAATCCACAAGAGATTCAAGAGGTACCTCTTCACGATGCAAAAGTCACTGTTTGGTGCGGCGTTTGTGCTAAAATGCTCATTGGGCCGTTCTTTTTCGAAGATGATAATGGCCACAGAGTTACTGTCAATCAGGAGCGTTATCGCGATATGATAAACAATTTTTTCATGCCAATCGTTCGTCGAAAGCGTATCAGGCACTACTGGTTTCAACAAGACGTCGCGCCACCACACACAAGCCGCACTACAATCGATTTTTTGAAGCAATTGTTCCCTGGCCGTTTGATGTCAAAAAATGGTGATTTCGATTGGCCGCCAAGATCACCAGATTTAACGCCTCCAGACTTCTTTTTGTGGGGTTATTTGAAATCAAAGGTTTACGTCAACAAGCCAAAGACCCTAGAAGAGCTGAAAACCAACATCCGTCAAGAAATAACCGCCATTCCCATCGAAATGTTGAAGAAAACCATGGAAAATGCTGCAAAACGGGCACAATATTTCGTAGAGGCCAATGGCGACCATTTACGAGATATCATATTCAAGAAATAATATAAGCAAATCTACTTGAACCCAATTAAATGATATTCATGACGAACAGACAAAAATTGTGGTTTCTTTGATTTATTTAAAAATAAAATGGGCGCTTCGAATATTGGCAACCCTGTATATGCAAATTTTTGGAATTTTTTAACAATCACATCACGAGAAACAAAATTATAACTAAAAAAAAAGAAACCCTTTTTGCCACTAGCAGGGGCCAGAGGGAGAGCTATAGCAAATGAATCATAGGCATTTTATTTTTTTTGCTCAAATGACCACAGAATTAGATAAAATTGAAAACTTAAAGACATGTTCTTTTCACCTACCTTATGTACCTCTGGCATCACTAAAACCAACATATAAGAACATCACTTTATATCATTAAATAAAGTTAGATACCAAGTAAATGTTGGTATCAATACTAACTCTTCTTGAGTTAGTATGAAACATAATGAAATGTATGATAGTTTTTCTTAATAAATATGGAACCAATTTTTTCTAAATACAACTCATCTAATTTGCGAAAATTTTTTACGCGCGCAAGCATTTGCCAACATCCAATTACTGCACTGTTTTTTTTTGTCCTTATTTGCGCTACTTATATGATATATGCGTGCATGCATATGTAAAATTCAGTTATCTTCTTTTATTATCCTTATTTTTGCATAAAAATATATATGTGAAAAATAAAAATATCAAAAAAATGTTACAATAAAAACCAAGCAGAATAGAAACACAAAAAGAAAGGAAATACGATAAAAAACTTGAAACGCAAGGTTAAATAAACGAGGTTCTAAAATCATAAAATGCCACAAATTAGATCCTTCGCAAAGCAATTTCGGTAGCAAATTTCAGTTTGCAGCCACTTGACAAAATTTCAATTGCTTATTTTAGAAATGATGCGAAGAATAAAATTTTATAAATGCACGAAGTATAAAACCACAAAAACTACATACATTTGTTTTAATGAAGAGAGAAATACCTGCAAAGCAAGAAATGGTATCACATTGCAAAATATAAGGTTTTATTTTTTAAGGAGACCTTAATGTAGCTTAAAGTAAAATTTTAGATAAAGATACAAATGATATTGTTCTACTTCAAAGTTCAAATGAATATAGTTTAACCCTTTGACGACCAATGGGACACCGGTGTCCCATTTACCTTTTTATTTTTCCTGAAAAAACTACTGGACCTATTTTTCTCAAATACGTATTATTTAACAGGGAATAAATGTGGCTTTAAAAAAGTTTTTAATTTTTTAGTCTAGGTGCATCCCTTTGCCTACTAGACCACCCCAAAGTAGAAAAATCTTAACTTTTTTCCATCTATTTTCTTGCTGCAATATAATGGAGGGTTATGGAGCTACAGGTCCAAAATTTTGACAGAAGTTGTGGACAACCTTATTCTTTCCAACAACCACACAAAAAAAAAGATGGTGCACTTCGACCACCCACACCATCAACCAATCTGATGGGACATATATGTCCCATTGGTCGTCAACGGTAAAAATCTAAGAACTTTTATAATTTTGTTCACGAGTTCATTTATTCGTAAAAAAAAAAAAAATTTGGCTTAAATTTTGAATTATTACATGAAAAGTCATTTTTTGTGATACATTTCAAAACAATTTCTTTCATTTTTGAAGCAAAATGGTTTTTTGCATATGGCACAAATAGAATTTGTTCGATTTTCCTTGCTGTTTATAGCAGACAATACATCTCTTACGTCCGGTTTCACTTTTGCAAAGATAATGGCCGGACAGTGTGGGGACTTGCGCAAGTTTGACTCGTTTAGATCCCTCTGTTACAGAAGTAGGTGGTGGTCTCTTGCGACTGCTGAACGAATCGATCAATTGAGTAGCCAGCTGCGCACGGAATTCCAATGCACTGACAGAAAATGGATCATTATTCGATGTCGAGATTTTGTTGTAAACAATGTATGCATTATGCACACTCAAATCAAAAAGATCATAGAAAAGACGCAAGTAGAATTTGGTTTTTGATTTGCGATCGTGTTCGTAGTAAGACTTAAATAAAATAAAAATACAAATTAGAATTTAATTTTTGGCCAAAAAAAGAAAAATCGACCAACCTTTTTTTGATCCATGAGATCCACTCCGCCCATTCCTTTATTGTAGTGCTGAATTGCAACTGGACATTTGACATCGATCTTTGTGGCGGATCCAGCTTGGCGTCGTTTTACGTTGACTGATTCAAGTGGGGGTAGAAAATTAGATCCCAAAAATACGGCACGATTGTCCATCTACTTCAGCACGGCCACACCATTATCTACCATGCACTGGAATTCGCCACGTTTGAATTCCTTGTCTCCATCAAATTTAGGCATTTGTTTACGGTTGGAGCGAAGAGTGCCACAGGCTCTCATGTCTCTCTCTTTTAGCGTGTAAAGCAATTTCGGATTGTTGAAAAAATTATCGAAATACAATTCAATACCCATGCCATCGAGACCTTCCGCCATATCCAGAACAATTGACTCGCCAATGCCTATTTCTTTTTGCGATTTCTTGCCTGTGTATATGTCAAATTTGTAAAGGTAACCAGTCGCCGAGTCACATCGGCACCACAATTTAAATCCCCATGAAATTGGTTTATCCTTCATGTACTGCTTCATTATGTTACGTCCTTTGAATTTTACCATATGTTCATCGATGGCTTGGCACTTGGTCTCGCACATTGCATTCGCGAATGCTTTGTTGAAATGAATGATTGTTGGCCGAATTTTGTACGCTCGATCGTACGATGGATTATCTCGAGATGGCTGTTCAACATTGTTGCTAAATTGTAAACAAGAGCGAATGTCTTCGAATCTTTTTCGGCACATTAAATTTGAAATAAGTGGCACTTGGGCAATGTCGACCAGTATAGCCTAGTGTCTGGGAGACGGTGAATTGTCATGCACAAAATAATGCCCAAAAATGCCTCCAATTCAGCCAAAGAAATCAAGAAAACTTTGCCTTTTTGCTCAGCGTATATTTCCGACTGTCGCTTGATCAATTTAAGCATTGTATCTAGGTTGGAAACTGCACTAAACACATCGTAAACACTCGGCACGCCACTGTCGGGTGCAGCAATTGGCAACAAGACTTTTCCGTATTCGAAATCTGGATCAGTAAACTTTGGTAGAGTGTAGTTAGCCTCCGCATTTTTCCACTTGAAAGTTACTGGTTCAGTTGTTGGTAGCTTCTCGCATGTAACTTGCGGTAGTGTTGCTGACTTTTCACGCGCAGCAGCGCTAGTCGACGGTTGTTCATTCTCAGCAAGGATATCATCGATTACGATTTCTGTTCCGGGCTGTAGGGTGGCAGCATCCTCCTCAAGAAAAGCAATATCTTCTTCATCCAACTCTAAAGCACGTTCATCGTCATCGCTATCATCGACATTCAGCAATTGAATAATTTGTTCCTCAGTGAGGTAGAAACGGCGCGATCTCATTGTGTAACTGCAAAACTGAACCGACAATATTTCTGAAGCACGAACCAAAAAAGGCAAGTTACTTACCAAAATTTTATGAAATTCCAAACAATTTGATATGAAGGACTGTTTTTCACTTTTTAAAACGCTCGCGTTTAACAACTACTTTTTCTGACTGAACGAGACACGTACAATATATACAATAATGAGAATAAAAGAACCCACAAACAGTAAACAAAAAAAAAACCAAAACGAAGAAACAAAAAAAATGCAGTAAGCTTTGCATTTTTAGCATTCAAATTTGAATGAGACCGTGTTTTTGCATTTTTGCATTACCAACGTAAAAAAAATGGTTCATAAATTTTTACCGTTGACGACCAATGGGACATATATGTCAGATTTTTAAATTTCCCAGCGGTTCAGGAGCGGTCGTCAAAGGGTTAAGAACGAAGTTTGCATAACTAAACTCGTTGAGACTACGTTAGGCATTGAATAACTTTGTACTGAACAAGTAAGACAACTTTGTAGTGAGTATTTCTCTAAATGATTTACGAACGAAAAGGAAGTTTCCTTGGAGAATTATATTTGAAGTCTTAAATAAAAAGCTGAGTTTTTAAGAGTAAAAGCTCTGATTTTGTATCAAAGTGTAAAATGCGGTTTCTGAAAACTTTAGAATGGTGAACCCAATGAATAAACTATTGACATAAAAGTGTTGCGTTTTTTTCTTAAATTGGTAGTTCTCAGTATTTATTTCTTGACTTCGACATAAGTTAGTTGAAATTAAAAATATTCACAGCTTATATGATTTTATACCAGCAAATTGTTGGAGTCTAGATGAATTCGAGATAAAGAAGTAAACAAAGAGCACAACAACGAATCTTTGCAGAATCAACGCAGTCACTTTTCCAAACTTTTGCTTTTTGCAAAATTGTAGAAAAAAACCTTGCTTTAAAAAGTGTAGTGCGCACCAAGTTTAAGCAACCAAACGTACACAAACTATTTGGTTGCACTGTATTTATGTTTGTTTATATTCACCACGCACAATGACCCGTGGTTATATATTTGATTTACAAGACGCTTTTTCGCACTAAGCTAATGTTCTATGTATTTCACTCGCGCACTTTTAATGTTTATATATTTTGTTATATTTATTTTGTATTACGCACTTACACATTAAGTTTATATTTATTATTCACTCACGCACTTTTTATGTTAAAATTATGCACTTTTTCAAAATACCGTTTTTTGTCTTTATAAGCATCAAGAATTTGAAAATAAAGATTATTAGTTCCTCGAGCTTTAAATCAGCTTGATCTTTTATTTTCTAAGCCTAAGTGCATTTTCATGCCGGCTGTTTTTAAAGGAAAAAATATAAAAACTTAGAGCCAGTGGCGTTATTAAGCGCCGGCAAAATTTTTGAGGCAGGTCCTTTTAATTAAAAACAAAAATTTCAAAATAAAACTTTACATGGCGATCCTGCCAAACACGGACCCAAATTTGATTCGTACGCAAGAAGAAATTTTGCCGACGGCAAAACAACACATACAGCAAAAATACGTACCAGATGGTGATGACGTAAAAGCACCAAAATCATGGAGTACAACAACTCTATTTAAACAACACGCAGAGGAATTCATGAGCACCTACAGGACATGGTTGCTGGGCGTAGAAGAGGAGCAACAAAGGGAACTGGAGCAGCCGATTAATAAACAACAACAACAATAAACAAAAATTTATTTTTATCATTAATTTTATAAAAACAAACTTATAAAACAAAATTATAAAGAAACACTGAAGAACTAATAACCCTTTCTTAATTTATTTTTCAAGTAATGTTAATTAACAAATAAACAATGAAGTAAATCCATATTTTTTTAAATTTATTATTAAATTTTTGTACACAAAATAACACACGAAACTTGCATCTTTTCACTTCAATAACAACTTGTTGCGCTTATTATTACAAATTTTTTTTTCTCTTACACACAAACACTTGGCAAATAGTTAAGATAAACAAAATTTTTGCGAACAACAACATTTCTTTCTTTTGCATATATTTTTTTTTTTATGCTTTGTTGCTCAAAACACTACACTTAAAATTGAATTAAATGCATACATTTAGCGAATATATGCTAAACGAAAACTACGCGCACGGATTATAACATCTTTGCTACATTTTGTTAAAATTACCTTTTCTTTGAATATTGAATCGCGACCGACACTTATAATAAAAAATTTTTTTTTCACTACGCGAAAACTACTCGACCGCCATTATATTTTTCATTCATTAAACTGAAACGTCAGTTTTACTTTCTTTTTATACTCATATTCGCAATTAATCATTGCAGACACATGTTTAAATGTTGGCATGCATGATTTATTGGCACTATGAATCACAGGGTGATTCAAGTGAAATAAAAAAAAAATTAAAATTTTAATGTTTTGATGTCATGACATAAATTTATGGACATTATTAAAGAATACATAATATTTCTTGAAAAATTAAAGAAAAATTTCAGAAAAAGTAAAAATCGAACTTATACTGAAGAATATAAAAAGGCTAAATTGCAAAAAATTGAAAATTTGAAAAACGAAATAGTCAAATATGAAACTTTAGAAGATTGCAAACATTTTATTGTAGAATTTAATAAAATTTATTATGAATTACATGAATTCATAAAAAATTTAATAACACGAAAAGAAGATAAAATAAACTTGGATTTATCATCGGTTTGGGAGGAAGAAACTAATTTGCCAAAAATGTCAAGTTTTGACATAAATGTAGTAGGTAAAAACCTACCAGTTTTTAAAGGAGTTTGTGAAGAATTAGATGATTTTATAGTGAAAGCAGAATTGCTTCATGATTTAATAAAAGATGAAGATAAGGCCATTTTTATAAAGTATGTATACAATTTTAAATTAACAACCCAAGTGAGAAGTATACTTGGACGTTTGAACAGACCTTCGACATTAATTGAATTAAAATCTTTATTGGTGAAATCTTATCCCAATCCAAAAACAGTACAGCAAATGCTAAATGAATTTAGTTCTATATCACAGAATAATCTAACAATTTCCGAATACAGAGAAAAAATAACAGAATTATCAGAGCAATTAAGCAATTTAGAGCTACAAAGCTTAGAGAAACCCAGTCAAGAGACAAAAGATGCAATATTTAAGGTCAACGAAAGTATGGCACTTAATATTTTTTCAAAAGGTGTCAGGACAGAATATAAAACTATTTTACAGGCGAATCCGCCAAAAACTTTTAATGAAGCAACTGAAAGATGCTTGAATATTGAGCAAAATCTTTCAACAGATAGAAACAATATTTTACATATACAGAACAGAAATAATTCAAGAAACTATAATGAGCAAAATAATAGATTTAATCAAAACTTCAGAAATTACAATAATCAACATTTTTCCAACAGAAATAATAACAATTATAGAAATAATACATTTCAAAACAGGAATCAAAATTTTTCAAATAATAATTACAGAAACAATAATAATTTTCAAAACAACAATCAAAATACCAATTACAGAAATAATAACAATTACAGAAGCAACAATTTTCAAAATAACAATAATTTTTACCGTGAAAACAGAAATAATAATAATAATTTTATAAACAATAATAACAATTTCAATAGAAATACAAATTTTACAAACAACAACAATGCGCAGGGAAACGGATATGGCCGGGTAGCAGGAATTGTTACCCACAGAGGCCAAAACTGATCCTACAACTTACTAAAAATTTAACCAATTTTATTATATTAAAGTGCAAAAATACAAATGAGAATCTGAAATTCCTAATAGACACGGGAGCAGATATTTCTATCTGCAAGAAAAGAAGCGTGAATAAAATAGAAACAAGAAATATTTCAACAATAACTGGTATAACAAATGAAAGTATAGAGTGCATAGGCACATCATATTTAAATTTTTTAATTGAAACGGAGGAAATAACACACAATTTCCACATAGTAGAAAATGAATTTCCAATATTAACAGATGGCATAATAGGGCGTGACATGTTGAGAAAGTACATGTCTAAAATAGATTTTGAAACTTACACGGTAACATTTTTAATAAATGAAAAAGAACTAACTTTACCAATAATTTTAAATTATAAAAACTTTACAGTACCTGCTCGATCAGAAGCAGTGATCCCCATAAATATTAGGGTTAATGAAGATAGTTTAATCCTTAACAAAGAAATAAATAATGGAGTCTTCATTGCAAATAGCATAATACCTGCAAATGGCGTAGCACACGTGAAAGTTTTAAACACGACAGAAGAAGAAATAAATTTAGAGGATATAAACATAGAAACAAAACCATTAAAAAACTACAACATATTTACAAGCAAAGAAACTAATAAATTTAATGCACATAGATTACAAGAACTTTTAAAAACATTAGACATAGGATGCAACGAACCGGAGGCAGAAAAATCAATTATTGACATTTTTAAACAATTCCAAGATATATTCCACCTCCCCGGAGAACCATTGACCGTGAACAATTTTTACACGCAAGAAATTCATACTACTGATTCAACAGCGGTATACATAAAGAACTACAGACTCCCACAGACACAAATGACAGAGATCAACGAACAAGTAGACAAACTTTTAAAAGACAACATTATTGAACACTCAGTTAGCCCTTACAATTCGCCACTATTAGTTGTTCCAAAAAAATCAAATAATGATGAAAAAAAATGGAGATTAGTGGTCGATTTCAGGAAACTAAACGAAAAAATAGTTAACGACAAGTTTCCCCTTACAAAAATAGAAGACGTACTTGACAAATTAGGAAGAGCTAAATACTTTTCGACGTTGGACATGACTAGCTCCTTCCACCAAATACGATTACACGAAGACTCACGACAATTAACTGCCTTTTCAACAAATAACGGACATTACCAATTTAAACGCCTACCTTTTGGACTAAAAATATCGTCCAACAGCTTTCAGCGCATGCTAACAATAGCATTGAGTGGTTTAGATGCTGAAGCATTTCTATACGTAGACGATATTATTGTGTTTGGATGCAGTTTAGGGCATCACAATGAAAATTTAGCAAAAGTTTTTGAAAGGATGAGGAAATTTAATTTAAAACTAAATGCACACAAGTGCTCATTTTTGAAACCAGAGGTTGTTTATCTAGGACACCTCATAACTGCTAAGGGCATTAAAACTGACCCAGCAAAAAATAAAATCATTAAAAATTACCCTGTACCAAAAGACACAGATGAAGTCAGAAGATTTGTTGCTTTCTGCAATTATTATAGGAGGTTCATACCCAAGTTTGCAGAAATAGCTAAAGTTTTGAACTCACTACTAAAAAAAGATGTTAAATTTAATTGGACTGAAGATTGTCAAAATGCTTTTGAAACGTTAAAAACAAAATTATTAAACCCACCGATACTACAATACCCAAATTTTGAAAAACAATTTGTACTGACAACAGACGCCTCAAATTATGCGTTAGGTGCTGTTTTGTCACAAGGTGATATTGGTTTAGATCTACCAATATCATACGCGAGCAAATCTCTAAACAAACACGATTTAAACAAACCGATAATAGAAAAAGAGTTATTGGCCATACATTGGGCCATAAATTTTTTCAGACCATACCTCTACGGTCGCAAATTTTTAGTAGTAACAGATCACAGACCTTTAGTGTCTCTGTTTTCCCATAGAAACCCGTCATCTAAGATGACACGTATTAGATTAGACTTATGCGATTACAATTTTGAAATTATATACAAGAAAGGCAGCATGAATACTAATGCTGACGCATTATCTCGTATAGTACTAAACAGCGATTCATTGCAGGCTATGATTCCGACAGAAACGGATGATAGGAAAATACTGGCTATAACACGAAGTATGGTTAGAAATAAACATACACAAAACACTAATTCAGACACAACAAGTGACATTACTAACAAGAAGTCTGATCAACTTTTTGCTTGGGAATGCACATCCAAATCAGATATAAACAAAATGATACAATTAAAATTCGTAATAGATAGAAATTACAAGGGAACCCAAATATATATAAATAATAGAGAAGTTATTGCAAGATGCAGCGATAATCCATCGATCACACAGCTGACTTTGGAGAAACTGTCTTCAAAAATGCAAAGGTTAAATATAAACGAGCTCGCGTTAAGTAAAAATGATAAAATATTTGAAACCATAAGAATGGATAAATTTAAAGAGATATTTAATAATTTACAAAGACAAAATAATGAAAATTTAAAAATTTTAATATACAATGAACCTACAAGAATAATTGATAAAGATATACAAAATAAATTAATTGAAGAATATCATAATTCGGCTCATGGAGGACACATGGGCATTAGAAAAACCAATTTAAAAATGAAACAAAAATACATTTGGAAAAACATGAACAAAATGATAAAGAAATATATATTAAATTGCGAACAATGTAAAATCAACAAACAAACCAGACATACAAAAGAGGAATTAACTTTGACAGACACACCAGGAACTAGTTTTGAAACAATATCAATAGATACTGTAGGGCCTTTGCGATTATCAAATAATTTACGTTATATATTAACTATGCAATGTGAGTTAACGAAATATGTCATTGCTTGTCCAATGGAGACCAAAGACGCAAAGACTGTAGCCAAATCCTTAATAGAAAATGTTATTTTAATCTATGGTCATTTTAAAGTTCTTAAATCAGATAGGGGTACTAAATTTACCAATGAATTGATGTCGGAAATCTGCAAACAGCTTAACATTAAACAAATATTTAGCACGCCTTATCATCATGAGACTTTAGGTTCAATAGAAAGAAACCACAGAGTATTGAACGAATTTTTATTAAATTTTTGCAAAGATGATGAATGGGACCATTGGATCCCATACTTCACATTTGCTTACAATACAACACCTCATGTTGACACTAATTACACTCCTTTTGAACTTATATTTGGCAAATTAGCAAACCTACCAAATGATAATCTAGATAATTCAAAATGTTACAACACAGATAATTATGCGCAAGAATTGAGAGTAAGATTAAAATACTCATTAGAAAAAACGAAAGAATTGATAAATATAGCAAAGATTAAACGAATTCAAAATAATGTCACATCTGCACCATTAAATATAAAAATTGGTGAAAAAGTAATGATAAAGAAAATAAATAGAAAGAAAAACCAACCACCATATCATGGTCCATATATTATAGTTGATAAAAATGGAGTAAATTCTAAAGTTGATGTAGATGGTAAAATCAAAGAATACCATAATAATTTATTAAAAAGATGGATTTAATTCAAATTTTTCAATTAAAGTAAAAAATTTATTAACTAAAACAATTGCATTGTATAAATTTCATAAACAAATTGAATTTGTATAATTTTTAATAACATATATCATATATCTATTTTGAAACCATTTCTGTAATAAAATATAAAATATAATCTGTTATAGTTAATAAGAATATTTCAAATGCATGAAACAAGTACTATATTTTAAGATTAAATAATATATTGGATTATAATAAGAAAATTTGAATTGTATAATTTTAAAAATTATTTTTCTTTTTTCAAATAATTTTTATCTTAAGGATGGGGGTGTAGTGCGCACCAAGTTTAAGCAACCAAACGTACACAAACTATTTGGTTGCACTGTATTTATGTTTGTTTATATTCACCACGCACAATGACCCGTGGTTATATATTTGATTTACAAGACGCTTTTTCGCACTAAGCTAATGTTCTATGTATTTCACTCGCGCACTTTTAATGTTTATATATTTTGTTATATTTATTTTGTATTACGCACTTACACATTAAGTTTATATTTATTATTCACTCACGCACTTTTTATGTTAAAATTATGCACTTTTTCAAAATACCGTTTTTTGTCTTTATAAGCATCAAGAATTTGAAAATAAAGATTATTAGTTCCTCGAGCTTTAAATCAGCTTGATCTTTTATTTTCTAAGCCTAAGTGCATTTTCATGCCGGCTGTTTTTAAAGGAAAAAATATAAAAACTTAGAGCCAGTGGCGTTATTAAGCGCCGGCAAAATTTTTGAGGCAGGTCCTTTTAATTAAAAACAAAAATTTCAAAATAAAACTTTACAAAAGCCAAAAGCACAAATAATTATGTTTTGATTAAACAGAAGTTGTGCATATAAGCTTATCAAAGTGGATGGACTCAGTGTTGCGAAATTGAGGAAATATTCCCTTTTTGTGGAAAATTTTGTCGTAATTTTTGACAAAAGAGGAAAAAGGAAATTTTTTACTTTACAGAAGATACTCGAATATTCGTCAAAGTCTAAACACTATTAATATCAATATCACAAAAAATTGTTGTAACTTTGCCGCATTTAAACTCTGAGTCCGAAAGAATTTCGCTTTAGTGACTGACGTTAAAAATAAGAAAAGAAATTGAATCGGAAACGATATGCCTAGTAGCATCTGCAGAAGTAGATCAGCTTTCAAAATAAAAATATGACGTTAACTGATTTCATTGTGATACTGGAGCATTTAAGTCTCTTTGAATTGCAGTCTGGTTCTATTTGTTTAAAAAAATAATAACCATTAGAAATAGTATAAAACATCTTATTTTAGTCGCCGAGATGAAGAAACATGTATAAGATACTTATTTAGAAGGAGCGTCCAGATGGCATTTTGGAGCACGTCAGCAGCTTTAAGAAACTCTCTAACCGATCGGGCTGAAATGTACACATATTATTGTACATATGCGCACTTATATCTCAAATTTCTTCTATTTTGTTTTTTTTTTCCTCAAACACTTTATTTTACTAATGGACAAAGTCAGTATCTAACATTTTAATAAGAATTTTTGAGTTTTTGTTTCAGACGTTCCAGAGCTGAAAAATCATGTTAACCAGTTTTAGCCCGAATTGTGCTTGCGGCGAGCGTTGAGAAATTTTTTTTGGGCCAATTGATTTAAACTTATGCAAACAAAGAAAAAAATTAAATAAATATTTGTGGGCCAAATAAGGTTAAACAAGGTTGCCTTCAGTTGGCCCTATCTTTGCAATATCTACGTTTAAAAAATAAAAAAAAAAAATAGTTTTGTATACAAAAATACGTACACATTAGGGAAGTCAATCCCGGGATCCTGGACGATTGAAGCCTCTTTAAATCCCGAGATTGTCTTTCCGGGATCCCGGGATTTTTAAGTAAAATTTTTTTTTTACAAATATTCATGTAAATGCAAACAATTCATTATAAATTGATATGAATATAGAATTAGAAAAACCTTTTGTTGAGGCTGAAAAAGATTGTTAGGACGATGAGTGTAAATCACTGGAGCAACGGACTTTGCAAAGTTTTAGAAGAATTGCAACATCGGGAAGTAAGCTATGTATTTCAAAATTGTCAGATATTCCGACTTAGGAAATAATTTTTTTTTATGTTGAAAGCAATCGTGATCGAAATTTACAAATTGATTACGATTATCATACAACTATTTCTACAACTAACATAGAATCAGAAGGGTGCTTCTCATCAGCGGGTTATATTTGTAATAATATCCGAACAAAACTTTCTAAAAAAAAATAAAACGCGTTGATCTTACTTACGCTTAATGATTACTTTAAAAATAATTAAAATAAAAAATTTAACTTTGAAAAGGCTTTTCCAACTTAATTTGCCTTAAACACAAAAAAATCATGAAGATGATGTACAAAAAAAAAAATATCTAAAATTTATATAGTAATACCTTAAACTGTTATGTATTTTATTTTTTATATTTTTTGTTCTTTAACCCTTTCAATTTCTAGGTAAACTAAGAACAAAATAGTTTTTTTGAGATAATATTCCTATCATAACATAAACGTAACTTTCATTTTAACCTGCACTACTTACGTTTTGCAAGCTTTTACAAAGAAAAAATTATTTTGCTCCTGTTCAGCAGAAAGCCACTATGTTTATAACGTTGACCCCTGCCGCGAAGGCTTAATTCAACAGTGCTCCAAAGCTTGGGACAAATATGAAGCGTCGGCCAACACCCTTTCGGAATTCAAGAAAGACCACTTTGAAAGGTTCCCTTAACAACATGCAACAGAACCCCATCTATCTTGTCGTCAGATTGACGCAATACATGGCCGTGGCACTTTTAGCTACTCGAATTTGTACATGACTTGGTTATTTTAATAACCTTGGGCTATCTCAGTAATCAATACCAATAATACAACCCATTACTTTTTAGCTGCAATAATCATCCACGTCGTATCAAGGGTCATCACTCCTTGACACGAAGACTAAGGCGGCAACTACATAGGCCTGTCATCATACTATCAGGTTCCTCAATCTCAGTGGACACAACTCAGACTATTTAGGTTTCGCCGTCGCCTGTACTCAAATTCCAAAGGTCACAGTATATTGATCCGGTAGTTATATATAATAAGTTGGGGATTTGCCGAAGCAGACCACAGTGGGTCCCTTTTCGTCCCCTATTGGACAAAGGGTACTACTGCTCGGAGTGCTCGTACGTGAGCATGCTCTTCGTGTAAGCATCCTTTGTCACCTCAAGCATATCCTTATAGGTTAGTTGACCAATCTCGGCTTCGCCAAAAAATGGGCGTCCCAGAGTGGTCAATCTTATGCTTGCCAGCGCCGGACACTGGCACAGAATGTGTGCTGCTGTTTCCGGCTCCTCTAGGCATAACCTACACGCATCGTCCTCGGTCAGAGTCATCTTCCCGAGATGGTACATGAAGGGACCGTGTCCTGTGACCAGTGCAGTAAGCCAGCTTAAAGTCCTTCGATTGTATCGGATAACTTTTGCTGCCTCACTACGAGACCACTTCACGGCCGCCTTTGATTGCCTGCAGTTAACGGCTTCTTCCCACCTTTTACTGTGTTCCGAGTCCGTCCATTGTTTAATAAGGCCTGCCACCATGTTATCGCCTATGGCGATACGTGGTTCTGGTCCACAGAATTCTTCTGCTGATCCTGCTCTTGCTAAAGAATCAGCTTCTTCATTCTGTTCTATGCCAGAGTGTCCTCTCACCCACATAAGTGTAAGCTCATTCGTCTGGGCGCACTTATTGAGTTTTGTAAGACATTCTATGGCCAACCTGGAAGTGGTGTCTGTCCGTTGCATACACCTAATCACAGACTGATTGTCGAGAGCGATGACAATTTTCTTGCCACTGATCCGGCCATCTATCAGGTGGTCCAGCGCATGCACTACGCCAAACATTTCTGCCTGGTATACAGACACAAACCTCCCCAACCTCAGTACACAGGATAGGCTTAACTCTTTTGAGTACACGCCTGCCCCGGCCCGGCCATTCATCAGAGAGCCGTCTGTGAATATACTGATATCGCTACCAGCGATTTCTTCACAAACGGCTCCATCCGTTATAAGAGTTTTATAACATTTTTCTGTTATTTTTACTCTCTGCCTTCCATCCATAGGCATAAACGCCTCCCTGACATCTCTCTGTACAATATCAAGGATGCGAATATGACTATGCAGGGCCGTTGCCCCATGCCACGTAGCATTTCGCAACATCCTGAGGGCTGACAGCGCCGCTGTTCTCTTTATTTCTAAATCCAACGGCAGCATACCTAACAGAACCTCCATTGCGCTTGTTGGAGTGGTGCGTATTGCACCTGTTATTCCAACACACGCCAACCGTTGGACTCTGTCCAGTCTCTTCTTAATGGTTTTCTGGCTGACTTTTGTCCACCAAATCACCGAAGCGTACGTGATGACAGGTCTAACCATCATAGTGTAAACCCATTTCATAGCCTCTGGGTTTAGCCCCCATTTGAGACCACAAACGCGTCTGCACTGGAACAGAACCCTCTTGGCTCTTTGAATCCTATCTTCTACATGCTCGTTCCAGTTCAGTTTGCTATCAAGGGTTACCCCTAGATATTTAACTTTCGTGGACATGTTGATTTCAGCTCCAAAAAGTCTGAGTGGTTCTGTACTCAGGCCTACCCTCTTTCTAGTAAAGAGAATATTGTCTGACTTGCCTGCGTTTACGGTAAGGCCTTGTTCTCGACACCACTCCTCCACCATTCGGAGTGCTCCCTTCATGATGTCAGAGATGGTGTCAATGAACTTGCCGCGGATCACTAACGCAATGTCATCTGCATACCCTATCGTGTGTATGCCCGATTCATCCAGTCTAACCAGTAGTGAGTCCACAGTTATGTTCCACAGGGTTGGCGATAACACCCCGCCCTGGGGACATCCTCTACTTACTCTACCTCTAGTCTTTACTCTACCATTCTGCATGTTGACAGCCCTGTATTTGAGCATATTGTCCACCCAATTTGCTATCATTGGGCTTACATTACGTTCTGTCAGGGCTTGCCGCAGCCTCCCAAAGCATATTTTGTCGAAAGCACCCTCGATGTCCATAAATGTGGCCATCGCAATGCCTCCTGAAAATACCTCCTTTTCAGTCACTCTTACCAATTCGTGATGAGCACTCTCCGTAGACCTACCTGCTCTATATGCATGTTGGCATCTACTCAGAGGATTTTGCGTCAGCGAGGTGCTCTCAAGACAGTCAACCATCACTCTTTCCATCGTTTTCAGGAGAAAAGATGTTAGGCTGATCGGTCTGAACGACTTTGCCTCCGCATAATCTTTTTTTCCAGGCTTCGGAAGAAAGACAACTTTTGCCTCTCTCCAGACTCTCGGAACATACCCAGTCGCTAGGCAAGTAACGAATATACCCCACAGCCTATGTGCAATGAGATCTTCCCCCCACTGCATCATAGCAGGGAATATACCGTCCATCCCTGATGTTTTGTACGGAGCAAATGAGCGTATAGCACTCCTCACCCCGTCCATGGTGATCATCCTTTCGGCTTCCAGCCTGTCAACCCTGTGCATTCCTTTCTTCAAGGGTGTCCACGGGTCATCAGACTTAAAACTTCCAGGAAAGTGCACCTCCATCAGAACTTCCATGGACTCCTCAAGGTTCTCTGCCATGGTTCCATCCTTCTTTCGGATCAGTCCCACTTTGGAGAATGGGTCTTTTGAAACCATTTTCTGAAGCCTACATGCTTCTGATATAGTTTCCATCCCAGAACAGAAGTCTCTCCACGACTGCCTTTTCCGTTGTCGTATGAGGTACTTCAGTTCCCTTTTCCGTGCCTTGTAATTTGCCCATGTTTCTGGGGTTCCCCCTCTCATGTGCAGGTTGAAGGCCTTCCTAACCTTCTTCTTCAGAGATTCAATTTCCGTGCACCACCATGGCGTTGGATCACCATCGTCTACTGAAAGTATTGGGCATGCCACCTCGTAGGCTTCGACCATGGCCGAGCTAAGGTGTTTGACATGACTTTCTACTTCCACCGTATTCCCTGGTACTTTTATCGCTTTTTGGGTCAGTGTTTCCCTCAAATTCGCCTTATATTTCGCAGGATCTGTATTCTTGGGAATCCTGACCTTCCTGCTATTCCGCTGGCGTCGGATTCCGTACTTGAATTCAAACTGTATGGATCTGTGGTCCGACATGGTTAGCCTATCCACGACCCTCCAATTTTTTATTCTGTTCAGAATCTTCCTGCAGATGAGAGTTACATCAATCACTTCCGCTCGCCTCGCATCAACGAAAGTCGGTTGTGCTCCTCTATTTGCTACCAACAGATTGTACCTCTCCACAAACTCAAGCAATTGCTCTCCTCTGTCGTTGTTGTTGGTGCTACCCCACGCAGTATTGTGCGCATTAGCATCACATCCTATCATCACTCCAATGTTCCTTTCCTCACAGTACTTTACCAGATTCTCCACCTCTTTTGAAGGTGGTTGGTCTGGAGAGTCGTAGGTAAGATACGCTGAAGCTACCATACAAGCACCTGTACCATCCCCAATTCTCACAACGGTGAGATCCGGGGAATATAGGCGTGGCATATGTACCGCTAGTATACCATGTCTCACCAAGATACAGGTCCGTCGTCTGCCATCTGTTACTGGTTGGTACAGCGTGGCCTTTCGCTCTGAGAGACTTTTAATTCTATTGTGAAGAATCCAAGGTTCCTGAAGCATTGCTATGTCAATTCCATCCTCCTCCATGCAACGCATCATCATTGCTGATGCTGCCTACTATGGTGTAGATTGAGTTGACACACAATGAGGTTTTCCTGGTACGGGCCCACCACCCGCCCTGGTGGCTCTTCCCTTGCAGGATTCCCCACCAGCCCCGTACCAGGGGTTCCATCGCACTCACCTTGCATCCATTTCGAATTTATGAGAGCTTGATCAAGGCCGCAGTTGAGTTTCCCTCCTGCCAACCTGATTGCCTCCATCTCATCCTTCCGGCACCACACGGTGAGCTTGACGCCTCCTTTCTTTGCATCTCCGAACTTCGTTACGTTACTAACTCTCCATTTAGAAGTGTCTGCAACGCACCGGTTCTGGGTCTGCAACCTCCTAAGGATGACCTCCTTGCCTTCAGAAGTTCCGTAGACAAAGATGAACATCCTTCTAACGTCCTTCAATGCGTACAGTCGGTCGATCCGCAACTCAGCCCCTTCCCATAAGTTCTTGAGCTTTGTCACGTTTCGGCACAGCCATACCTTGGATGATGGGTTCTTGCACTTAAGTACAATTATTCCATCCTCCAAGTTTGCATTGCCCACAAAACCTACATCGCCATCACTCTCATCGATGGTGTCGAGAGACTCCAAGAGAGCGGATTTAAAGACCGCTAACTGAGACTCTCCCAACTGACCATCGATGGAACAATCTACGATGCCCATTAAGAGGTCTTTTTCTGCTACCATAGCATAGGATGTCCGACAGCTTCCAATAACCCCTACCTGGTTTGATCTTCCTCCAGCTAAAGCCTTCGACTTCGCGTTCGCAACCCTTTGTTTTGGCAAAGTTTTACTACCGCTCGGTTTCTGGCTATCAGCCCTCCACGATTTGCCCTGGCTATCGACTTTTGAGGGTCGTCCACCAGCTCCCAACGTCCTTCCTTTATGTGGAAGGCTATCAACCTTTACAGGATGTCCACCTTCCCCATCCCCATCCTTAGCCGAAGAGCTAACAGCCGTAAGCTGTCCACCTTCCGACTCACCGGTTCGAGTCGTCCCTGTAACGACTTCGCCGAAAGGTCCAGGCTGCTCCCTGAATCTTTTCCGCTCGTTCGTCTTCGGGGTGGACTCATCGCATGACATGCTTTGGAATTGGTCCGCCATTTTACTGACGGGGGACTCCAAGGCATTCTCCCCAGCGGTTGTGCCCGCCCTCTTTCGCTTCCTCCTCCGCTTCTGCTTCTCCCTAACACGGAGTCGCTTTGCCTCGGAATCAGCGTCGTTCCCTATCGCTGAAGCTCCGACGGGACTGGCTGACAATTTCACTCCTTTCGGAGTTTTATCGTCCACCAGGCCCGGTAGGTCACCTTGCGGCTTCCGGCACCCTTCCACGATTAAATCCTTTGGGACTCCACGGCTTCAGGACTCGTTACCTCAGCGCACCCTTCCTTTTTTTTGTTTTTATTTTCTATAGAAAATCCCACGAGTTGGGGAGAAGTATACGGACCGGACGGACAGAGATCCCCATTATCCGCCCTACCCTACTAGTATACAACAGGGAGTGGGCTGCCCTGAGGAGACACCAATCGCGATCTAATACCCTAGACCCTGCACCATCGGTGCTATCTCCCTCGGCATGGCGTCTACAACCTTAGAAATGGGGGGTGACTTTTAGTTCGTTGCTCCACAAAGCCTAACTCAATAGCCATTGTGTCTTTACAACTTAAGCCTCTATATCGCGTCAAGATTGTCACCCATTCGTAGAGGGATCCGGTAGTTGCTTACCTTCCTAACATTTACTGTTTGAATTTAGCGAGATTCAATCTACCATCATTCTCTTAGTAATTTAAGGGAATCACCAGCCCGAGTTCAACTTAAGTGTAACTCACACCGGCCTTTCTGGCCTAACCACAGCCAGAGCTCTTTGATATCCCACGTGGGCCTAACCCAAACGACAGTCAATACCTGGGCTCAAGGCTCTACCTGACAAGGCTCTTCAACATCCCGTCTTACAGACCAAAAGTTCTTAGAACATTTATATTTGACTGTGACACCTTCAGCCACTCGAATTGTACATGACTAGGTTAAAAAATAACCATAGGTTTCCCAGTAAAACCGGGTAAATTATTATTAACCGGGATTATCATGCAACGTCGTTATCCTAATTAAGACTTAATTAAAAGCCTTTTTCAGAAAACTAGGAAGCATGAGTCGTTGTATACCAATTGGCTTATACAACGGTCCGAAGATTAAATGTTTCCTACATAATAACCTTTATTCTAAGATAAGGTCTGCAGAACAACGATAGATCAGGTCTCCTCATCGTTGATGGATGACTGTCCCCGCTCTTCAAGTTATATTGGATTGATCGTCCATCGAAAGCATATTACAGATGTCGGTGTTATGATAACTTAATATCAAAACCATGCTTTCTCCAAGAATTTGGCAGGAACAACCAAGGCTCAAGGTAAACCTTTTTCTTTTACAGATTATCAGATGAACATTCAAGAGCCGTGCCTCAAGAATGAACTCATTATGAGATCAGTTCATGGGCCGAGCCCCATGAACTGCCTATCCAATAACAAACCCACACCACTTATATTCCTGGCTTGGGACAGGCAGATTCCCCGAAGGTCCTCTGGCAGGTTTCAATCCCTGTTCAGCACAAAGTATTTTTTTTTAATCCCTTAAAGGTTTTTTAAACCCTTTAGATCTGTGTTTCTTAAATCCTCTTAATATTCTTGTCATTAAAGCCAAAAAAGATAAAAAACATTTATTGTATTTTTTCCGGTTCATCTTTTCTTATAAAATAGGCAGACATTTTTTTTTTTTTTTTGCTTTTCTTCGGCACAAAATCGAAAATCCAACTGACTTTTTTGTTAAATATCTCTCTAAATTTATTTTTATCATATTTTTTTCATAAATCGAAACAATTTGATTTAAACATTTAAACTTTGCAAAATAAATACATATAAAAATGACTTTCTGATGTGTCCAAAATATTGGGAAAATCCACTGAAAGGCTTAAATTAATACAGTTTGCTAGTCCTTAATATAATTTAAGTTTTGTGTGCTTATTAGTAATAAGGGTATTCACAATTGTGTGGTATATTTGTGTTGTGTTTTTTTTTTTTGCCACAGTGGAAAATCACGAATATGAGCACCCTTTAAAATGGAATTTGTGGTTGCGAACCTCTCACTATAGCTTTTTGTTACTATGCGAATAAATTAACTATAAAATTTGATATATTCTATTAATATATGGCATAAAAAAGTTTCACTTGCATTTTGAGCTTCTTCCATTTTTGCAATTAGAAAATAACTGGTAACCGATCAGTTGTCTATGGAATCTTAAAAACCATGTTCGTTAAACATATCATTGAGCTACTTAAAATAACCACACTTTTGGTTTTTAGAGATTTCATGTAAAACAACAAAAATATAAAAACCGCTCATTAAAAAGTGGTATCAATGCTACGGGGTTTTTTAATTACACTGAAAACAACGCAATTGTGAATACCCTTAATGTGTTTTGTTTTGCTTTTGTTATGAATTAAATTACATTTTGTAGTTTCAAGTAATACATAGCAAAAAATTGTATTAAAAACTTTTTAAATTATTTAATTCTTAAAATTTTCAATACCGAACTAATCCCGGGATCCCGTGATTGAGATTTTCAATCCCGATAATCCCGGGATTGAGAAATGCCTCCGGGATTGGACTTCCCTAGTACACATTAATGTATAAAATTAGCAAATTGTTAAAATAAATTATTCGATAAAAACTATCTTTAAACTATGCCCAAAAGAACCACACTGCCCCCTTAACAAATTTTATATGTACTTATTAATAAATTATATAAAAATAATTTAAAATGTAGAAACAATGTGCCTCATGAGCCACACTAACCTAACCTAACATAATTAATATTTTTTTTTTTGAACAGCAATATTATAATACATTTATTAAACGAACTATAAAATAATTAATTTTTGTTTTTTTTTTATTTTTTTTTTTCAAACAGATTTCAAATTGCGAATTTATACAAAACCAAACCATATAATCATTATGAAAAAGTGCTACCTTGTTGTTGTAGTTTTTTTTCAAAGAAGTCACTGTGGAAATTTTCGTGGGAGCCTTCGTAGTTCGCTGAGAGAAACAATTTGTTCTCCTAGTTTGTAAGGAATTTCGTTAAAGGTACCTAGCAATACTGGATAGACTGTAGAAGCCACAGAAGACTTCTAAATAGCAGGAATCAACGAAAACAGCTGTGTGGTCTGCTCTGTGGTGTGTTCTGCAAATAACTTGTTGCTGCAACCTGTTGCTCCATGAACTTATTTGGCACTAAGCTCAAATGTTATTCTAAAAAACTGCAATGATTCTGTAAAGCATTCAATGTGTGATAAGATATCTTCAGTAGGTCTATCTGTTGTCTACAATAATTTGCCCACTCTTTTCTCTAATAATACAACCCCCAGTCTACTAGATTATTTTATTGTGTCAGACCCTTCGCTTGTTTCTCTGTTTGACCAAATATTTTTCATTTTTGATCACGACTTAATATTTTGCTCGTTAAATGTAAATTTTTCTCATGATGTAATAGTGCATTCATTGCACTTTAAAATAGATTGCAATTTGAACACAACGAACCATGCAATGTACTTTACTACGTGAGATGTGTATTCAGTCAAAATACTAGCGTCTGCAAAATAATTATGTGCATTTAAAAAACTATTTTAATTTTCTTCATAATCTACAATACTTAAAACTAATTTCTGCTTAGAGTCGAATGAATTCAAATTGTTTTTTTTAATGGAATTGGAACTACTTAAACTTAAAATTTAAATTTCTTTCTAATGGTATGCAATTACCAATGCCCCCTTCCCTAATTTAACATCTGATAATTAGTTTCCTATAAGCAGCTTTAAACAGCTTAACGGAAGGATTATCATTGTAACCAAGATGAGAACGAACTAAACTAAAAAATTGCCCATTAAGTTCGCGAAGCTCACTCAAATATTGAACGAATTCATTTTCAAATTTAAGAATACTATCTTTATTTTCTTTACATAAAGCTTTTTCAAATCCAAATTTAATCGAGTTTCTACTATTAAGAACGTCAAAAACATTATTAATATATCTAATCAATTTTACTGTAGCCTCGCAACCTTCAAACTCTGGCAATAACAATACCTCCCTACAGAAATCTAACGAATCAGCTACAGATTTGCTAAGAGCCTGTACTGCAATCCTGACCTTCATTTTCTGGTCCGAAAAGTAAATATGAGAACTTCTTAGCTTATTTCCTAAATGCAATTCTTCACTTTCTTGCAACTCTACAAGCTTTTAAAGAAATTGCCATTTAAGAATTTTGCTCTCAGAATCTTTAAATTCCCCTATTTCAGCAAAAAAGTTCTAATTAGCTTAATCATATGGCAAGGGTCTGGTAAAATACAAAATTTTGTATATAAGGAATCTAATTTAAAAACACTTTCTGCACAAGTATCTGAAATGTCGGATCCTAACAGTCTTGCTGCAGTGAAGTTTACTGCAGCCCCATAAAAGGTAACTCCAATTACCTCCGCACCTGTGGCTAAAAGGGTTTCTAAGCAATGTTTTGTCATATTTACCTTTTGACTGGCATCCAGGCTAGTGATTGGAAAATATCCAACTGGAATTTTCCAACTTTTGTTGACACAAACCACCAGGAAGACGAGTATTTGGGTAGCCTCAGTACTGCTGCAATCACCATCTCCAACGAATGTGTATCCTAAAGCTCCTTTGCTGCTCCAGTCCATATGTCTGAAAAAAAATGTTACAATAACAAAAGTATTGCTTATATCACTAATATTCTTACTTCCTAACTGCCATTTCATCGAATATTAAATTCAATATTATTTTTTGCGATACTTTATTCGCTTCTTCCACAGCTGCTTTGATTGCATCGAAGGACTCTATAGTAAATCCAGGGCAGCAATCAATTCCTTCGTACCATTTGGCGAGCGTTCGAGAATGTGGTAAGCAATAGTCGAAATTCTCTCTTACATATTCGTACGCTTTTGGTGACAAAAAGTTCAAATTTAACGCAAACGAATACATTCTGGCGTTTGGTAAACCTCGTACTTTTTACAATTTTCTCTCGAAGAGATCCGCATTCATTGCTCCTAAATTCTGCAGAATTTCCGAGGTTTCATCATTAATTAAGTTTTTTCTTTTTATTGCCCCTATTATTTCAGTCAAACTTCCAATTCGCCGCGATCTGCGTCTAACTTTCTCATTCAAAGTTTTAATTCTTCTATTTTTTTTTCAAAACTATTTTTCTAAGCTCCCGAAGTTTATTTTTTGCTTCTTTTTTTCGTGGGGATGATGACAAATCATCATCAGACTCCAACATTCTTTTTAATGTGAGCTTTTTGTTTTGTGGCTTTGGCTCATTTTCTTTATCATTTCTATTTGGAATGATTTCAACACATTCTAGCGCTCTTGGAGTTGGTTTTTGCTCCATTTCTGATATATTGTCCCTAGGTAGCATTATCTGAATATTTTGTATAATTTTTAAATTTTCTTTATTTGAAAATTTTATTTCTGCAACCAAACTTTTGCTGCAGATAGGATCTAAAAAATTATTTCATATAAAATTCATATATAATAACTTCACAAAAATAAAAAAAATTACTTACATCTTATCATTGGCAGCATGTAAATATGGTACTGCTGATGGATATAATCTCCTATTGGTTTTATTAAAATCAATTAAATCATTTTCAAGGAAATGCTTAGAGCATACAACAGTTCTTACTGTAACTCTATTGGGATCCAACCCTAAGGCACGGATCCATTTATGCCTAATATCAAGCATATGTGGGAATCTGAAAATAAAATAAATAAATTCATACTAAAATATTTTCAATTTCAGAAAATTACGCCCTAAAAATATATGCCACCATGAAAAATTAATGTACCCTTGAAAAATGAATGCGCCCCTGTGGTACGTTTTGTGTTTTGACGTTTTCGATCTCGAGAAAATGGCGCGAAGTTAACTGAAATAAATAATTACTTTTTTCTAATATCTGATTAGAAATTTGAGAAATTCTAATTGAAAAAGACTTCACTGCAACCAATTGAGCTTAAGTAAAGTTATTTTCTTGAAAAAATTCCAACCGTTTGAACACAATTGCAAAATACTTCTATGGGTGTTCTATGGGTGTTCCACAAGGTTCAATTCTTGACCCTCTTTTATTTTCTATTTTTATAAATGACGTATTTGCTGTTTGCAAACATACTTCTGTGCATGCGTATGCGGATGATATTCAAATTTATCTATCAAGAAGTACTGGCCTTCTAGATAACCTCTGCCACAGACTTAACGAGGATTTAAGAAGCATTCATCAATGGGCTATTAGTAATGGACTAGAATTAAATTCTGCCAAGTCACATGTACTACCTATTTGTAAAAACAAACATTACCTAAATAAAATTCCTCACCTCTACATTGGTACAAATAAGCTTAGTGTCGTATCGAAAATCGTAAATCTTGGTTTTTGTATGAATTCGTCCCTATCATGTATTGATCATATAAATAGTGTCGTCCGTAAAGTTTATTATATCCTTGGAAATTTAAGAATGTCTGCAAATCTTTGTACTGTTGATCTTAAGTGAATGCTAGTGAAGCAACTAGTTTTACCAGTTATTACTTATTCGGAAGTAGTTTACAGCAGACTCGACTCGTCTTCTCAACTAAAACTAAATATTGCTTAAAACTATGCCACGCGTTTTGTATTTGGCTTAAAAAAATTTGGCAGCCTCTCAACTTTCAGAAATGCAATACTTGGGTGCAACTTGATTGACTATCTTAATGCTAGAAACTGCATCTTTCTTCATAAAATTATACATAAAAAAACACCACATTATCTCTATGACTTTATTTGCATTAACTGCAATTCAGCTTTTCTAGAAGATGTAACGTTCTTATAGTTCCTAGGCATAGCTCTCTTAATACCTGCAATCTGTTCTTCATTAATGCCATAAGACTATGGAATGCTCTACCACGTAGCATAAGAGAAATAACTCGGGCGGAAAAATTTAGGCAATCTATTATGGCTCAATTTTCTACTCCTTAAATTCTGTTTCTTTCCTTGTTTTCTTCTTCAATATTTCCTTTTTTATGTTTAAGTTTTAATATTTTAAGATTTTTTAACAATTAATTAATTTGATAAATTTGTTTTTTTTTAAACAATTATTTAATTTTGTTTAATTCTAATGTTTATTAACTTGTTGTTATATCCAAATATATACATACATAAATAATGTTGTTAATTTATACTTATATGTTGTACTGTAAAAGAACTTAGTTCTTATTTGTACCAATGCTATATGAAATAAATAAATAAATAAAATAAAAAAATAAAATTTGTTTAGAGCCTGAACATAATCAAATATCATAACGATTGACGAAATCGCAAAGCAATAGAATACATGAAAATATTTGAACACGTCCAGAATGAAATCGCAAGTTGTTAGCCGCAACGATATATCGCTGAATTAGAATCTATTCTAATTTTTTTCTGGCGACCGTCATTTTTCTCTCTGACTACCATTATTGTTGCTGTATTTTTGCTAACAATTGGGCATGTTCAAAACCATTTTCATAGTTTTTTTGTTATGTACTGACGTTACTTTTTTGTTTCTGTTGTACTTGCAAACTATATAGAACCAACCCTGCATCGTTAGTCTCAATGTTTTCAATCTGGACGTGTTCTCTGCGTTCGATTACCAGAGAGGATCGTCGGTCTTAAGAATATTTGATTCTGCTCGGGCTCTTTATTATTAAAAATTAATATGGTAATTAAAATATGCCATCATTAATTTTTTTATGAATAATAAAATTTTAAAAAATTGTGATAAAAGTGGTGCCTTTATTCACCCGAATTGCTGATTATATATATTTAAAATTCAATGGTTATCGATCTTAAGGAGTAAACTCCAGTAGCGCGTCGGAGCTGGCACGCACGCTTTTTTATTAATTATAATTATCTTTTTATTTATTAACCTAGGCAAACGACTGCATTTTATTTTTCTTATAAATATTTGTAACTTTGTAATGGTTATTTTAACAATGATGAGTGTCTAGATTAATTCCACAGAACGTCAGCAGAAGTTTTTTATCATATCTTAGTCAAAAACAAATGACCTTTTTATGTATGCAGAGGCCCTTCTACAGAGAAAAACTTCATGAAAGCTTAAATTAGAAACTAGACAACTCGAATCATACAATTTTTTTTTTAGTAAAGACATCTCTTGTTCTCATTTTATTACACATTTTAACTATTAAAAACAGAAATAAAAATTACATCCTCTAATAAAAAAGGTTGTGAATAAAATAAAATAAAATATATCAGCTTGTTTTTAATCAATATTATTGTAGATTTTTTTTAATTTTATTTTAAGAGGAAATTGAGAGCAAAATTTCACATATTAAGATTTTTTTTTTGCAATTCATTTGAATGTTTGGGGCTACTCGACCCTCCGATTTGTAAAAAAAAAGCTTAATTGAAATAAAAGCGTTTGGAAAAATTTTAAAACTATTTACAATATTTAGTACTTCGAATCATTCCTTTATTTTCGGTAAATGTTTAGCCCTGCTGTGACAACCTACGTCTGCGAGACATAGGTTAGGTTAGGTTAAAGTGGCTGCCTCAAATTGAGACGCACTTAGGCCAATAAGGCCCGTTCTGGTACCACAGGGGTTGATCTCCCTTCTCTATTCAAACCAGCTTGAGCTGTTCACAAAGCTTAGGATTCGGTATATCGATATTTCCGAGAGTTCTTCGAGGTCTCTGAGAAACCAGTTGTTTAGGTGAAGAAAACGTTTTTGAGCCAGCGCTGGGCAGGTGCAGAGAAGGTGTTCTGTAGATTCCACCTCCTCCTCATCTCTACAGCTTCTGCAGAAGTCGTTGTGGGGTATGTTTAATCTTAGAGCGTGCCTGCCAATAAGGCAGTGCCCTGTCAGGATCCCTATCATGGTGCCAATGTGATCTCTACTAAGAGATATGAGTTCTTTTGAACGCTTCAGATTGAGTTTGGGCCAGATTTGCGTGCTATATTACAAATGTTACCTGCTGACCATCTTTTGTCTGCGAGACATAAGCTTTTTTATAATTTTTTGCTTTCTCTCTCGTGGAATGCTATCACTGTGTTTTTATGCTCATTTTTAAAAAAAAATATAATAAAAAGGGGTTTGAATAACAAGGGAATACAATAGAATACAAACAAAGGGAATAATTGTTTAATTGCTATTAGCATATCATTAAGCCTCGAAAACAAGGACACGTCTGATATACGTATGGTCAACTTTTGATCGACTTCTAATAAGGTTATCAAAGCAAGGTTTATGGTATCAACTAAGCACTATAATATAATTAGCAATAACAAGTTGAAAGTGGAACTGCTACAGTAGTTTTCATCTCTTCAAAAAAAGTTAAAAGAATAAATACCAGTTGAGAGAAGAAAAAGTTTTATTTGGAAAATCATTTAAATTTCAATAAAACATCTTCTTGAATATTGGCAGACTAATAAGCGTCAAATAAGCGTCTTATAGCTTGAAAGATATCTAAAGTCACTGAAGAATTGAATTAAATTTCATGATATTTCTATGAATATTTTGAGGATAATATTGACGTTGTTGTATGTGTTTTTGCTTTTGTTGTTTTGGTTGCTGTTGTTATGTTTTGTTGATATTGCTTTTTGTTCATTATGCAAAAAAAAAAAAAACTACTGTACTGTGCTTCAACGAAAATTGGAGCCGCATAAAACGCTTTACGATCTGCTTCTTTTATTTTTATTATTTTATCTTACTGTTTCAAGTCTTACACACACATGAACACATGCACAAGCAAGCACAAAAAGATAATGGTTACAAGTAACTATGTCCCTTAGATACGTTTATAGATTACGGAAACTTATAAGATTTCGAAAATTTGTCAAACTTTTTGTATTTATGATTGTGTTAGTTTTTTTTTTTTTTTTGTTGACTTAGTAAAATATTTATTAAAAAGGACAAGAGTTGGAATTTATTATTTTTTTTTTAAAACGTTGGCATTTTTAAACCATTCCAAAAAATTGAGCTCATAAAAAAGCATTCACTTAGCCAGTGAAAATGCTTTTTTTAAATATTTTAATATAAAAAACCTAACGACAGCTTTGAGGGAGGCAAGCGTTCCAAATGCCAGTTCCAAAAAATATGCCAGTACAAACATGCAAGGTCAATAGTTATACAAGGTCAATACAAAAGATTATTATAAAAGTTTAGCTCTTCAAAATTGGGCAGTTTTTTGTGTCATCGATTTTTTGTTGCTTTATGTTTTGTATACTTTTATTTTTTTTCTAACCCAAATATCTGGTTTAAACTCGAAGAATCTACTTCAAGAAATTTTTAAAATTTTACAGCATTATTCGATATTTAATGTATTAAAAAGCTATAACTTTTTGCTACTTATACATATTACATATACGGTCGAACTTCCCTGCAACGAACTTCTTTACAACGAAACTCACTTAAACTCAATTCATTTTCGGAGTTTTATATATACTATTATTTTATAGCTTTTAAATTCTATTTATGTTAGTGTATTTCTTTAAGCTGAATGCGCATTAAGCACATTTTTCTATACAACAAACCATTTTTGCAATTTTTAGCATTTATGATCTCTGTGTAATGAAAATACAATGTACACCAGTAAAAAAAAAACAGAGTTCTCATATGATTTTTCTGAAGAGGTTTTGTTTGCTGACCATGAATTTGTTTTTAGTTTATTAGAGTTAGTTTAGGCTTCTGAGATATTCGTCATCAACCAAAAATTGGTCAACCGTGACTGAAAGAGAAGGGACAAAATGTTCGTTATCGTTCAATAAAGCTTAAATATATGGTTTTTTAATAATATTTAAGTGATAAAAGTTTTTTTTCCGTCATGGCTCATGACATTAAAACAAAACTTGCTGAAATAGGAAGTTTCATTTGTACATAGTTTTTGGAAATTAAAGCACTTTTTTATTAATGCAGATGACGTAATAAGAGAATGTCGTCTTGTTATAAATTATGTATCAAATTATGGCACAATAAAAAAAATATCCACACGGATAAGTAACAATATGCTTAGCCTATGTTTAGTTGTTGCGTCCGTTGCCAAAAAAAAAGAGTGTGCGTTAATTGTGAGTGAAAATAGTTTGTATTTTCAAACAAATTCGGCTTTTAATATCAAAAAATACTATTGTATTTCTTCAATTGAAACATTTAGAATAACTTTAAATATGTCGCGTCCAAATACTAAGTAGTAACTATATAAGTCAAGCCTTTAATAGAGAAATAATTGTAGGACCGCATAAATTTAATTTCCTATGTACATAGCTAATTAAATTGAATTAATATCAGTCGCGGCTCTATGGGTGTAGTTATGCTCTCCACCCCTCTCTACCCAAATACTATTTATAATAATTTATCAGATGAGAAAAATTGTATCTACAGCTTAATTCAATGTAAGTATACATTTTTTACTGTATTTCATAATTTTAAGTTAGATTTTTTCGATTTTTCCCAATGCCTCTGCAAAAAGATTTCTACGAAAAAGTACTTTAGCACTATTTTGCTTTTACTTCTTTTATTCTTCAGAGAACACTAAAGAACGCTATGATGTATACAAAACACGGAAAATATGTATAATATATGCATTGACCTTGGTTATAGCTCTAAATTTATGAATTTAAAAAAGTTCGAATAATAAACAAATTCAAAAAGCTGTGGCGATCATAGAGGAAGTAGTGCAATTTTTTAACTAATAGCGAAGAAACATAATAGATGAATTTCATGTAAAAATCTAGATGCATTGAACCCGACCACCTCAGATATCGATGAAATTTTGTACATAGCTAAATTTGATCAATACAAACAAACTCTCATTTTTAGAAACGACTGTTTTGCGATTTTTTGGGCGTGGCACAGTGGGAAAGTTTTTGAAAAAACGCGAAAATGGTCAAAAAGAGCTCCATTTAAACTACAATAACTCAGAATCGGCTGAACCGATTTCCATGATCTTGGTATCATTAAAAAGATATTTTAACAGGCTTTATGACACGTTTTAAAAAAAATGTTACACTGTAAAAAATTTATAAAAAAAAGAAAATTTTAACTAACGAAAAATCCAAAAAGATCAAGGGTTTTTTACAGTGTATTACTTTTTTAGAAAGGTTTATCCTTCACCTATACCATATCAAAAAATAAAAATGGGTTCTTTGTTAGTTTTTTTTATATAATTTTTTAAGTAGTGTCACTTCTAGTAATTGCCCTTATATTTTATATTTACAGGTAAAATAAATAAACATTGTCCCAGGAAAATTATGAATATGTTTTAACCCCAAAAAGTTCTTGCTTGCCTTAAAAATTGCTATATAAATGCACCTGATGAACGTACCTAAATTCATAATTATAAACAGTTTCGAGAAGCCAAGATATCCCATTACAATTTTTACGCGTATATTTGAAAAATTTGAGTGAATATGAATTCAAACAATAAGTACAGATGCATAAAAATATCTAATAAGTGTTGCGCCTCGCTTCGTAAAATAAGTGAAAACGAGGCTGCAAATATAATTGAATATTTTCCAGCTGTCGCCAGCATTCATTGTAGCCTTATTTGCTACAGGTAAAATAAATAAACATAGTCCTAGGAAAATTATGAATATGTTTTAACCCCAATTTTTTAAGTAGTGTCACTTCTAGTAGTACGTACCGAAAGTTTTCGAAATAATTCGAATAACAGCGAAAATATCAGGTCACATTCTTACACATTTACAAAATAGTTCAACAATTATAACATTTTTTAAATGTGTACAAATAAAAATTGTCGCTTTGCTATGAAATGATGCAGAATCAGAACTTTGATGTGTTTAGTAAAATCGCTGACAAATGATTCTGGGTTGGTGGTTAACGTTTCCAGAACACATCTAATCGTTGTATTCCACTTTTTGTATATTATTTCTTCAGTTTGGTTATTTTAAAAATGTTTTAGCATATGCGTTTTTAGATTATTTAAATTTTTGAAGCAGTGACCACACATTGAAACGCAACACTCGCTTTTTTCTATGTCACCATTACAAACAACGAATTTGAGAACATCTTTGTAGTCGGTAAATGTGCATTCTCTTTCAATACAAATTGATTTTAAGCCACTTTTTTCAAACATCAATTTCATATTCTGATGCAATGTGCACACACAGATATTTTGCTGGTTTCCAACTCCAAGTTTCATACAATTTTTTGGCCTTAACATTGTAAATTTTGTAAAACCCACTTTGGCCAAGGGATGTTTTTTTTTAAATTCGTAGTAAGGTTCGCGTAGTGAAGATAACATCAGTCTTTTTTTAACTTTTTCACGTAAGTTTCCTTGTTTAACAGTAATTGAATCTTGCGATCCTGGCATCATTCGGCAAATTTCATCATCTTCATAAAATAACTTGACTGTTACCTTAGAGTTTCGGTTGGTAAACTACGTGTGCTCATTTTTAAAAGATTGATATCTGCAAACTTCGTTTTATTCCTTTGGATATCTTTACTTTTTTTGATACAATCGTGAGATATATCATCCCCAAAACGATATTTAATTTCTGCGTGACTCATATTGATTGGTAAAAGAAATAAAATTTTTGCTTTTCCAAGAGATTTGAGCTGTTCTCTAATTGATATTTGATGTTTTGCAAAATTTCTTCGTAAATGGCTTTGACGTTTTCAAGTTGCGCTGACAAATCAGACAATGGATCAGCTCCAAGTGAATCTGCTACATTTTCCAAAATTTGCAGTGATTTTCTATTTCTGTATGCATCTCGTTTGATATATTTCCTCTTAAGAGGCGACATTTGGTTTGGTTGATGAGGAATAATATTATCATTTATGTTTTCAATGAGTTCGTTGCTTTCGATGTTTGCATTACGGCTGGTTCAAGTTGGAATTTCATTCAATTCTTCGCTAATTTCATCGCTGGGCGTTTTTTGGAAAATAATTTGAGACTTCATTCTGCTCCACGTTGGATTCACTACGACTGCGCGCTTTTCTCAGTGTATTCCGGCAAGTTTCGCAAATACGGCTACAATGAATGCTGGCGACAGCTGGAAAATATTCAATTATATTTGCAGCCTCGTTTTCACTTATTTTACGAAAAGAAGCGCAACACTTATTAGATATTTTTATGCATCTGTTCTTATTGTTTGAATTCATATTCACTCAAATTTTTAAAATATACGCGTAAAAATTGTAATGGGATATCTTGGCTTCTCGAAACTGTTTATAATTATGAATTTCGGTACGTTCATCAGGTGCATTTATATAGCAATTTTTAAGGCAAGCAAGAACTTTTTGAGGTTAAAACATATTCATAATTTTCCTGGGACAATGTTTATTTATTTTACCTGTAAATATAAAATATAAGGGCAATTACTAGAAGTGACACTACTTAAAAAAATATAATAAAAAAAAGTAACAAAGAACCCATTTTTATTTTTTGATATGGTATAGGTGAAGGATAAACCTTTCTAAAAAAGTAATACACTGTAAAAAAACCCTTGATCTTTTTGAATTTTTCGTTAGTTAAAATTTTCTTTTTTTTATAAATTTTTTACAGTGTAACTTTTTTTTTAAAACGTGTCATAAAGCCTGTTAAAATATCTTTTTAATGATACCAAGATCATGGAAATCGGTTCAGCCGATTCTGAGTTATTGTAGTTTAAATGGAGCTCTTTTTGACCATTTTCGCGTTTTTTCGAAAACTTTCCCACTGTGCCACGCCCAAAAAATCGCAAAACAGTCATTTCTAAAAATGAGAGTTTGTTTGTATTGATCAAATTTAGCTATGACCAAAATTTCATCGATATCTGAGGTGGTCGGGTTCAAAATTTCAGTTTTATCTCGATTTTTAAATGAAATTCATCAATAGAACATTTTTCCAACAACCAGAAGCTTTAAAGCATTAGTGAAACCATGTCGGTGGAACGACACAAATCTGTATTAATATTTAAAATGAACTTAAGTAAAACTATAAGTGCATTTGAGAATAATTCGCAATGGAAGGATACAGAAGTTTCAAACAAAGCATGATTGATTTTAAATAGTCTGATGAACACAAAATGTATTGTATTCATATGCGTGCTTTCAGATTTGTTGGAAACATTTCAGGTTTTAAGTAGGATCTTGAAAAAAACAAATCTCTATAAGGATACAGCAATAATTTTTCTTCAAAGCGCTTAAATCTTTGCTTAGTAAAAAAAAAGAAAACGCAGAACCCTATTTTGTGACCATATTTGGAGAAGTGCAGGAATTACACGAGATGTTAGATATGTCAAATATTGCTGGAAGATGAGTTCAAGTAAACGGTAAGAAATCTTGTACTAAAATTGTGACTTTTCTGTACTACATATAAGTTCACACCGGCTTTGGTTTCAAATTTAGTATTTGCTAAATACTAAAATATAGTTTTAAAAATGCTTGGTTTTAAATTTAGTACAGCCTTGAATTAAAATATAAAAATAAAAAATAACAACCACGGCTGGATTCGAACGCACGACATACAGTTTGTACACTCGCTTCACTAACCACTGAGCTATTGGCTTATACATAACAAGCGCGATAAACAAGCATACGAACTGAGTCACCTAATATTGAGTCGCAGCATTGCCAGGCAAACTTTTTACGGGTCTTAATCCAAATTTAGTATCCAAATGTAATAAAATTTAGTATAAGTTACAAAAAACAAAAAGGTTTACAGAATTGTACTTACACTTAAACCAAAAAGGCTAAAATTGAAACCAAAAACCTAAAATTTAAACAAAAAAGCTAAAATGGATGCTGTACAGGGCCGGTTTATCCATAAAGCAGTGTTGGCAACTGCCTAGGGGGCCCGCGCACCGAAAAACATTTGAAAATGTTTTATCGAGTGAAATTTAATTTATATCCTCAATGACAATATTATTGCCTTGTTCTTTTTTTTTCTTTTTTCGATGATTTTAACGCCGACTAATCAGATGATGAGGAATTAGGGACTTATCAGGGAATTAATTCTCTGTTTGAATTTATATCAAATTTCTTGACAAAGTCCAACGATGAAATTAAAAAGGCTTGTGCAAAGTTTAGTGAACATTAATCCGAGGAAATTGAGTTTAAGTTTATAAACAAGATGGTGCAGTTCAAGTACTTCATCTTACAATTAATGAATCCGGGGAAAGATATAATTGTAGCTGCCGAGGAATCGTTTAAAAATTTTGATAATATGCTACAAATAACTTTCCCGAATATGAAAATAGCATTGGAAAAATATAGAAGTCTGTTAGCATCAAACGCCACGGCGAAATGCTACTTTTCAAAATTAAAACTAAAAAAAAAATGTCTTCGTTCATCAATATCACAGGACCGGTAAAATTTGTTGGTGGTAATAGTGATTGAAAATTTTATATTGCTAAAGGTCAACTTATAATATGCTTTAAACTATTTTGTACTTTAAAAAACTATTTTCGTTTTAAGAACACCAAACATCCGAAATCGTATTTTTGTATTATATTTAATAAAGAAATATGCATACTGTTCTTTTATTTGTTGTATTGTTAAGGGTGAGGGCATACCTTCGTAGTAAGTAAAAAAATAAGTTCAAAAAACTAAAACCCGACTACTAAAAATCACGCTCTAAAAAGTATGAAACAAGAAAATATTTTCATCTGAATTTTTTATTTTGTCAAACTTTTTTGTCTATTAAATAAAAAACTTACACATAATATATTTTTAGCCGACTTCATATTGTATTTAATACGTATTCATAGCGATGTTCAGAAGACATACGTTGTCGTATGTTGCCTCATATATATTATCATAGATCGCCATCTAGATGTATTGCGTGACGCACTTTCTCCTAAGGCTTATGATCGCTTACTACTATTAGAATGTATTGTTTTGTTAGGGAAGGTGGCATACGAGCACGCATATCTTATCAACATCACTATGATCATCATTTGTCAAAATATGATAAGTAGTAGTTCTAAAATTAGGGGTTTATTTGACTTTCTGTCCTCTAGAGGGTGCTATATTCAATTTATGGCAATTCGTAGGTAATTGATTTATGGCTTTCATCGATACCTTATTTGTGAAATTATGATAAGTAGTTTAAAAGTTAGGGGTTTAGTTGATTTTATGTCCTGTCGAGGGCGCCATATTCAATTTAATGTGACGTCAGAAAGGTTATAACCAGGGAAGGATAAAACGCTATCAACGATACCTCATTTGTTCAATTATGATAAATAATTTAGAAGTGAGGATGGAACAGATGAACAAACATACCTACATACATACCGATTAAACACATATACTGCTCCTTTCGCATCACCGTAGTCGAGTAAAAAATTTACGTAATTATGAATAGTACTGCGTTGTGGAAGTAACAATGCATTTTAGGAAGGTAGAAAACGGTAAAGGGCCCCGAAAATTGCATTGCCTAGGTGCCTCGACATGGTTAATCCGGCCCTGGTCTGTTATATTTATTTTGGTTTAAATTCTAGTACAATTCTAGGAAAAGTTCTAATTATAAGTTAGTATTTGCAAAGTTTAAATTTTTAACAGCAAGGTTTTAAAAATTCAGTAATATTCTAAAATTTAGTCCAAGATTTCTGGCCGTGGACCACGTTTTTGCTCTATGTGATAATGATATTTTTCTACTAATTTCCAAAACTATGCTATCTTCGCTGCACTTCCCCTCGTTGCAGCAACAGCTAAGCGAAGTTTTCTACACTTCGGTGATTAAAAACAAGGTAACGTTCAACTATGCAGCAAGAACGACTGAATGGACTCGCATTATTGCATATTCATAGAGAGATTAAACAAAATATAAGTGAAGTTATTGATAGTTTTGCCGCAAAAAAGAAACGCTTGGATGATAAATAAGGTCCCATAATTTTTTTCTTCTATCTATTTGCACTCACAAGAATACAATTTGTAATGTTCATTTCATTGTGTGGTATATCAAAGTCATACCACCAGAAATATAAATTTAAAGTTGCTTTAATTTTTTTGTCATAAAAAGGCTATGCTTTTTTTTAACACTTAATTATAAATGTAATAGTGCAATGTTTTTTTAAAACGGAATAGATTGGAAAAATTTTAATTAATCAGCCCTAAAATTCTAAACAATAAATTACTTTTATGGTCATTGTTTATTTTTCGATATGTGTTTATTTCAAGGAAAGGGAGAAATAAATACAAGGTGGCGCAACAGTAATCCTCCTATCAGAAAATGCTATACATTTTGCGATTGGCCCCTAATGTCAGTTCTGTTTTAACATTTGTGTAGTAAACACATGCGAAATACACGTTAATAAACAATGTTACGCTACACTGCTCCAGAACGCGGAATATTGGTGACTATTTATTTGACCAATAATCAGTCGGTGACTTTGGCACAACGTGAATTTCGTAGCAGATTTCCTGGTCGTCCAACGCCTACTGGTGAAACACTGCGACGTTTAGCCGCTCGCCTCGAAGAGACTGGCACAACACGAGATGCTTCCAGGCGTGGCAGACCCCGGAGTAGCCGTTCTGCAGAGAATATTACTGCTGAAGCCGAGGATGTCATGCGAATTTTGGTACGAGATTTGAAGATATTTCCGTACAAAGTCCAGACGGTGCATCAGCTGTTAGCTGCTGACCGCCAATCGCGTCTAACATACGCTCAGGCCATCCTTAATCACCACCAAGAGGAAGATGATTTTTCATCAAAAATAAACATGAGTGATGAGGCCCATTTCCATCTTAGCGGGTACGTAAATAAGCAAAATTTACGCTTCTGGGGCACTGAAAATCCACGTGTAACCCACGAAGAGCCATTACACCCGCTCAAAGTCACTGTATGGTGTGCTGTTTTCGCTGGAGGAGTCATCGGACCTTTTTTCTTCGAAGACGTCGCGGGCCAAACGGTTACTGTGAATGGTGAGCGCTACAGAGCAATGATCAACGAGTTCTTTTTGCCACAACTTGATGAATTGGGATCGGAAAACATGTGGTTCCAACAGGACGGTGCAACGGCACACACTACACGTGCCACAACCGATATGCTGAAGTATGCATTTCCCGGGCGCCTAATCTCCCGTTTTGGCGATTTGCACTGGCCAGCAAGATTTTTTGTGGGGCTTTTTGAATTCGCGGGCTTATGTCAACAAGCCTCAGACTCTTGCAGCTCTTAAAGACAATATCCGTCAAGAATGTGAGGACCTATCGCCGGAAGTTTTGGCCGAAGTGACGAAAAATGCCATAAAAAGGGCTCAAATGACAATCAACTGTGGCGGCGGCCATTTACATGACATCATATTCTCGACTTGGTGTAAAAAAAATTAAAAGACCAAATAAAAATAATCCACAAGAAGAATCAAAGTTTTTCATTTTTTTTTTAAAATTACAGCCAAAAAACATCGCAAGGTTACTTTTGCGCCACCTTGTATATATGGAAATTTGCGTCTGTGAAAATTCATCTAAAGCAATTCATCTAAACACAATTCGTTTAGTCACAATACATTTAAAATCAATTTTTATTTTGCGAGAGAGCTCAAGAATAATTGTTAGAGATGAATTGTTTTAAATGCATTTTAATAAGACGATTTGTAAAAGGACAAAATTTCCAAAAATCAAAAAGTGAACCTATAATTTTTACCTCCACCCCAATATTTTTTCCAGATCCGCCGCTGACTAATATAGAGATCAATTTCAAATACCAAGTCCCATTTCGTATAAGTGTCCACTTTTCCACTGTACTAATCAATCACTGTTCGGCATTTACTCATTGACCTATATTAAGTAAATTTTTTCTCTTGATACCACCACAAATATTAAAACCTTATCGAATTTTTGTTATTTTAGTATCCAATTGGTATATATTGAAATTCCATATGCAGTGATGTGCAAAGAAATAAGGACACCTGTATTTTCATATGTAAAGCTGCATGAATTATATACAAAATTTCCCAGATATAGCATTAAGCCTCTCGATTAGTCATTCCCCATGATAAGTTGTGTAAAAAATGCAAGAATGAAGGTGACCCCCTCCCTCCCCCTTTGAGAGCTAGATAGCAAAACTTGAAAATATGTGCCATTATATTTTACTACATATTTAATTTATCTCTTAGCTGGTTTCCAAAGTTTGAAAATTGTTGAGAAAAAAATCGAATTGACATTTAGTTGTTTTCAAAACATTTTGAATAAAGTAACAATTAAGAAATTTTTAGATAATTTTTTTAATGTAATTTTTTCTTTATGATAAAGTTTTCCATTAACGTGGTTTTTGATCTTGCACATAGTACTTGAGGACTTAATGCAAACTTAATTACTTTTTAATATTAAATTATCATACGTAAATCAGTTAGCTTTTCACCAACCGATGTAATTAATGCTATATCTGAGGCACCTCGTATCTAATTCATGCATGACTATAAGTAGTTTTTTTATAAATATACATTTTTCGCTATTAACAAAACGTAGTGTACGTCTATGCAGCGTTCCAAAAAAACTCTTAAAATTCGTCATTTTGTATAATGATAAATTACAGAAGTCACATAAGTCAACAAGTTTCGTAGAGCTTCGGAGATTTAACGAAATTCAACTCAACTTGCTTTTTCTTGGCGAGTTAACCCCGGCTTAATTCGCCATGGAAACATAGTATTACTGCTTGATTTTCTGAATTTAATTGAATTGTTTATTTTTTTATGGTTTGTGGGATTTTTGTGGGATTTTTTTATTACTGTAGGATTTTTGGTTGGATTTTTAATAGATGTGAGGTTTTTGCTGGGAATTTTTTAGTGAAAATTTCCCACGTGGGAATTTTCTTTAATTGCTCTGGGAAAAGGTCAATTTTTGTGGAAATAAAAACTGGCAACTATATGAACCTTCTATATGATTATTCTTGAGCTTGTATGTATGTTTCTGAGAATTATTAACTATGTGGCTTGTGCTTTATTACGACGAGGGGGTAAAGGGGTTTTACCCTCCCGTAATCTTACAAAACTAAATCATACAAACTAAAACTAATTATAAAATAGTTTTCAGCTAACTCGAAAAAGAAGTATAGCTGGATTTAAGTAGAAAAAAATAAATATTAAATTAAATTAGTCAATATTACATGAAATGAAAAAATTTAATTTCAGTTGATTGAAATGGAAGAGAAGAAAAATCGATTTGTGTGAGAGTTATCGATTTTTTAATACAATATTTGTCTTCATTGATCTTCTAAAGAAACTTTATATATTTTTCTTGCTATATTGGTTGAGGAATCTTTTTAAAGATAATTAAATAAGCTTTTACAAAAATTTGAAGTCAATAAAATCCGTTGAGCATTTCACATTATGCAGCTATTTGTATGTATATGTAGAATTTTTGTGTACATAAAATCGTTATTTTCTCGAAAACTACCCTAATTAGTATGAATTATGGAATGCAAATTATTTAAGCCTGAAAACTTATCTTTGGTGTATACCATATATGAGTTATCTAATTTTTTATGGTGTTTTTTTAGTGATGAAATGGTTTGCCTTCGTACGGAACGTTTTACTTTCAAGCATATTTACCTTAGATGTTTTGCTTTCTTACTCCATATTTTCTTACATCACCATTACAATATATAACTTTGCTTAAGGCAACATTGAAGCTGTATTATTTTTATGAAATAATATTTACAGCCAGTGAAAAAAAAATGTTAAAATTTTAGCTGATCAGTTTTGGTCAACAGCTTTTATTTTATTAAATCAAATAGTTTATCTTTGCAACAAACATATTAAACTTACAGTTAATTCCAAAAATTAATATTGACTTTAATATATTAAATGAATATATAATATATTTTTGGCATCTTGGTTATCTTAAACCTTGGTTCTTCAATCTGAATAATGGAATTTTTTGAGAAAATATCGGTTTTATCACAACTAAAAAGTAACCATAATATGAAACTACTCTTAAAATTCAATTTATTGCTACAATTTTTTTGATTTGTTTTTTTTTGAATAAACTATTAAATTATCTTTCATATGACATGTCAATCGTCTATATCTATTAAAAATTGGTAAAGATATAGATATTTTATTGAAAAGATCTTTTGCCAAGGCAAAAAATTAAAAAAAAAATCGATAACTCGATAACTAGTTAAGGTATCGATTTTTTGTTCCACCAAATTAATTTGTTTACGATTCTAGTTAAGGTATCGATTTTTTTCAACCAAAGCAATTTGTTTGTGGTTCTGAACAAAAAATCACTTTAAAATTGCGGCGCCCCAGTTATCGTAATCGTGCCATATGTTGAAGACCTACTTTTTACGTATGCACACAAGGCACACTCAAGGCGAGCATGCGCCAGCAACAACACTGTGTGGTGTTTTGAGTTTTATGTTTGAGGAAAAAAGTAAAGCTCGACAAATCATTTTTATTCTTGAGCGAAAAAATAAAACTCAACAAATAATTCTTATTCTGAGCATAAAATAAAAACTGAGAAATAACTTTTATTTCTGAGCAAAAAAAAAAAAAATAAAAATTGAAGAACAATTTTAATAAAAAAAATAATAAAACTCAAAAATAAGTCTTATTCTTGAACAGAACAATAAAAATAAAAAGAACTCTTCTTTTCGATGAATAGAAATAAGTGAATAATAATAATTTAATTAATTTTTTATTGATAATACTCAATATATAAAAATCATTTCTTATTTCGATAGATCATTTATTAGGCGGCATATTGAAGCAATCCAAAATGTGCTCTGACATTTGGAACATGTTGATTTTTTTGATTTAATTTTAGGAAATAATCGTTATTTTCTGTCCCTGGTTTTTATCAAAAAACATAAATTTTGACTTCGAAACCAAAAATTCAAAATCAATAATTTTTGTCGTAAAAAATTTTATTACCATTCAAACGAAAAATTCAATTCGTTGTACTTACCGTACGCTTTCTACAGCAATTTTTGTAAATATATATATTTTGTAAAAACTACTAAATTTGAGAAAATTTTGGGTTTCATAAAAAATAAAGTTAAACAAAATATGTTTGTAAAAATTGGTACTTATTTATTTTTAAACAAAAAAGAAAACTTTAAACACAAAAATTTATTATAAGAATTATATTTTATAGGAATATTTTATAAAAAATTTAAAAAAATATGTTTGAAAAAATTGATGATTATTTAATTTTAAAACAAAAAAAACTTTAACATAAGAACTTATTATAAGAATTATATTTTTTAAACCAAAATAAAAAAGAAATTATTTAAAATAAAATAGTTACACATTCAAAAACTAAATTATAATGAATTCTGTATTGTTATTATGTTAACTGTTTTGTTATTCGGTAATTGTTATTACCGAAACTGTGGTCAATACATGCTTGTATAAAAATATTTTCGACAAATTTAAAAAAAAACTCTAATCCTATGGGTTTGGTACCCATTACGATTAGGCTAAAAGTAAATGGCTCTGACAACTGCTGTTTGATAAATGATATACAGATATAAAAACCGAACCAAGCCAAACACTGCTTCCTTAGAGTACTCCAACATATATTAAATATTAATTTATGTTTTATTAAAAAAATTTCTAACAGTTTGAAGAGTTTAAATTCTAATACAAGTATTAAAAAAAATGCTGAATTCCAACGACAATGTAGGCTTTTTTCTTATAGTATAATTATTTTATGCAGTAACGAAGATATCGACCTTCAGAATTTAAAAATATTTGAATATTATGTAATATGTATTTTTTAAAGCCTGTAATTTTTGTATGGTCTCTATTATTAAAAAAAGTTTATATTCTACTTTAACTATAATAAAGGCGCGTTGGAATTTGGTTGAGCTTTACATTTTACCAATTTCTTTGATAAGCTCAGCAGTAATTTAATATATATGATTTATTTTATGCAGTAACGAAGATATCGACCTTCAGAATTTAAAAATATTTGAATATTATGTAATATGTATTTTTTAAAGCCTGTAATTTTTGTATGGTCTCTATTATTAAAAAAAGTTTATATTCTACTTTAACTATAATAAAGGCGCGTTGGAATTTGGTTGAGCTTTACATTTTACCAATTTTTTTGATAAGCTCAGCAGTAATTTAATATATATGATATTTTTTTATTAGTTCAATTTCATTTTCATAAAAAGAATAAACGCGGGAGTAATTGTGTTAGTCTTTTTATTTTACCTTTCATTTAAATTAAATTAACGTCTAAGTCAACCAATGATTTGTGTTGAAATTCTAAGCCTTAAACCAATGGCTTATTTATTTTGGATTTATTAAGGTTTTTCTTATGTTAATAAAGTATTTTTAAGTGGTTGTCATCAGTTTTGTCTAAATCTTAAGCAAAGATCCATTTTTAAGATATTATTGTTTTGTTATGTCGATTATGTCAATTTGTAAAAGAATAAAGAATACAAAATAAATAAAAAATTTCAGTTAAAAAAAAAAGAAATGATAAAAAAAGGAAGCGAGTAAAAAATTAAATTTTTGCTATATTCTGAATATATTTGAACTTTGAAAGCCAATGTATTCAAAAGTAAAAATAATAGCACAGTTCAAATTTCAGAAGTAAAAAATCTTGAATTAGACATGATCGAATGATACACACAATTTTTAATAGAATTTTGCTTATTTAGAAATTTATAGCGGTAATATTATTTTGAATATAAGTTTTTACAGAATATCTGCAACAAAAACAACAAGAGTATCTTTTTTTCAATTACTTAGTACATTTGTAGCAATATTGTTTCTAAATTTGTTTGTTACAACAAAATTTCGTGCGTCTGGGGAGTTTAAACCCGCATAGTTCCCCCTATTTCCGCGCCTGATGGCAACGACTTTTGTATGACCTTACCTTACCTCTCATTCTGGCACGCTCCCGTTTGCCCACGCCTTGAACACACCAAAGTGACTACTTATAGAGCCATATGGGGATCGAGACATCATTATGCATTGACCAGAGTACCAGAGAGCAACTACACAGCTTTTTCGAATGATTGTCCTCGTAATGATTGCTGTTTACTTCAATTGTCACTGCTGCTGTTCCTGCTGTTGTCGATGGGATTCCATTCGCTTGATTGCAAAGTGTGGCAGCCGGGATTGTTTGTGTTGTTTCCTGTGGAGTGCTTGCCAGGATGTCGTTTCGTTTCTCAACTTTTAATGCAAATAGGTTTCGTTGTGAGCCCAACTCAAATAGAATGGCTGTGGTTCTAGATTATGTCCGCTTGGCAATTTGCCATTTTACTTTAATAATCCTGAAATTTTTTATTTAAAACTTTTTCGTAGCTTTAAGGCTTTTAAATGCTTCCATATTTTAACACAAATTTTTAAAGGTAAGCGTAAGAATAATCCCGGAATATTTTTTATGTTATTGCTTCCCTATGTTGTTCGTACCCAATTGTTTCAGATTAAAATATTTTGTATGCTGATACATATTATGCTACCTTTTTGTATTCCTTTGTTGAGTTGTGCGTGTGTGCGTTATCAATATTACGAAATAAAGACAACAATTTTACACTAATGTGGACCTAGTTGGATGAAGAAAATTTACGGTCTTAAATAAGACTTTTTACGGCAAACCCACTAATAACTTTTGGTTAATCAAAAAATACGAAATCCAATATTTCAGAACGGTTGGAGAAAACATTCAATCATTGAAATACGTACATTAGGGTGTTCCATACTTTTCAACTTCAAGCTATAAGGCATAACTCCCCCTAGAAATGTTACTTTTGGTATAAAAACATGTTCTGCAAAAAAAATTTAAAGAATCGGATAACAGGAAGGCGAGACGCCCAGCCCCCAAAGTTCGTCCATTTCACCCGAGTAATATAAAAACTTTTTTAACTAGGGCCAAACAGCGGCCGTACAAGGCCTAACTTTTAATATTTTCCCCTCCGTACGAGGGTCCTACAAGGGTAGTTTGCAGGACTTTTTGGCCAAACAGCGGGCGTACAGAGGCCGTTTTTACTTATTCTGGGCTGTACAATAGGGTACATTTTAATTCACTTCTAACAGAATTTTTTTTTGTGTTTTAACTCATAAATAAAACACCTGTGCAGGGAGAAGGTCCACAATAGATTTCTTCAGGTGGCGCCATGCCCTAGAATGTCCGCATATAGTAAAAATTTGACTTTTTCGTAGTTGTTTGATAAATATTGATCTCTATAAAAGCGTATGCACTGAAGATCAGTGAAAACAATTTTTATTACTGAAGTATATGCAGACAATTGTGTATATATATATATATATACAATTATATTTTTCAGGACGATATTTTGAACAGATTTTAGGAAAAATTTTTACAAATTCGTGAGAATATCGCACTTTCTGAAAGAGTGCGCCAACTAAATAATGTATTTTGTATTAGTTATAGTAGTAATATTCAACTCCTTCAAATAAAGAGTTTTTAGAAGTCTTTAAAAGCTCTGGAATCAAAGTTATAATATTTTTAAGATTTTGTAAATCTAGAGTTTTCTCTGGATATTTCAGATCCAGATTTAGTGCGTAGAATGTACGATTTTACCTATTTTATCAATTTTAAAGCAATATTTCTGAATTAGTATTTTTTAATTTTACTCTTATAGTATTTAGATTATTATGATAATTGAATACACGGTGCTACAGTGGAAATTAAATTGTTTAAACACCCCCAAAATTTGATTTTACAGTTAAAAACACGTTTTTTTGGTACACGACACATTACACAATCAGCAACTTAGCAAGTTTTCAACCAATTTGCGATTTAACGGTTTTAAAAAGATAAAAGATAATACTTTCTTCAATACAATATTTACATATATTTATTACTGGAATAAGAATGTTTTGAGTTATAAACAACAAAACCTAACATTTTAACTTTTTTTCTAATTTTTCAACTTTAACGATTATTTACTGCCAAAGTTTGGTTAAAAATTATTATAAACGTAACTATTTTCTGAAAGTAAAATTCAGAACGAAAAAAGTTTATGTCAATTTTAGAAAATCGTATTAAAATTTCCTGAGTAATTAAATTTGTTTATAAATAAGAAATTATGCCTTCATTAGCCCATTGGTCTTGGTAGCGTTCATGTATCAGTTTAAAGCTCATATTAAATAAATAAATAAAATTGGTGTATTTTTTGAATACGAATGACCATTTCTTTTATTTTCCTTTTCAGAAATAACCTTTTAAACATTCCAAGATTGTTACTTTTTGACATTAAACTATTTTAAAATGAATAAAGTGATTTCTTTCCAAAACCGTTTTTAAATCGAAAATCGGTTGAAAACTTGCTGAGTTGCTGATTGTGTAATGTATCATGTACCAAAAAATCGTGTTTTTAACGGTAAAATCACATTTTGGGGTGCATTAACAATTTAAAATATGGTTTCGTATTGTACTTGACCTATAAGCTAGACTATGTCACTTAAAAAAGAGTAAAAGTACATTTCCACTGTAGCACCTAGCACCTAATTATCATAATTATCTAAATACTATAAGAGTGAAATTAAAAAAATATTAATTCAGAAATATTTCTTTAAAATCGATAAAGTATGTAAAAATGTACAATCTATGCACTTAACTCTGGATTTGAAATATTAACAAAATCTTAGAAATACTATAACTTTGACTCCAGAGCACTTTACTAAATACATTTTTTAGTTGGCGCACTCTCTCAGAAAGTGCGACATTCTCACGAATTTGAAAGAAAATTTCCTAAACTCTGTTCAAAATATCGTCCTGAAAAAAAAATTGTACATATATTTATGATTTTGATTTTTTTTCACATAGTCTACATATACTTCAGTTTCTGAAACTAGTTAAAAAAATTTTTTAAAACATTTTTTGAATTTAATTAATCTATTTTCATTACCAATCTTATATATATTACGCAAATGCAAATTTTGTCCGTTGTAAGGCTTTTTAAATACAAGTTCAATCTTATTAAATTTAGTATGGTTTGGTAGGTTAAGACCTGTAGTTGTGCAAACTGGACTTTTTATTTCTTAAAAATTTATATTTTTTAAGTTATAGTGAGTTAAAGTTTGCATATAATTTTTGTTGTTATATTGCTTTTTTTTCTCTTCTTAATTTCAGCATATGCCTAAAAATATGTGAGGTATTTAGCGCTATCTATCGGCTAATAGCTATGAAACTGTTATACTGACGAATAATCTTTTATAATTTCACAGCTAAAACTATGAGTTGATATATTCAATATCAAAGCGATACTGGATTGATTTCTTACAGTTGAAAAAAGATTTCTAAACTGTTGGTCGGACAAATTTTGAATTTTTAAAAATTTACACAAAAATTAAATAAGAAATAGGAAACTGATAATGAAATATTTTTGTTCAAGCTATTTTCAACTCAAAATCCAGAAATTTTCTTCATTCTGTATATTTAAAATAAATTTGAGTATGGAATTAAATATGCTAACATTATATCGTCGTTGCGCGTGCAATACCGCGTATATTGCAAAAAGGTCAAAATTAATTTCATTTCAATTTTGATTAGTTGAAAATCTATTCAATAGCTTAAAATAAAATCTAGGTATGTTTGATTTTGGCATCTTAACGCCACACGGGCTACTAGTAATTGCAATCAGTTAAAAAAGTATACAGTTTTAATTGAAAATTTAATGAGGCATTCTATATAAACAACTAAATTCATATACAAAAAATGTTTTGCGCCACACACAAGTGGCGATAATATTAACATCGCCGAGTGTGGCTTTGCTTTTGTTGTTGCGCATATGCATGTTGAATAACAGCTTTTAACAATTTTGTGGTTTCTACAGCGGCCATACAACTTAATTAGGGCCTTGTTTGACCTAACTTTCAGCCGCTGGGCTTTTTAGATTATTTTTAGGGCAACTTTGACTCTTGTACGGCCGTGCGGCCCATGATAGACCGCTGAACGGCCGCTCATATCTTTACTCGGACATTAATATAGAAAAAACTAGGTTTGTTTTTTGAAAGTTATTCAAATTATCATAATAAAATTTTGTTTTTCCCAACTCAATACACTATCATATTAGGCATAAAATTAACTTTCTAACGAGCTATCATCCGTCGAAATTGGTTAAAATATTAATAATTGTTTTTTGAGTAAATTTCAAAAAATTCCGTAATTAAGTTTTTCAATCGTATAATATATAAACAAATTATATGTAAATTTATCTGTTCAATAAGCTATTTTTTCCAAATCGGTTAAAAATGGGAAAACTACAAACATTTAGTTATTATTATTATTATTTATTCGATTGCTAAACCTTAACAGGTTTTATAGCAAATTTAAAATTATAAAATAAGATATTTAATACAATTCAAAAATAAAAAGTATGATTTTGATTGAAATCATGTATTATTTACACACAAAAAATTTTTATGAATTGCTTAAAGTATATAATTTTATTAAAGTATAAAAATAAAAAGTTAAAAAAAAAGAAGTTAAGTCAAATAGAGCTATGTTAGGACTTTATCATTGTCAATACGTCACTAACAATACACTAATAAAACGATTTTACTAAAAGACTTGATTTTTTGCGTCTGGGAAGTTCTTGCGATTATCTTAATTAATTTGCAATATTTGTTGTTTTTCGTTTTGTGACAAGACTTTATTAAAATCTTAAATGAGCTTCAGAACCCGTTCAGCCAAATCGTTAACAACATTTAATTTCTAACAGTATTAAGTTCAACACTATAACTGGATACATTTTTCTAATCTTCAGGATATTTTGTTAAAAAATATGTTGGAATGGAATGTTTTATAAAAAAAGTTTTTAGCTTTTAATCCATTTTGTACCAGCGGTCGAGATCTCGACCACAAAATTTTGCCGTTTATTATAAAATAATTAAAAATATTAGGTATTTGAATTTAATAAATTTTTTTATTATTTATTTAGTTTGGTGTTTTAACTTTCCGATCGTAGGCTTTTATTCCTTCTTACTCCTTTTTAAAGTCTCACCTGGGAGAACATAACACTAGTTACAAAACAGCCAATTTTTAAAGTTATTGTAACTGCTTGTATAAAAAAAAGTCAGAAAGAGTTATTGATTCAAATAGCCAAGAGTTCAAATAAATTTAATACATAGAAATTACTTTATTACTGCTATTCCACCTGATCGCCAGACAGCGTAGAAGATGACTGGTCGAGATCATCTCCTGAGTCGATTTAGCCATGTCCGTCAGTCCGTCAGTCCGTCTGTGATTACGATAACAGCCGTAATTTTAGAGCTATCGTCTCGAAATTCAATATATATGATTTTTATTAAAAAATAGAGATCAAGTTTAAAAATTAGCTAAATCGGACAAAAACCACGCCTTCCTCCTATACAAAGCTTTTAATGCAAATTATTAAAATTATTAATTAAATGGCTTTTCAGTAATTTTTGTATTACCGGTAGCATAAGCTCTCATATTTACTTATCGTAATTACCTGTTTTCATAATAAGCTCTACTGAAAATTTCTTTTATTACATTTCACATTGCTCTAATTATCCCACCTAATTTGCAAAAATTTATTGCTCTAATTATCCCACCGGTCGAGATCTCAATCAGCAATTTTCTGTAAAATCAAGGGTATAAAAAAATGCCCAAAAATTATTTGTAGCCTATTTTAAGCTAGCCATGAAAATTTCATCAAGGAAAAATAAAATGTATGGTAAAAATGGGTTGAGGGTAAAAAGCGTTCTTAAACTTTAAAACTTATGGGGTAAAATTTGAGTACCATTAAGTTTTGAAAAATTAATTTTTTTATAACATATCTAAGAAAGGAATAAAAAAATATTGCAGTTTCCCTATTTTTCAACAGATGTCGATGAAAAGATACCTTATGCTTAATAAGCAATTCAAAATCTTTAAAAAATTAAACACAAAATTAGCTACTTTAATTGAAAAGATTTTCTTTTGATAATAAGCTGCGATCTATTCTTTTTGAGCTTTTACATGATTTTAATTGTGAATATCAAGATTTTCGAAGAAGGAAACAACAACAGCCTGTTTCGGAAATCGCTACATTTCATTTTGAGTTCGCTAAAACTATTTCGCCAAGACTATAATGTTTTTGCTCGACAAAATGTGTTGTAGTTTTCCCATTTCCGATTTGGACAAATAAGAGCTTGTTGAACAGATAATTTTATATTTAATATCTACTTTTTTAAAGACGCAAAAACTTAATAACGTAAATTTTAAAAAATTCTGCCATAAAATTTTATTAATTGGTTTATTTTCACTAGACAAAATATGTTGTAGATTTGAAATTTTTAATCAATTTCGACGAATTAAAGCTCGTTAGAAAGTAAATTGTATGCTTAATATGATGACTTATTTAGTTTATTAACAAAAATTAATTATGATAATTTTTAATTGGTTTTGAAAAAAAACAACAATTTTTTACCCATATGAATGATATGGTCCATCTTTGGGGGCTGGGCGCCTCGCCTTCCAGTTATTCGATTCTTAAAATTTTTTCAGAAAATTGGGGCAGTTAATATCTCAAAACACAATTTCCTCCATACAGCTAAGAAATACACTAAGGTACATTTATATCAATACTTCTATTTGTGCCACAGATTTATTTAGGGGAATTTTTGTTTCGAAATTATATTAATAAGTATATTTAATTATGGTATTAAGTTTTTTAAGAAATCATCCCAGCTGCCACGCATTGCTTATTCATTGTCTTTTGACTTGTTTGTGTTGCGAGAGTTTCAATAAACTTCATGTTTCTCTGCATTTGTCTCTTTCTCTTCGTGCTCAACTAGCACAGCGCAATAAAAAAAAAATACTGATGAGCCTCGAGCAAGGAGAAAAGTGAGATACATATAAATGCAGAGCTGCACTCCAAATCATGATATAATTATTTGACAAGATAGCCGTGACAGTTTTTTGGCGATTGGTAGTTGTCAAAAACAGCTAAAGAGGTTGTAGTTTGCTGCGATTGACTAGATATGTTTAAGTCGTTGCTTATTTTTTTCACATTTTTTTGATTAATTGCATAAACAGCTATTTTTGACAACTACCCATTGCCGCTCGTGAAAAAAAAGCCAGTCTACGCTACTACTTTGTCAAATAATTATACCATGCTCCAAAACAAAACAAAAGAAAAAAATAAAATTTTTTATTTTTTGATGCCATAGCAAAGTTAGAGAGACAGACTGCCGAAACTGTAAAAACTAAGTTGACAGCTAAAATCTGACACCGATGATAAAGCGAAAATTGGTCGGATTCAGTGGAGTCAACTGTTGTGAACTGTTATGGTAGCAATACCGTAGAAAAGTTGAAAATTATTTAATTTTATTATTATAATTATTTAATTATGTAAATAATGTTATTGTAAGTATTTCTCACCCAAAATTTGTAGCGTTCTTTAAGTGTTTCAGCGAATTTGAACACAACAGTCTGTTACTAACTCTTGACTTCGCTGAATGCTGCCATTGATTTTCTTTTGTTCTCATTCGTAAAACAGCGACTTTGACAATTCACACAGCATCCATTTTCTTCATTTAATTAAGTGTATATTAAAAATAGATTAATGTTTTCAAAAACCTTATTCTAGGAAAAACTTTTCTCTTTATTATTTATTTAAAAATAGCAAAAAAGAAAAAGTTGTTTTCCAGTTTGAGTACTTGTTTTAGTTGGGCTTTGCTGGTTTTGTTAATTTTAGCGACACGCCTCCTGACTTCATCCCACAAATTTTCGATGAGTCTAAGTCTGGAAATTGTGGTGGTTTTGAGAGAATGCGAGGCGAATAATGTATGATCAACATACCCACGTCGCACAGAGGTGCACGGGCAAAATTCGGCGGCCAAAAATCGTTTTTCACATTTCACTGTTTCAAAAATCTAATGATGCAGTTTTGTTAAGCATACTATAAATCAAGAAACATGCAAATTTTCAGGTTCATAGCTCAACGGAAACGTATTGAAACGTGAACAGCGTAAAAACAAAAAGGTCCATTCTCATTTCTTTGTGAACTTGAATTTTTTATTTTGTTGATGTTTGAAGACGTGTAACTTATTAACGGTGCAACAAACGGTATTAACAAATTTTGAGAAAACTCATATTCCATCGTGCGACAGCAGAGCTTCGTTATATTTTTAGAAAGTTCAAAGTATTTCAAAATTTTTTCCCGAATATACTTTAACTGCCATTCGCCGACAGAGAGCACTTTTTTACAAAATACGGTAGGCACCTTATACGAACTGAACTCTTTTTATACGACACAGGCATAACTTGTGCATGTCGTTTGCTGAAATGTTCACAATTGCACGAAAACGTATTTATCATGTGTTTTCATTGCCATGATAAAGCATAGTCATACAGTTAATGAATGCAACCGCAGGTAACGCCATAGGTAGAAATCTTAATTGGTTAACAATTAGAATTCTTTTTGCGCACATTTTTTGTATATAAAGCCGCGCATCTGAATAGCAAATATATTTCCCACAAAAACTCTTACGCGTAATCATAACAGCTATGGAAAGTGTAACTTACGATTTTGTTGCTAATTTGTATTTGTATTAACATAAATTTATAAATTATGTTATCGTCGTGGCTATCATTGGCGAAAATATTGTCAGTCACAATACTATGAAAGCTATATCAATAAAGATTACAAATTTTGTAGACAGTGCAAAAAAGCGCTTTAACCACTTCTCGAAATCGATGCCAAAATTTAAGCTGACAAACGAAACTTTTCTAAAATAACTCTTGAATACGATTGTCAATTAGACAAGGAAAGTGATTCTGATATCGATTCTGAAGATGGAGATGAACAGAATACTAAGAGAGAAAGGTATATGAAGCCTTTCACTGAGAATTCTGTCCGCTCTCAAAGAAGAAAACTTCAGACGATCTCGGAAACTTGTGGTAAAGAGTTTGTCGAAAAAGCCTATCTGCAGCAATTGAACTCCGTACGAAAGCATTTGCAATCCGAGATTTTTGAACGTGCATTCAAAGCTAGTCCAAATCACTTAAGAAGGGTATTAACTGCCCTTCCAACACCTCAGCAAACACAGGAGAACGACACGCCACCAAGTGCTTATCTCCTTATTCAGCATTGGCACTCTTCATAAATACTAAAATGACAAAACAGCAATATGAAGAGGTGAGAAGTTCCACAATGGCCATCGGTGTACACTGCTACCCAAATTACAGAACCCTTCGTAACTGCGAAAAGCCGCTGCATGCCTCAAATGGAAGATGGAAATATAACAGAAACATCAGCTGAGGTTAAATTGCAATCCTTGTTGGACCTACTGCTGAGAGAATACTACAAACTATGCCAGAAGAGGTTATCAAGCTCTGCAGTATAAATTTATAGCTGATCTCTAAATAAGGCTACGATGGCTCATCGGCACAAAAAGAGTACAAGCAATCTCTTGAAGAAGGCGTAAGCGACGCGCATATGTTGATGTTGTCTTTAGTACCCTTTCGGCTGGTTGACTGCGTTACTACTGAAGGAGCCAACGAGGAACCATCAACTTCCAAAGCAGCAAGTACGAACAGGCAGACAGCGAATATATGGAAAAATCTGAGTCCTTCATATACAAAATGCTGTAGACCAGTAAAATTTTCCTTTCACAAGGAAACTGCGGAAATCATTAAGGAAGAAGTAGCGGCCATTAATTAGTAAGATAACGCAGGTGTTAACTGATACGAAATATAATCGATCGTGCATTATTTGCGGCGCTTATGGAAGCAAATTGAGCGAACTGATGAGTGCCAAAGACTAGGATATATATTTGGTCTTTCACCGCTGCATGCCAAAATTCGCTTTATAGAGCACATTTTGAAAGTGTGGTGGAAAGGACACAATTAAAAACTCTGCATGCAAAACTATGCGGGAAGAAAAAAAAAAATCAAGCTGAGTTCCGCAAAGTGGGACTCATTGTTGACACCCCGAAGCTTGGAACTGGCAGCAGCAACGATGGAAACACAGCCAGGAGATTTTTAACTGATCCCCACACTACATCAAAAATTACTGGAATTGGTGAGGTCTTCATATCAAGGTTGCGAACCATCTTACAGGTTACTAGCTGCAATGACCAAATACGAGCAGAGCGTTTTGAACAGTGTGCAAAGGAAACAGCAGAATTATACAGTAAATTATATCCTTGGCGTGCCATGTCTTCGTTGAAACGTGGTTAAATCATGATTTTTTTGATGGTGAATTCTTCGTCACTAACATGTTTCAAGTTTACCGGAAAGATAAAGATTCTGTAAAGACAGGCCTTAATCGTGGTGGTGGCGTTCTAATTGCGGTAATTTACTATGCTCATCGTTACATTCACTTCAAAATGCGGATTATTTGTTTGACCAGCTTTGTGTCGCTTTAAACGGACCAAAAGGCGCTCTGTATGTTTGTGTGTCTTATATTCCACCTTCAAGCCCTGATTCCATCTACGCAGCGCATGTTGACAATGTACTAGCTATTCATTCATCTGTTGGTGATAAAGGTACTTATCAGTCTTTGGCGATATTAACCTCAATAACATTTCCAGGTAATTAATTGCAAGTCAACTCACACCGTTAAATATTAACCATAATCATGAAATTTATTTTATTGATAGTTTGCTGAGAATTGAACTAAAACAAATCAATTCATATTTAAATAGTTTAAGTAGAATATTAGATTTAATTTTTCTATCCAATAATATTAATTACGAATTATTCGAGTGTTTCTTTCCGATCTGTCCTTCCGATATGCATCATGTGCCTCTAATCCTAAAAATAGAGTTCTATGACTTTATATGCTCTCGCCAATCAAACTGTGTTTTCAACTTCAAATTGTGCAGTTTTGAAAACTTATCGAATATTTTTTGCGGTGTTAATTGGCTTTCATTACTTGATGGAAACAATGTCGCAACTTGTTTCGATGTAATTAAAACTCAAGTAGCTCAAATTTGTTATGATAATATTCCACAGTTTATCATAAAATCGCATAAGCTTCCGTGGTATACTAATGGCCTCAACAAATTAAAAAAATCTTCGTAATAAGCATCTGAAATTATTTAAATCCATAACTATGCAGATCATAAAGCAAAATATATGCATTATATGAGAGAGTTCAATTTTTTAAATAAATTTCTATATAAACAATATATTTTGGGGTTCGAGGTTAATATCAAATCGAATCCTAAATCTTTTTGGAATTTTATTCAATATAAAAAGTGCGACTCAACTATTCCAACTAAAATGCATTTAAATGGTGTCACTTCTTTTACAATCACTGAAATAGTGAACCTATTTGCTAACTTTTTTACTTCCAACTATGTTGACACTCCAAATTTCAACAGTAAAGTTCCGTCAAACGAAGATTCCTTTTTGGATTTGGGTTCTTTGACGCTTAATGAATTGGACGTTTTTGTTTCACTTAAAAAAAACTCTGTTAAAGCTGACATTGATGGGCTTTCCCCAATTGTTTTATTTAACTGTGCTCGCGCCTTGTCAGCCCCTTTATGTAAAATCTTTATTATGTCCTTAGCCTCTGGAATATTTTTAGAGAGCTGGAAAATGACTCATATAACTCCTATTTTCAAATCTGGATCCACAAATGATATTAGTAACTATCGACCCATTTCTAAACTTACTTCCATCTCTAAACTTTTCGAACGAATCATAAAAAATAAACTATTTTTCCTCGTCAAACGTAGTTTCTGCCCAGAACAGCATGGTTTCAAAGCTGGACGTTCCACTGTAACTAACTTAGCGTTATTTACCAATTACTGTATATCATCATTTGAACTTGGTTTTCAAATCGATGCAATTTATACAGATTTTACAAAGGCGTTCGACAAAGTTTGTTATACAATTTTAATTGCTAAACGTTGTAAAATGGGATTTCATTCATCCTTTTTAGACTGGATCAAATCTTATTTAAGTGATACATCTTGCTTTGTTTCAATTAATAATGTAAATTCTTACAAGTTTCTTGCTTCTTCGGTTGTACCGCAAGGTAGTATCCTTGGTCCCTTATTTTTTATATTATTCATTAATGACATAAATAAAATTTTCTGCAATTCAAAATTTTTTCTTTATGCTGATGACTTAAAACTATTTCAAAGGGTAAGTTGCTTATCTGATGTAATTTCCTTACAAGCTGACTTAGATAATTTGTACCAGTGGTCTAGTTTGAATGCTCTACCTTTAAATATTTCTAAATGCTTTAATATTACTTTTTCTAAAAGCAGTAATTTTCTTAGATACCCCTAATCTCTTTCTGACGTAACTTTTAAATATGTTCAATCGATCAAAGATCTTGGTGTCATCTTTGATATTAAGTTCACTTTTAATCAACACGTTAACTATATAGTCCCTAAAGTCTACTCTTTACTTGCGTTCATCCGTAGAAATAGCTCAGAATTTTCTTAAAGTCATTGTTTAATTCCTTTGTAAGATCTATACTATAATATGCATCTTTCATTTGGAGTCCGCATTATGCCATTCACACGTTGCGATTGGAACAAATTCAAAAAAGATTCACAAAATTTGCACTTCGGTCATTATATTGTCGTGAAGAATTTCCCTCATATAATGTTAGATGCTTGCTTTTAGGCATTAAGACTTTGGATTCGCGGAGAAAAGTTCAGTCTCTTATTGTTATCTATGACATAATCTCGAGTAATATTGATTGTCCTGCACTTTTGGCACTCATAAATTTCGATATACCTTCAAGACAGTTGCGACGTTTTAAAGTTTTTTTCAATTCAATTTCATAGGTCTAATTATGCTCGTAATGAGCCAGTGCAAAGTGCTCTGTCTTTATGTAATGATCTGTCGTCTCGAGTTTTGTTTGACTTTTCATTGTCTAAAGAATGTTTTAAAGAATTGTTAAATAGTTTATTTGAATGGTAATTCTACTGTTTATTTGAACCGTAATTTTATTTTTAAATTGTTAATCTTAGTCTGTAAGGATATTTCCAAAGACTCAATAAAGAAATCTAAATGTCTCCAACACTGCATAAGGTTTTAATGCATGGCGAACAAATCATAAAGTATCATATCCTACCTATTGGAGAGCTATCTGAAGAAGCGCAAGAGAAAAGAACTAAGGATTATAGGTTCCATAGGGAACATAACACCCGAAAGTTTTCAAGGCAAAAAACAAATGAGGACCTATTTCGAATGCTTATGATATCATCTGATCCATTTATATCTAGTTTCAATTCAAAGAAAATTGCACTTAGTCCCTTAAGTAAAGAAGCAAGAGATTTAATTGTTCAACCAACTGATGAATTTTTTGAAGAAAATTTATATCAAAAATCAATTTAAAAATACGTCGATAAATTATTCTTTTTATTAATACATATACAATGTTAAAACAATTCAATAAAACATACAAAATTAAAACCTTTAAATGTAAAAATTTTTTACTTTTGGTAATTTAAAAAACCAGATTAAACAATTAGAGAAGAGAAAATCGCAGAAATTATTTCAAGTTCTCATACAAAAGGCAAGTACATATTTAATCGCTAAGCTGCAAAAAAAAAAAAAAAAATTGCTATATATTTACCAGTCTACCTCCCATACAAATTGGCTTCATCTACGGGTTGCCCATATTCAAAGCGCCTATTTTATTTTTAAATAAATCAAAGAAACCACAAGTTTTTGTCTGTTCGTCATGAATATCATTTAATTGGGTTCAAGTAGATTTGCTTACATTATTTCTTGAATATGATATCTCGTAAATGGTCGCCATTGGCCTCTACGACATATTGTGCCCGTTTTGTAGCATTTTCCATGGTTTTCTTCAACATTTCGATGGGAATGGCGGTTATTTCTTGACGGATGTTGGTTTTCAGCTCTTCTAGGGTCTTTGGCTTGTTGACGTAAACCTTTGATTTCAAATAACCCCACAAAAAGACGTCTGGAGGCGTTAAATCTGGTGATCTTGGCGGCCAATGGAAATCACCATTTTTTGACATCAAACGGCCAGGGAACAATTGCTTCAAAAAATCGATTGTAGTGCGGCTTGTGTGTGGTGGCGCGACGTCTTGTTGAAACCAGTAGTGCCTGATACGCTTTCGACGAACGATTGGCATGAAAAAATTGTTTATCATATCGCGATAACGCTCCTGATTGACAGTAACTCTGTGGCCATTATCATCTTCGAAAAAGAACGGCCCAATGAGCATTTTAGCACAAACGCCGCACCAAACAGTGACTTTTGCATCGTGAAGTCGTACCTCTTGAATCTCTTGTGGATTTTCAGTGGCATAAATACGGCAATTTTGTTTGTTTACCGTTCCGTTCAACTGAAAATGAGCTTCATCGCTCATGATAATTTTATGGCAAAATTGCTCGTCTTCTTCAGCCATTTCGATGACTCTTTGGGCCCATTCCAATCGACGTGGCTTATCGGTAGGCAACAATTTGTTTACCAATTGAATTTTGTACGGAAACAAATTCAAATGAACACGTAAAATGCGTTGTAAAGTGGATCGGGGAATGCCGAGCTGTTGAGAACGGCGATTTTGGGATGTTGTTGGTGACTGCTCAATACTGGCTCGTACGGCTGCAATATTCTCATCCGATCGCCTTGGTCGCTTTTTATTTGGCCTCTTTGGGCTACCAAGAGTATTACCAGTTGTAAATATTTCATACAAACGATAAATTGTTTTCTTGGAAGGCGCACTTTTCACTTTATTTATTTTTTTGAAAGCACGTTGAGTTTTCACTATTGACTTGTTTTGTTGAATGTAAATTTCAACAATTTTAGAGCGTTCGCGTGGCGTGTACTGTTCCATTGTAAACATTTGCTTGGAATGACGCTTCAAACGCGGTATGTCATTAGTCGATTTGGCATCACTGCGGAAAGTTACAGTGTTACCAGATGGGCGCTTGGAATAAGGGCTACCCTATATGGTAAAAGCTTCATAAATGCCATATTTTTTAGATATTGCCTTGACTATTGGCACACATTTTCTGCTTTACAAAATAAAGGACAGTTTTAAAAAAGATTAAAATCAGATATGAACCACGCCTACAATGCGTTGCACGGCATAACATAACACCCACAAAGAAAAGTAGCTAACGAAATTTAAGGAACTTTTTTGATACCTCATATTAAAGGGCTAAGTTTTTTCTTTCATATGCCAAAAATTGTTTAAAAAAATTTTCATTCGCTTAGAAGTTATAGATTTTTGACCGCCAAACAACTCACTTTTTGTACCTCCGCACAGTGTCGCAAAATGCTCCCTGGGTGATCGAAATTCTGTAACTTTTGAACGGGTTAAGATGATTTACTCCGGTTTTTTTTTTTGTTCGATTGGAAATCGATCTACTACAGAAATGTTGAATATTGTTCAATTGAGCAGAGAGGAGCTTAGTGGCGTTGCCCCAAAGTCAACTAAAAAAATAAGTTTGAGCTTCCTAGGCAACAAAACCTGTATTTTATAAAGATGTTTTCAAAATTCTATTTTTTTTTTTTTTTGTTGAAAGTCTATGTCACTATAAACAAAGAAAAAAAACTTGACAAAAACGCTAAAGGGGGCTTTGCTGGGTTGCCCCATTCTCACCGAACAAAGGATTTCGTTGATTACGTGATTGAAATTATAAAACTTTTTCACGGATGGGAATACTTCATTTATTTTTTCTTTGTTTTGTTGAAAATTGATGTGCTTAAGAAAACAGAAAAAATATGTTCAGAAAATCGTAGGTGTCTTGATAGGGTTGCCTGTAACTTAATTAAAAAATGTCAAAACTCATAGAATCCTCTTATTGCTTAATTGTTTGAAATGATATAATTTCTAACAGAATAAAAAATTAAAATGCATTTAAATTTTTTTAATTTCTTATCCCGTTGTTACTCAAAGTACCTTTAAAAATACACTTTTAAAATATAAAGTAAAATTAGATGATTTAATTTAATAATCATCAATGTAAAAATTTATTTGAAATAAAAACCAAATTTTCCTTTTTCTCCGCTATTTCATTCCAGGTTAAACCTAGAAGCTACCAAAACTTTTATACATCAATAAATAAGAAATGAATAATTTAATATTAGTTTAATGTTCTGTTTTCCTCTATAACCAAATCAATTACAACAAATTACTTTCAAGTTAAAAACAAGAATAAAACTCGAATTTGATATATAGCTACTTTTTAATCAAGTCTTCTATTTCACCAAATATACCGTCATAATCTCCAGAATATGGCATTTTCTCAATGCTTCTAACCGATGTTATTAACGGATCTGACGAAATCATCAAAACAGTAATGAGATCCATGTTCTGGTTTTCTCTTTTATTTTCTCTGGTATTAGATAATCTGAAATTTGTATATTCCATATTTTTTTGCCTACTGGGCCTCTTCATATAACTCTCCTATAGTGAATAAGTGATGGTAAATGATTCTTTCTCCATGACATAAGACTTATGGTTGACCAGTTTCACTGTAACAGTTGTATTATTTTTTTGATCCGATCGAAAGATGTTAAACTTACTCTCGTCGCTGAAGAGTACGTTGCTCCAGAAATCAAGTTGCTTATCTTGGTGTACCTTTGCGAAATCTAGCCCCTTTTTCTTATTGGCTTTGCTGATAAGAGGTTATTTTCGCGCCACTCGCGAACTATAACATCATGTTTTTGGTCCACTGAACCGTTTTCGGATGCATTGTTTTGTTAATTTTTCTTATTATTCTTTACTCGTCAAAGGTGGTTAGTTTGCATGGTCTACCGGTACGAGGTCGGCTTTAAGAAGTTTGCTTTAATGAGTTGAAGCTAGCATTCATAATTTTGATTTTGAAAACATGCTTTGTATGAATAATTTTGTCCCTACTCACGTATGACTTGTTTTTCATTTTATTGAATTTTCTTGTACATGGAAATTTTTTGTAAATTTATTATTGCTTTTAGATATGTAATGAAACAACAAATCTTTTGTATTAACATAGTATAAGTATAATTTTTAACTATTGGAAAATATAAAGTGGGAAATTTTAGTATGTAATATGTGTGAATAATTTTGTCCGCAACTTATTGGAACGTACTTTATAAATGTAACTTAAAAATAATGTAACGCTATCTCAAAATCTACCTGATAGTATTTTTAAATGGTGTTAATTTTTGGAATCAACGACTGCCTTAACATATTAATTAGATGGTGTCATCCATCTGACAAAGACAATAAAAACTATTCATAAAATTGTTTATCTTTGCTTTATGTTTGCCGCATAATTTTTTATTAAAGAAATTATTTTGATGATTGGAACCATGGTAGAATAACCAGGTAGATGCACTAGAAATACGCTCTCTCCGACAACAAAACAATAACAAAGGCGTAATTATAATGTCAAAATGAGCTGTTTTGAAAATGATGTCAATTTTGACTTTTTTATTGGATGATTATCAATTATAATCAATTCTTAATTACAAAATATATAATTATTTTTGCACTACACAGCTGTTCTTCCGATTAGCAACTAACCGGAACCTCAACTTGCCATTAACTTAACCGGCACTTAAGACCTAACCGAACATTGAGAAAATGCTTTCTTGCTAACAGCCGGTCAAAGTTCCGATTAGTGCTTAACCGGACATTGAGAAAACGGCCTTTAATGTAGTAATTTCGCATGCTCCTTATTGCCGATCGGATCGAATTAAAAACGTAGCTGCAATCTTAAGGACAATTAATTTAATTTATTTTTTCAAAGTCCCAGCAAGTTATTACCCTGCAGTGTAATCAACTAGATTTATACCAGTCAACAACTAGTTGGAAATATCCAACAACTAGTTCGATTTATGTCCTATTCTCATAGAACCAACTGGTATTTTTTACGTGGTGATGTCATTGGAAAAGACAATTGTCTTACTATAGATAAGGTTTTAACTAGTTAACAACTCATTTTTTATGTAAAGTAAAATTCTAGTTTTGTTGTGACTAGTTTTTAACCAATATAGTAATTATCGAATTAAAACTAGTTCATAGGTTCATATTTTTTCAATAGTTCATAGGTTCAAAGAACATATATTTTTTCAACAAAATATTAGCTAAAGGCTAAAGTTAAAGCTATTTGATGAAATACCATGTTTATGGTATATATATACTAAGTTCTAATCTACTACAAAGTTGCAATAAAAACATTTAAAAATGAGAGCATATGTCGCATTAATATAATTCAAGATAGTTTATCAACTACATGTTTTTAAATTAGTTTTTATATGTTTTAATTTGTTTATTATTAGTTTGTTGCAATGGGGTACCCAGCTCCAACTGGTTTTGGAACTGGTTGATTTTGATAATATGTAGTATAGTTTGATTTTGGCTAGTTTTACAACTGGTTTAATGTGACTTGACAAAAACTAGTTGGGTTTAAACTACTTTTGCAACTAGTAAATCGTGACAAAATATAAACTAGTTTGTTTTGACTAGTATAAATACTACTCATGTTTTAATGCTGACTAGTCTTACACTGCAGGGTAATTACATTTTAGACATTAAAATTTGAAAATTACACAGAGCACAATTACTTGCAACACAATACACATAATTATTTTAAGATTATTTCTTGAATTTAGCACATCCGCTTCCATTCCGGTGGACTTAAACGTAAATAGCATGTACTCCCAAGCAGTTTATCTTGAGCATTTCAATTGCGGTAACTGCAAATGTTTAACGACAGCTCAGGTTTGACAACGGCTTTACTGGACTGCCTATAACTTCCTCCCGTCGCGATAATTCCAAAACAATTCATCAATTGTTGGCAAAAAAACAAACAATCGTCGATTTCATTAAATAAATTTAATTTTTTCAAACAGCAATTTCACTTGTCAAAATATATTTTGACAGTTTAAAGAAGCCGTACAAAGCTTTACAAATAAATTGGTTACTGAACAATCGAAATAAGTAGTCGAATGAAAATTATATTAAAAGTAAACTTTCATTTGCTTAATTTAAGGGAAAACTACAATTAGTAGTATATTATATCTTAAAACACGGCTCATTTTATAAAATTTTTAAGATTTCTGTTTACTTTTTTTACATGCTCATACATAAAATCTGGGTACTCAATTGATTTATACGGTAGCAAGTAAATTAAACATCCCTATGGCTGAACGAATAAACATAAATTGTCAATAGTGACATTATAGTTAAGCCAATGTTTTGCTCTCTCGTTTTTTGCTCTCCGAATTGCATCTACCTGGTTATTCTGCCATGGATTGGAACTTTGTTTTAAAAATTGAGATCATCACTCAAACTGTATATCTTGATCAATCAATTTAAGCTGTAATAGTGAGTCTTAAACTGATACAGGTGCATATAACGAAAAACTACTACTTAAAATCAAGAAGATCCACTTATTGAGTCATTTTATTAAGTTTTCTTGTTAATAGTACCAAATAAGTAGAATTTTCCATAGAGAAATCATCTTAATTCAATAGAGAAAATCTAGTTGAAACTGATCAAAAAGTGTTTAATAAGATTCGTTATTGAATGAATGAAATGATATGAAAATCGTATTAAAACTCATGTCATCTCACTGAAGTTTAAGAAGAAATCAATTAACACTTAACATACTGCAGCTGAGTGAAAATTCGTGAAACTAGCCACCTAAAACAAGAATTTGTAATTTTTATATCAATGAGTTACAAAGAATTTAGTTTTAGGTTACTGTTTTAGTAAAATTAATTTTGCTAAGTAACAGCTTGTTAAAATTTCTTGATTTTTGGGTGAAGGACTCTTAATACGCACTGAATTACAAAAATGATTTTTTTAAACAACAAATTTTTTTCTTTAAAACTAATAAGTTTTTTATTACAAAGAAAATTTTTTTTAAAAAAATTACATAGTTATATAAATTTAGAAATGATACAAAAAAAAAGAAAAATGATTTATTCTCCATAAACAATTCTGTTATGAAACGTTTTAAATCTGCACAAATCTGCGAGCCATACAGAGCATTGCACAATGGAATGATTGGTACAAACTACAGGGAATAAATCATTTTGATGACGTTTTTAGTGCTTTAGGCACAGAAATGCAAAGAAAAAGGGTTTTTGAAATTTTTGGACAGGTGGGCGTGGCACCTCCCATACAAATGGCTCTTATTTTTCGCAATATCTGAAAAACCAGTAAAGCCATGACAACAGAAACTTAGGTAGTCATCAAGTGCATCATTTGAAGGAAATGTGTCAAAAGTAGGCGTAATTGGACAATTGGCAGTGGCACCTCCCATACAAATGGATCACATTTTTAGCAATATCTGGAGGACCAGTCCAACAACAACAACAACAAAAACTAAGGCAATCATCAAGTACGTCATGTGAAGGATATGTACTAAATTAAGACATTAAGTGGGCGTGGTACCTCCCATACAAATTGATCACATTTTTCGCCATATCTTGAGAACCCGTTACTTAGCAAAATTAATTTTACTAAAACAGTGGCCTAAAACTAAATTCTTTGTAACTCATTGAAAAAAAAAATAAAAAAAAAATTGCAATTAATTTTTTTCATATACACTTCAATGATATACATAAAAGATTTAAAAATTACGACTTCTTGTTTAAAGTGGTTAGTTTAACGAATTTACACTCAGTTTTTGCTTTCAGTTGTAATCGTGTTCGTGGTTGTGAAGAATAAAAAGGATACAACAATTTTTCGTTGAAATAAAGTAAAAAAAAAAACAATGCATAATTCGGTTCCAGAGCTTGGTTTTGAAAAAACTGAGATTCTCAAAACTCAACCCATGTTTCTGTTGTAGGGCTTGAACGACTTAGTTTTGGCTTTTTTAAAAAATGGAAAAAAGTCTAAATACGAAAAACAACAAGTATTAAGTCTATGAAATTTTTTTTTTAATTTGAGGGACACAAAAATTATTGCAAAGCGATGTATTTCTATACGTTTTTCAGAAAAATTTTACTTTTTTGATAGAAATCAAAATTCAAGAATATAATAAAATTAGTTTGACTTTGTCAGATGGACCATATCATGTGCATAGTAGTTTTTTCATATTATTACTCGTATATCAATAAGATTTTCTAATTAAGTATCAAGAAAATAACTTTTAAAATTAATAAGGAACTCTGATATTAATAAGACTTTCTTATAGTTTAAAAAAGTTTGCTTATAAAAATTAATATGATTCTTCCTAAAGCTATTTGATTTTACTAATAAAAATGACAGGATTTTAAGAAGATTTTCTCTAAAGTCTTAAAAGACCACCTTTTTGTATGATAACCACAAAGAAATCTCATTGATTTTGTTCTATTGTTCTATAAAAAATTGTAAAAATATATTTTTGGCCAATTACTGGCTCAAATCGGAAATTCTAAGCTATCTCGGACATCCTTTGATGTTTTGAATTTTAATTTTTTTCGACCAACCACACATTCTTCTCGGTAATGTCTTGTTAAATATTTTCAAAATATCTTAAACTAGGTCCACCTTAATGTACACAGATGGCATATATGAAGTGCACATGCACATTAGAACATGATGTACACTTAACTACTTATATATCTAGCATTGAGTCTATTTCCTTACATCCTTGCACATCCATGCGTGTGCAACAAATCTTTTGTGTCAGCTTCACCTGGCAGCACAATCCTAGCACAGATTTTCCATTTCAATCACTTCAGTTACCTTCAGGCAGTTAAGGAGGAACTGATTGTTAAGCCAAGCTTTTGACTAGTTATACTTTAATGGATATTTATAATAATGCAATTATTTGCCAAGCCATTCACTTTCAGATATTGCATTGGCGATGAAATGCTGCAAATATTTGCAACCCATTTAATAAAATTTAAACTCGGCAAGAAACTCATAGCATGAGTCCTGCTTTTTAAGCAATACACATAAGAAACAGCAATCTAAATGCTTTAAAATTAAAATAAGATTTCATGCGAATTGTTTTATTTTATATGAAACTGGATTGATTTTCTTACGAGGCAATATTAATTCATATTTTTGATAAAATTCAATATTAAAATCAGTGGTAGATTTATTACTCTTCAGGTCTTCTTTGACACGTAAGCTCAAAATTGTTTCCAAATAAAATTTTGTCTTTAAAGCTATTCTCTTAAGGCTTAAGGCAAATTGAAAACATTTAGTTGTAATGACTTTCCTTTAACTTAATAAAACATCTTCAACCCAAAGTTTTGAGCATTTAGCTGTTGTGACATTGATAAACCTTGATATAAACATAAAACTTAATCACAACCAGGTTTTTGACTCGTTAGTGTATTCCTTGCAATTACAATACACTAACATTTTTTATAGTTCCGACAAAAAAAAAATGTTAACAACCCAATTAACATTTTCCTTGGAGATCGGCTTGACCTCAAGTGTTAGTTTCTCCAATCTCCAGTGCTGGATATCAAATTGACCTCCACTTGAGATCCAAGCCATTCTCCAGGGAAATGGACCTTCGATCTCCAATTGAGATAAGGCTGGGTCCCCACTTGACCGAAAAGGTCTTTCTATAATCGATCTCCAACCCAAAATGAAAAAACAAAGAGTTTTTTAAGAGAAAGCTTTACCAATTATTTTTATATTTCAATCAATGAAAATAGTTTTAAACCTGATATTGCACATTTTCATAAAATTATTTCAAATAAATTATATTATTATTCAAACTCTAAATTGAAACATGAAAAGTTAATGATGGCATATTTTAATTACAATATTGTTTTTAATAAGTCTAAAAAAATAATATTTTTTAGAATTATATATAAGCTTAATGCCAATTAAGTTCATGAAGCAACAGGTTGCAACAACAATAAGTTCTTTGCAGAACAAACCACCAAGCAGACTAGACAGCTGTTTCGTTGATAGCTACATCAACTCATCAGTAGTCTTCTGTGGCTTCTGCAGTACCATCCACTTTGATAAGCTTATACTAACACCTTCTGTTAAATTAAAACAGAATTATGTGCTGTATGTTGCCTTTCAAAGCAATGTTCAAAAAACCTTCTTCACGCCTTCTATGGTTTATACCAGCGAACTGTTGGAGCCTAGATTGATTCGTGATAAAGAAGTAAACAAAGAGCACAACAATACACTAGAATCAATGCAGTCGTTTTTTTGAACCTTTGCTTTTGCAAAGTAGTAGAAAAACATTGCTTTGAAAGGCGACATACAGCACATAATTCTGTTTTAATTTAACAGAAGGTGTTAGTATAAGCTTATCAAAGTGGATGGTACTGCAGAAGCCACAGAAGACTACTGATGAGTTGATGTAGCTATCAACGAAACAGCTGTCTAGTCTGCTTGGTGGTTTGTTCTGCAAAGAACTTATTGTTGTTGCAACCTGTTGCTTCATGAACTTAATTGACATTAAGCTTATATATAATTCTAAAAAATATTATTTTTTAAAAAATATTATTTTTTTAGAATTATTAAAAACAATAATCTAAATTGAAACGTTTTGGTTGCATGCATTAATTATGTTTTTTAAAAGAAGACTTGATTACACATTTTTATAAATTAATGAAAAGATTTTATTTGATTTTTTGCTTATTTTAAAAATAATATAAAAAAATAAATGTATTCCAGTTTCACTTCTTCCTATATTCCGATGAATGCAGTCATTTGGTATTTTCGGCTGTTTTCCACAAATTTAATATTTTGCACTGAATTTTGAAACTTTCGCGAATTTTGTCTCCTAAGCCATTCAAGGCCTATCTTTTATTTTTGCATTTTTTGACTAAGGAGTTCAAAATACGTTTAATAAAAATAAGAAAAATAATACAAGCCAATTTCCAGCTCAACTCCAAGGTGTTTGAGTTGACTTGAAGAAATGAACTGAAGATCAAGTAGAGGTTGAAGACTTTTTTCCAAGCTTGGAGAAAAATATTTTTCTTGCTTGTTGGGAATGTTAATTTATCTTAAAAATTAATTATATTTCTTTAAAATTTTAATAAGCATTTTTACTACAAGTGCATATTATTAATTTATAACATAATTAAAACCTTAGTTTAACTGAGTTGCAACACAACGAGTGAATTGTTACAAATTTCTTATTTGGAACTTTGATTCAACCAATTTGCGACTGAATTTGTTTTAAAGAAAATGGATTTCCACTGGATTATTAAATATTTTTGCTACAAATCGAAATCTGTGCGAGCTAGGTGACTTCATCACGCTAACAAATCCTTAAATTTTTTTTTTTGTATTTACGTGTGGTGTATTTTAGTTAATTAGTAGCTATTTTATCTTGCTACACACAGTCCTGGTCAGAACGCCGGGTGAAGCTTTCTCTCCACGTTTGAACGATAGGATCTTCTGCCCCGTGCATCACAAGTTGACAAAAGGAAAATTGTTGCATGAAAGAAAATTTCTTAATAACTGAAATGAGTGCAAATCAACATAATAAAATAAATTATGTTTAAATAAAAATGTGCTTGGAAAATTGGCCCTTAGCTGGCTCGGCACCAGGCATATTAATGTGGTAATTTAAAGAAAATTTCATTAAAAATATTTTCTGAATATATATCCAGAAAAATTTTTAATAGAAATAACTACAGGTATTTAGAAGAAAACTTATGTATAAAAATCGACGTTTACAATAAAAAAAAAGAATTAGATAAAAAATAATGATCACAACTCCCATTGCAGATTTCCCGCTGAGTCTTGGATCAGTTACAGTTTTATATTTTCTGTCGAATGCATAGGAATTTCCCATTGAGTTGTTGAATTCAAATGTGTTCCTATTGGGTGCATCCTGTACAGTAGATACCATATGTTTTCGAACCTTTGTGCTAATGAGCAAAAAATGCATTGATCATAACTGCATAATGAGGAACATGTTTAGTTACGTGTCCTGCAGGTTCGTTCTATGTGTGTATGAAGTTGCCGAATACAACTCGCATGCTGATCGGTACTTATTGCTTAATTGGTTTATACATACTTATATATGAAATTAGAAAACAGTCAATCAATTAATTCAAATTATTTTGAAGTTTCAAAGTGACAAGATGTGTTCGAAATAAACTAAACGATTAACTATGAATTAAATAAGTGTTCTTATTTATAAGAGTATAATTAATGTCCAACATTAACTTTGACTAAAAAAAAGTTTAATTTAATGTTATTGCACTACAAACATCAAACCAAAATTTGCATTCTTTAAAATGTTTGATCTTCGAGGTCAGCCAGTCAAAAAATTCGAGGTCAAAAAAATTTCGAGGTAAATCCAGTGGACCAGGTATTGAATTTTTAAATTTATGTGTATGGGATAATAGTACTAAGATATTTTTGTGATGCGTATATAATCCTAATAAGTGTTTCTCTCATTATCCACTGTTTTCTGCTTTAACAAGCAGAATTCTTGATTTCAACATCAATATTATTTTCAAAGAAACTAGTAAATTTTTACTGTATGATAAGTTATTGACAATAGGGCTATCAGTACTGTACCCACGCGGTACTGCAATAATGTCACTCCTAGTCTACTTGATTATTTTATTGTTTCTGATTCTTTAGTGGTTTCTATATTCGATCAACTTTTTTATTTGACCACGACTTAAGGTCTCTGCCCACTTGCGGCACGTAACGAAACGACACGAAACTACTAAATTTAACTACCATGTGTTCTTATGTATACATGCTCACTAAGCGACAATGAAACGGCAACGACTGTTGACGCCGACGAAAAAGCCGGTGGAGATCGTTTCAAAGAATTCTGACCGGCTTGTCGTTCTCTTTGTTTACAAAAATTACAATGGATTCCAACAGTTTATTGTGCAAAGTAAAAATTCGACATCGATATGTCGTTTTTAAAGCATAAAATCAATCTTAAATCTATGATTTTATAAGTTTTCTACATCGTCATCTAATAGCAAAGCTATTTAAGCTAATTGTGTACTAGAGAATTATGCGCTTATTGATTTGTTTAATTAAAATTTTTGTTGCCGTTTCGTTAAGTGTGCATTGAACATTACGTTGCCTTTTCGAAGCCGGTTTACAGTCGTTTCGTTACGCGCCGTAAGTGGGCAGAGACCTTTAATCTTTTGTTCGTTAGATGTCAATTTATCTCGTAATGCAACTTCTAATAATTTTTCTTTCCGTGATTTCAAACATATTAACTATCAGTCCCTGTATCTCGATGCGTTACTGTTATCTTTCAATGAATGTTGGCTTCACCATAAAATAAACGATAAGCTTAGGTCTCTCTTAGCACCAAAACACGATTTTTTTTCTGAGAAACTAGATTTATCCCTTAATTCCAAAACGTTGTGGAACAACATAAAAAAACTTGTGTTATGTAATAAAAATCGTACTGAATGCAGTGAAGATCCTGAGTTTCTAAATAATTTTCTTTTGTTGACATTTTTTCTACCTCTAATGATACGTCTACTCTTTTCTGTGACAAACTGACTATACCACAGTCTTTTAAGCTTGAAACGGTTAGTGAAATTGATGTTGGAAACTGTGTTATGCAGACAAAATCAAATGCAGTTGCAGAAGATGGCATTCCCATCAAATTCTTTAAACTTTTACTACCTCACATAATAACTTCTCTTACGCACATTATAAATCATTGCTTTATAACATATTCCTTTCCCGAGATGTGGAAAATTGCCATCGTTACACTTATAGCTAAAAAGCAAAATCCATCTAGTGCGAATGATTATAGGCCTATAAGTATACTGTCAGCATTGTCAAAGGCATGTGAAAAACTTATGGCTCAACAAATTAGCAAATATATTTCTGAGGCAAAATTGCTATCCCGCTATCAGTCTAGTTTTTGGGCAGAGCATGGGTGTTCCTCAGCGGTAGTAAAGGTTCTTGATGATATTCGATCCGAATATGATGCCGGCTTTATGACTTTACTCTGCTTACTTGATTTTTCCAAGGCCTTTGATAAAGTCAATCACAGTTATTTGTGTCAAAAGCTTTGGTATCTTTTTGGGTTCTGAGAAAGTACTGTTAATCTAATGTCTAGTTATTTGTGTAATAGAATGCAAAGAGTTAAGGTTGGTCAGGTATCCTCGTCATACAAATTAGTAGTAAGTGGTGTTCCACAAGGCTCTATACTGGTCCACTATTATTTTCAATTTTTATAAACGACATCTTTAATGTACACTATTGGCAATTCCCATAAGCTCACATAAATTTTCTTGATTTTCTCCATTTATATTAAGAAAACAAAAATTTTCAGGCAAAATCAACGTCCCCAGATAAAATATTCGAAATGAGCTTTTTATCAAAATGATACATTTTATCTAAAAAGGCTGCCAGAAAGTAGCAGCATGAAGGCATGGAAAAGTCAGTAAAAGGCAGTGTGTCGAAATTATTTTTTTGGCATTGAAATGAAATATTTGGGCAGATTTAAAAGTTTTGTTTTCTACAGAACAGAATGATTTCGCCCTATACTGGCAGGCACATGAACTCTATTAAAAACAAGCATTGTATTGGCATCCAATTGAAATGGTCCAGCAGCTTGAAAATGTTTTGCTTTCTAGACAACATAATTATCTCGTCTTATACTGGAAGACGCTTTTATTCTGTCTATCTCTTCTGAGCTCTAACTTTTTACTGGCTTTAACTTAAAATTTCTGAAAACCTTTTCACATGGAACATGTGAACTTGACAGTTACAATTAATACTTTTTTGCCGAAAGTTTGCATAAATAAACGTTATTTAAAAATTTATAAAGGTAAATGTGCTTTATTTGTTTTCAATCATATTTAGTGGAACACTAAGAATCATAGTAGGTGGAACACAAAACATAAGAATTATCATTTACATGTAATGTAAAATTCAGTTTTTAATACATTGTGGCGAAATTTACAGTATTTAAGAAGATCTGATATACTGGTGTGCAAGAGTGACTTCAACATTTGATAAGACCGTCGGTTTAGAATAATTTTTAGTGCATGTGTTAATTATTACATAAAAATCTAGTTAACAGTATAAGTTAAATAGAGTACTGATCCGTCAAAATACCACATGAATGATAAAGTCCTGGGGTCATTCATGAATCTGTTTTCGCATTGATTGCGATACAGTTTGCCATCGTAAATGTCTTCTAGCCTGTCAACATTTTCTTTTCTGCTAAAATGGTGAGCACTTGTTTGCAGAAATCTGGGCGAAAAATAATTGCTTGCAGCTGTGCTCCTATTGAAAAGGTGAGGAGATATCCGAATTCGCCTTTGCTATTACATTCCTCGCATTTTCTTTTACTGGTCTGTAACAGTTGTTGCAGTATTGCTGTCTGTAACACTCAATAGCAGAATTTATTTTTATGAAATGTTTTTTAAAGACATACATAGTGGAGGTGGGCGTTTTAGGGCATATGGATGGAATCCATCAATTCCAACAAACTGCTTAATGCAAAACCGTTTAGTTTGTGTCGTAAGACATATGCTAGAATTGAAGTGAAGACTTCAGATGTTGATACCGGAGATCCTAGAACAAATTGATCTTTTCCAGCCGGATCTTCGCAATCCTCGTCTGATGCACAATTTTTTGATTCTGGGGAGGATGAATGACCAGCGTATTCATCATCTTAATTACAAACTTTAACTGATTATACGATACAAACATTTCTCTGTCAAATTTCGTTTAGGAAATCTGCTTATTTTTTGCTTGTTTTTTATAGAGCAATAATTTTAAAACTCACCATTTTTTCCAATAAAACTGTTCGCACACATAGTTTCTGTTATTGTTATTGGCAATGCTATTATACCCAAAGGAGTGGATTCCCTTCTTTGTTTGGGTTTGCTTTCACCTGATATTCTAAGGATAAACTTTTTAAAAAAAAAACTTAGAAATTTACGTTTGAAAAATCTCTCTCAATATTGTATGTCACAACATCAAAGCCGTTCAAAATTTAGGTGAAACGAAAAAATTGACAAACCCAAGGACCATTAACTTTTAGTTGAATAAAAAAAGCTCAAATATATAAAATATATAAAAGAAACCAATATTTTGCATTCAATGACATGTTAATGCCCCATCCAATTGCCTGCCACAACTTGCATGTATTCTGCTCTGTACATTCCCTGCCAACTGGCTTTCACTGAACGCCACTTGCATGCTCTCTTATACATTTTTGAGCCTCTGTTAGACAGTCTGCTGTTCTGTACAGTGGCAGTCAACTGGCTGGTTTTGGTACAATTCCCGCCCTGCCCTGCCAAAATTGGGCCAAAATAATTTAATTTCTATTTCAAAAAATAGACTACCTGTCTGCCGTTTTGAGTTCATTTTCCGGCCAAAAAATTCGTCTGGGGGGTGTTTTAATATTTCTTTGTTCATAACAAAATATTTTAGAAAAAAAAATTCACATATTTTTAAATTCTTTTATTAATTTTTAATTGAAAAAAATATTTTAAAATGGCAATTCACATAAACTCATTATATTAAACTTAAAATAAATTAATAAATTAATATAGCTGTAATAGTTAACGAACTTCAAATACTTCTTCTTATAATCAGTCAAATTTCCGCTACGTCTTAGAACCTGAATTAACCTTTTAGGCATTGATAAAACAAGGCTTTGCAAAGTTTCAGTCGGAACGCTAGCCCAGACCTCTTTAATCGCAGTTTTAAGGGTATTAACTGAATGAAATTGCCGCCCTTTTGCGTAAACACCACGAGCTAGGACTCCCCAAAGGTTCTCAATAGGGTTCAGGTCTAAGCTTCCGGCGGGCCAATCAAGAACATTAATATTTTTTTGACAAATATTTTAAAGTCTATTGTTTCTTTAGAGCGGTGAATTGCAGCGTTGTCCTGCTGAAAAGGAAGTTTGGACCACAAAGTACCTCTGCCCTCTCTATCATCATCGTTTCTAGGAGTTCGCAGTAGATGGAGGAGTTCATTCTTTGAGGAACCCATGCGATTTCCGTCGTTCCACTAATGGCAAAATCGGCCCAAACCATTACTTCACCAACTGAGGATGCTCGGCTCATGCAGACTTCTTTTTCGACCAACTTATCATGCCAATAATATTGAAAGCCATCAGGCCCATCTAAATTAAAACGTTTCTCGTCACTGAATAAAACTTTTGTCCACTGGAATATATTTTTCCGCAAATTTTAATCTCCTGACTTTATGAGCGTCTGTCAAAGGAGGTTTTTTAAGGCGTTTGGTGTAAGCCAGTCAGTCTGATGCCTTCAAAATTTGTCGAACACGTCTGCTCTTTATTGGCAAATCGTACAATATCTGTTGACATCATCTTCTCTTTAGAGGCCAATCTTATTATTTCGCCTTTTTGCCTATGGGTAACTTTAGTGTTTCTGTCATATCGCACGTCCTTACCATACGATTCGCGTAGTTTTAAAAAATAACAAATAAATGTTTGGGATCTTACAATTTTTTGATCTATTTCACGCGTTGATAGCCTTGATTCGTTAAATGCCTCAATTTTAGCCTTTTCTTCAGGTGACAGCAACTTTCCTCTCGGCATTTTTACAATTCTAAAACAGATAAAACAAAAACGGGCTCTATACTCACAAAAAAGACTACTACTACTACTACTTAGTTGGCGCTACAACCGTATGTCGGTCTTGGCCTCATCTAAGAATTTGCGCCAGCCATTTCTGTCTTTCGCTTGCTGGCACCAGTTGAAAATTCCAAGCTTCGTCAGGTTGTCCTCTACTTGGTCTTTCCAACGAAGATGCGGTCATCCTCTCCTGCGTTGAACGCCGCTGGGTACCGAATCGAATGTTTTCTTCACTGGAGCATCGTCTTTCATGCGCTGAACATGACCAAGCCAGCGAAGCCGCTCGATTTTAATGCGCTTGACTATGTCGATGTCAGCGTACAGCTCATACAGTTCATCATTCCACCATATTCGGTACTCGCCATTGACGCAGATTGGTCCGTAGATCTTTCGAAGAATCTTTCTCTCGAATGCTCCTCAAGTCTTTTCATCTAAACTGCTCAGCGTCCAGGTTTGTGATGCATAAAGTAGGACGGGCATGTTGAGCGATTTATAGAGCGTGATTTCGTTCGTCGAGAGAGGGCTCTGCTTCTCAATTGCCTACTGAGCCCAAAGTAACACCTGTTGGCAAGAGTTATTCTTCGTTTGATCTCAATGCTGATGTCGTTGGTTGAATTAATGCTGGATCCCAGATAAACGAAGTTCTTCACAACCTTGAAGGAGGTATTGTCAACGGTAACGTGGGTTCCAAGACGCTGGGACTGTTGACACCAAGTATTTCGTCTGCATTCACTGCAAGACCCATTCGACTTGACTCTCTTTCTAATCTGGAAAATGCTGCACTGACTTCGCGCGTATTATGGCCAATGATATCTATGTCATCAGCATACGCAAGCAGCATAACACTCTTGTAGAATATTGTGCCACTACGTCTCAGATCAGCAGCTCGGATGATCTTTTCCATCATTAGGTTGAAAAAGTCGCACGATAAGGAATCACCTTGTCTGAAACCTCGTTTGGTAATAAATGGTGTGGAGAGGTCCTTCCCGATTTTAACTGCGCTGCTGGTGTTGCTCAGTGTCATCCTGCAAAGTCGTATTAGTTTTGCAGGAATACCAAATTCAGACATGGTGGAGACAGGTGCTTTCTTTTTGGGCTGTCGAAGGCGGCTTTGTAGTCGACAAAAAGATGGTGGGTGTCGACTTGTTTTTCTTGAGTCTTCTCCAAGATTTGTCTTAGCGTAAAAATCTGGTCGATGGTGGACTTTCCAGGTCTGAAGCCCCACTGATAAGGTCCGATCAGTTCGTTTAAAATGGTCTTCAATCTCTCACATAAAATGCTCGACAGGACCTTATATGCGATATTAAGAAGGCTTATCCCACGGTAATTGGCACAGACAGTGGGATCGCCTTTCTTGTGGATTGGGCAGAGCACACTGAGATTCCAATCGTTCGGAATGCATTCTTCCGACCATATTCTGCATAGAAGCTCGTGAATGCATTTAAGTAGAGCTTCGCCTCCGTTCTTAAACAGCTCAGCAGGTAAGCCATCAGCTCCCGCGGCTTTGTTATTTTTAAGCCGAGCTATAGCTGTCAGAACTTCATCATAGTCGGGCAGCGGAACCTCAACGCTGTCATCCAAAATTCGGGTTTCCGGAATATCATCTCTATTGGCGGGATTGTTGTCAGCGTCGCCATTTATAAGCTTAGAGAAGTGTTCCCTACATAACGTCAGTGTACTCTGGACATCTGTCACTAGATTCCCGTTTTCATCCTTGCAGGAAGAGGCCCCGGTTTTAAAACCATCGGCAAGGCGTCTTATTTTTTCAAAAAATTTTCGGGCCTCATTCCTGTCACCAAACATCTCAATCTTCTCTTGCTCGCGCTTTTCTGTCTCTCTTTTTTCCGCCTGAAAATATGTCTCTCTTCCCTCCTCTTTTCTTTGTATAGCTCCTTAGCAGCGCGCGTTACAACCGACTGCAGGGTGGCTTTGTAGGCGCCGTCTTTCTCTGCAGTGGCGTCGCTACACTCCTGGTCGTACCACTGGTTTTGGCGAGGGCGTTGGTGGCCAATCACCTCTTCAGCAGCCGCACGCATGGAGTTGGAAATGTGTGTCCACTGCGCGCATATATCATCGATTGGAGGAGTGATTGGAAGCAGGAGTGAGAGTCGAGTGGCGAAAGCATCGGCTGTCTGTTTCGATTGCAGCTTGTCGTCGTCTAGCTTTCTCTGTGTAGGGTTGCGTGTATTCTTAGCTGCGCACAGACGTGTACGGATCTTGGCTGCAACAAGATAGTGATCCGATTCAATGTTTGCACCACGGATCGTGCGTACATCCAAAACACTGGAAGAGTGCCTTCCGTCGATCAAAACGTGATCAATTTGATTTTTTGTTCTTTGATCAGGGGACATCCAGGTGGCTTTATGAATATTGAGATGCTTGTTTCTAGTGCTACTTACGACCATGTTTCGTGCTGCGGCGAAGTCAATCAGCACCATTCCGTTATCGGAGGTGTTGTCGTAGAGGCTGAACTTTCCGACTGTTGGAACAAAAATATTTTTCTTGCCCACCTTAGCGTTGAAGTCACCAAGCACGATTTTTACGACGTGGCGGGGGCAGCGCTCGTAAGCATTTTCAAGGCGCTCGTAGAAAATTTCCTTGATCTCATCGTCCTTGTCTTCTGTCGGAGCGTGCGCACATATTAGGCTTATATTGAAAAATCTAACCTTGATGCGGATTATGGCAAGTCGTTCGTTCTCAGGTGTGAATCGCAGGATGTGGGGCCGTAGTCTCTTGCCAACTACAAATCCGCATCCAAACTCGTGCTTCTCCGCATGGCCGCTGTAGAAGATATCACAGGGTGCATGCCGAATGCAACCCTGTCCCTTCCATCGCATTTCTTGGATAGCAGTGATACAAAAAAGACTAACACACTTAAAAAATTCATTTGTTACCATAAATAAGTATAGCTTTACTTAAGTTGAGGTATTCAATTAGCTGAATTTATGTGAACTGCCACGTTGAAGCACTGCAAAAACATTACTTCAGTTGAATTATTGCACGATCACACAAATTATATAATCACTCAATAACGGTACACATACGATAATTTACAGTAAACAAACAACAATTAATTTTTAAGTAAACTTTGTTTTCTAATGCCAAAATATAGATGAAAAGCTCTCTTTTAAGAGTAAGCAAAGCTGAGTTTACGGGAATTGCCACTAGTGTATGCAGGAATATGTTTGTTCATGCTTATGCGGAAGAGGTCCAGCTTTACCTTTCGCAACGAACTGGACTTCTTGATGATCTGTGTTGTAGGTTAAATGAGAATCTCAGTAGCATAAATGAGTGGGCCAAATGTAATGGCCTTCATCTAAAGTCTGCCAAATCGTATAATCGTGTGTTCTACCTATGAGTTGTGTCCTACCCATGAGTTGTGTCGTTGATGTCCCTGATCTGTTTATTGGTAATAGCAAACTGACTGTGGTGTCGAAAGTAGTAAATCTAGGTTTCTACATTAATTTTTCTTTGTCCTGTGTAGACCATGTTAATAGTGTAGTCAAAAAAGTTTATTATGTCCTACGAAACTTAAGAATATCTGCTAGTGTCACTCCTACTGAAATTAAAGGTAGATTAGTTATACAGCTAATTTTACCAATAATTTCTTATTCAGACATTGTTTTTGATAAACTTGGCGCATCTTCCCGGTTAAAAAATTAAATTGCATTTAATTACGCCACGCGCTATGTGTATTGTCTCCGTAAATATGATCATTTGTCTCGTTTCTGAAATGCAATACTTGGATGTGATATAACTTTTTACCTAAATGCTAGAAACTGTATTTACCTGAAAAAAATAATCCATGTGAAAACTCCTAGCTATCTGCATGAAATACTTCAGTTATAGTTAGTTCAGTAAAGTTCCTGATTTGAAAACTGTTTTGAAAACTGTTTTGAAAAATTATATCCAAGCATGAAATACTTCAGTTATAGTTAGTTCAGTAAAGTTCCGAGGCACAACTCATTAAACTCTTTCCACCTTTTTTCATTAACGTCATTAGGTTGTGGAATGCTTTGCCATGATGGCTTAGGGAGGTCACTGGAAGAGGTCCTTTTAGGCAATCTATCTTTTCATTTTTCTCTACTCAACAGCTTTTTCACCTTCTTGCTTCTCTATGTTATCTATTCTTTGTTTCAGAAACTTTTTTCAATCTTTACTTAATTTTTAATCTTTTTATTTTTATATTTTTTTTTTTTTTTAAAAATAAAATAAGGCCAATATTGTTTAAAAATTAAGGTCATAATTTTTGATTCTGTTTTAAACAGTTGTTATTATTCTTAATTTTTAATTTTTAACTTTAATTTCAAATTTTTAATTTTTAATCTTTCAGTTTCATTTTAATTTAAATATTAATTTTAATCATAGTTAAATTAAAAGCAAATTAAAAATATGTATGCATTTATGTTGTACTATAAAGAGCATAGCTCTTATTGTACTTACGGTTACTTAAATAAATAAATAAATAAATAAATAAATAAATAAATATTTAAATAATCGATAAAAATAATCGTCACTTGACACTTTGATATTAGACCCCAACTTATTAAGAAATCCATTCTTAACATTATCAAATCCTGCAAAACTATTTGACACTGAATAAGCTTAAAGTCAAAATTACGCAATCTTATGCTGATGATGTCGTATTTAACGCATTATTCATTTTGACTATTTTTTTTTTAATAGAACTCTTAACGAAGTCTTTTTATATTCTCCTAGTGTGTCATGCTTTTTCGCTCAATTTTCTTAATCCAGTAGTTATTTTTTGTTATCCAGCATCCAAGATTTCATCCCTTTAAATCCTTGAAAACGTTTTTGCTGCAATCGATGAGTGAAGCTGTAATTACTTTCATGATTCCTACAATTATTTTCAGTTCAATTTCATTTTGCTTTTTTTCCTCTCTTCTAAGCTGCCAGACATGGTTGTGTCCTAATTTATCTTTCTTTTTCTGGCATGGATTCCATATTTGATGTAGTGGCAGATGTGCTCGTACATTATAGTTGTGTTTTTTTTATGCAAATATTCATGGCATACTTGCGGGCGGTTAAAATACTCCTAGTGTGTGTATACTTTTGTGTGTGTGCTTGTTGCTACCTACTGAACCAGTTTTACTGCATTATTCTGTATCACAAAGAAGCACACTAACGATGAGAAAGAAACGGGAAGCAATACAATTTTGTATGGAAAAAAGTATTGCTTCTCGTGTCTTTCTCATCGTTGGTGTGCTTGTTCGTGATACAGAATAATGCAGTTAGTATATTTATGGTTTCTCATTTAATAAAAGGAATGCGAATTCTGAAGTTCCTAAAAGGAAGAATAAACTATGGGAAGTGAACATGTTTAAAAATGAAGACTTATAATTTAATAGATATAAAACCATATGCATAGTATGCATACGTGTTCATAGGAAAAACTGTTTTGAAAAATTATGTCCAAAGTTGATTTCTCTTTTGGATACATACTATTTGTTAACCGGAGATGGTGAATCCAAGTGTTTTGAATCATAAAAAAATCATAACTCGAACAATCTTAAAATCCACTCCATTAAAGATATACTCAAAATTTTGGCAATAGTCGGAGTTATTATAAAAATAAAATATTTTAGATTTTTAAGGAATAGTTTTTATTTAAAATATAATTTTCCTTAAAAAATTACAAACTTATTTAAGAAACTAAAAAATTTTTCAAGAAATTTCAAAATACTTTTTTTTTAATTGCTTTATTAAAAATCTCTCTTTATGTGTTTCGTTTAAAATATTGTGGATAAGTCAACTTTGTAAGGAGTTTGTGTTATTATTTTTCAGAATTTTCCGTTGTTGTGCCCCCACGCTTACTACGTTAGTGCTATATTAGCCTTGTCACTGCGTTTGTAACGCCAAGAAGGAATATATCCATTATCTGCATCACTTGTCAGTCTGCCTGTCATCACGATTAAAGCCCCTAATTTGGAGCTGTCGTAATAAAATATATTATATAACTATATTAGAAAACATATCGATATTTAAGCCTTTATTTTCTTACTTGCCATGAAAAAATAAATCTCTTAACAAAAATTACTTTTATGATTATAAGTTATGCGCAGAAGCTTTGATCTTAAATAATCTCGTAATCTGTCAAACAGGAACAATTTAAACTGTGAATACAACTCTGGTGATTTTAATTAAATAAATAATGTAGCTCATTTCATGCAAAACTCTCACAACTCAAAATTTTGGTTTTTTGAGTTAAATATACAGAAATAACCGTTGTTATCACATCTTTAATTTGAGTGAATTCCAGACCGATTTGTCGTTTTGACTTTTAGCAATTTCTTCACTTTTTTGTAGCAATAAAGTTTCATTTCTATTTATAACAAAATGTAATTTAAATTTCAACATAATTTTTCAACAACATCGACTTATTATATCAGAAAAAATTTTTTAAATAAAAATCCAAGCAGTAACCTAATATTTTTTGTAGTAATATAGTACCAACTAAAAACGTGACAACTCTATAGCTCAAAAGTATGTTATCGTATTATAGCAAAATCGTCACAACTCAAAATGAAACATTTTTTTAAAATGAGTTTTTGTAGTAATAATGTCACAACTCAAACAGATACTTGCAAATATATTGCTTAAAATTGCACTATTAAAGAAAATTGAAAATTTTATGATAGTTTTGGTAGAAAATATAATGGCCAAGAAATATGCTTAGCAATTTTCAGTCTGCCATTACAATTTATTGTCGCGATGTCATTCCAAAACTTTGTAAGGCTCTAAATTTTGAGTTGTGACAGTCTTGCACGAAATGAGCGATGTGTTAAATTGTATTGATTGGGATTTTATTTTATTTATTGAAGTGAAAACTTCTTTAGGGGTGTTGAACGATTTTGGTAGAGGGTAAATCATTCGTTTGCATCATCGTATTTTTCCAAGGAATTCGTCATTCGGCCGCAAGCTCACAAATAAATCACTTGGCAACTCCTGAAATTAATGCATATAATCTGTTTGTTAGTATATAAATACTTAAGTTAGGTTGCAATAAGATGTTTGTAACCAAAACTTATTATTAATTCGGTTTATATTTATATATAAGTATATGCCTTTAAAGTTTGGCAATTTCTTCAGTTGTATTTGTCAACATTTTTGAAAAATTTGCTTTTACTCAAACAGCTGCTATTCATGGTGAGATTTAAAAATGGATCCATCTTTTTCTTCTTTTTTCTGCTGGAACTTCATTTGCAAACAAGAAAAATAATGTATGGATTGAGTGTTTTAACATTTTAATCTTTAAGCTGTGATAAAGGCATATGTTGAACATTCAAATAATTACATGCATGCTCTTATTTTATTACATATCGTCAAACAAATTTTGACAATTTTCACACTTGTTGTATTTGTCAGTGGATTTTTATTTTCACCACTGCGGCATTTTATATTCAGAGTTGTCAACTATAGCTGTGTGTCAATCAGTCGTGGTAGGATAGAAAATATCAAGTTGAATAAAATTTGTGTGTGTTGTAATAAATTTGTCTTTTTTGCTGTGTCAAATGGACGATGAAATTTTGACAATTACAAATTTTGACGTTTCACATTTCGGTAGTGTTTTAGCGCAAATATTTTATATTATTTGCATTTTATCAATTTGCGACATATTTAATTCGAGAGCTTGTACTTGCAACATATTTCGTAAACTTGTAATATTGTAAACTTAAAAACTGTTAAAAAATTAACGAAACAGCAGGCAAACAGAAAATATAGCATGCAAAGTGCTGTATATTTTACGCCGCCAATTCGGTTCATCCCCTCTAACGCTGCGCAACCGCTGGGATCTTGTAATTCTCTTTGCGTTGTTGTTGTAAATTTGCTAAGTAGTTATTGTTGTACAGTAAGCTTTAATTTTTTGTGGATGTTTATTTGTAGCTACAGTCAGCATATGACATCGAACTAATTTAGAAAACAGTTTATACATATGAATTAAAGAGTATATGTATATAATATTGGTAAATCTATTTGTTTTTAGTAAAAGTGTTACCGTATCGGAAATACATATATATATATATATATATATATATATATATTTACATATTTACACATATATATAGTTTATATATATGAACAATTTAGCTCATTGAGGAAATTTAAAGAATATTTATGTATATTTATATAATAACAATTACGTATTAAACCTGCAAAATAATTAATATTTTCAGTAGTAATTGAATTACTAAGGTCTGCTTATCCTAAGCATTCTATTTTTTAAAACTGTTTAGCTTAATTTCTTATATGGATTATATATAATTTATAAGCTATAGATATTTCTTAATTTTAGAATATTCTATTTTTAATACACAACGCAATATAGATATGGTGAACATGTATATTGTAATAGTGTTTTTGATATAAATAAGCTTTAATTTTTTATATTAATTCGATAATGAAATAATTTAAATAAATTACTTTAATTATATGTATTTTTGATATGGTAACACTTTTGCTTAAAAGAAATAGTTTCAGTAATATATAAAAAATTTAATAAATTGTTATAAGCTCTTAACAAAAATTATTCTAATTTCATATGCCAACTGTAGCTACACGATTAGAATTCACAACACCTACAAAAAATTTCCGGCTAACTGCGCCAACAACAAATAGCAAGGAAATCTACAAACAAGGACGCACAGAGAAGAACAAGATCAGAGCGGAACTTTTAAAATTTTTTTATTTCATCCTACATGTAGGACGGGCCGCAGTATGAGCTTTCGCACATCCTGCATGTCCGTCCGACCTGTCAAATCCATCCTACATGTAGCATAGTCTGAAACCCCCTATTAGCATGAAAATTCCTATATAGCAGTAAGGCGGTCCGTGGCAGGACAACGTCTTCCATTTATATTTTATGTATAGGTTTTCGCTTCGGTCGGCAGTCCTCTCAGTGTTATACTTTTTTTTTTAGTTAAATGTAAGCGTTTGCAAGAATAAACTTATAACTAAGCACCTATTACATATATGGCGATAATATCAACACAAAAATGTGAGATATAAAACATAATCTTGAATAATATTTAAAGTTAAAATTACATATGGGAAAAAGTTAAAACATTAACAATTTTGTTAAATTGAACCAAGGTAATAACTGAGATTAATAAAAAATATAAATACTAAGACAAACAAAGAACTAAAAAACGGGGAAAATTAATAGAATAAAATTAAAAGGTGATTAAAGGAGAGAAAAAAAAGAAAACTAAATAATATAGCTTAAGTTAAAGTGAAGACAAATAACCTGATAGCTTAGATTTAGCAATCTTAAAAATGTTAATTTTTCATATAAATAAAGAGGTTCCTTAGTAAAAATGATTTTATGCAAGAAGACTAACGCCTTCATGTTCAGGACATGGTCAAAAGTCAAATCGAATATTTGTTTTGCATACTGTTTTGCATGCGTTCAGTTCGTTTAAGTCCGAAGACATAACGAGCGATGTTGTTATAAGTAACGTTCTGCTTGTGCTTACTTGCAGAGTCACAGTATGCGAAAATTTGAGATCCATATAGTACGGTGGGAACGAGATACGTTTTTGCCAGTAGGATTCTAATGTTAAAGGAGGTGAAATATTGTGTAGCCCACAGGCTACGGAGCATACCGAAGATTTTTCCCCCTGTGATATTGATATGATTTGTCCAATCCAAGGTACTGTTGAAAGTAATGCCCAAATTTTTTGCCGACTTCACGACCTCAATACATGATCCGTTTAGTATGACTTCAGGTAGAATTGAAGTGAAATTATGTTTCCTAGCTATAACTAAACATTTTGACTTGTTTGGATTGAACCATAAACCATTAGCATATGCCCAATCATGAATTTTACGTAAATTTTCATTCAAACTTACGACACAATAGTGAACATCAGACTTGCGACAGCTAGTATTCAATTGCACATCATCAGCGTACATTATTTGTATGCCACAACTATGCAGAATAGAGGGTAAGTCATTTATATAAACTGATAATAAAAGCGGACCCATTATAGAACCCTGAGGTACTCCATGGTTCACACTTAAAAAACTTGAGGTCGCGCAGCCGATATTCACTGCTTGTATTCTATTAGCAAGGTATGAACTCATTAGTCGAATGGCTGTTTCGGAAAAATTAAACATGTAGGACAATTTTGAACATAAAATTTGGTGATCGACCGTGTCGAAAGCTTTCGAGTGATCTAGAAGAATCAAAAAAGAAACTTCATTTCGATCAAGATTATTTCGTATTTCGTCGGGCACGTCTAGTAGAGCAGTTACGCAACTGTGTTTTGGTCGGAAACCTGATTGTCTATCAGTTAAAAGTTTGTTACATAATAAATATTTGTTTGTCTGTTTGTACATAAGCGATTCAAAAACTTTCGATAAATATGACAAAATTGCTATTGGGTGGTAATCGTTTCCAGTTTTAGGAATGGGAATTATTTTGGCTTGTTTTCAAATAGCGGGGAATTCTGATTTAGTTATTATTGTGTTAAAAATGTGTTTAATAAATGGTAGCAGTACGGGTAGAAGTGCTTTGAATAACTTTGGATGAATTCCATCCAAACCGACAGCATTAGATTTGATTTCTAAACAACTTCGCACTATCTCGGCATCTTCAACACGTTGGAAGCTAAAAGATGAGTTTGAGCTATTCGATCTTTGAAGGTAACGGTTGAAGTTACCATTTAGCATCGGCATGGGAATATCAATAAATTTATTATTTAGATCCTCAACATTTACGATGGTATCAATTGGCTCCACTTCTTTTTGCAGTCTATTGCCGAACTACATCTAGTTTCATAGTATGTAAACTTGGCAACCTTCACCGCCCTGACTACATCTTTTCTATATGTTCGGAAAATAGTATATCGTTCTGGTGTTTTAAGACGTTTCCATTTGCTGTATGCTACATCACGTTTCTTGATTAGACTTTTAATCGAATTTGAAAACCAGGGCCTATCATTATGTTTGAGTACTTTAGTCTTAAGCGGGACGTATTTTTCAAACAAAGTGTTGACATTAATTTGTAAGAAATTCAACTGATCATTAGCTGATAGCATGGAAAAAATTTCTGTCCAGTCGATAAGATTTAGCTCTACCTGGAGTGAATTATAATCAACATTTAACTAAATTTAGATTTAGAACTAAATTCAAAAAATTTTGAAAAAGGTTTTAATTTGCTTAAAAATACTATAAATTGACGATCGCTGAGCAGTTGGTTGTGCTCTAGATAGTTCATAATATAATATTTTATTACGCTCTCCAAAGCTTTGAAAAGCGTAGAGCATATTGTAATGGGTCGGCAGCTTGCAGTGTTCATAACATCGCTATTTTTAGGTACTGGCTGCACATTTGTGACCTTCCCTTCCAACAAGATGGAAATACTCCTGATATGTAGGAGATGTTTGAAAGGTTGCGCAAAAGCCGAGCCAGAGAAGTAGCACACATTTTGAGAATAATTGGTGTTATTCCATTAGGAGCAGAAGCTTCGTTTATGTTTAGACTTGTAAGAAGCCTTTTAACTGCTCTCGTTCGAAAGTAAATTTCTTGCATTTCAGAAGATCAACCCTCAACAAAGGGCAGTGGCTGATTGCTATCTGAGAGAGTGAAACTTTGTGCAAACAATCCAGTCAAAAGATCCGCTTTATTAGCCGAGTTAGTAAAGATTTGGTCATCTTTTAAAAAAGTTGGAATCGATGACAATGTCTGATTCTTTACTCTTTAAACAAATGTCCAACAATTTTTGCTCACTTCGGTGAGAAGTCTTTTGTTATTAGTATTCTTGTGGGAACACCAATTCTGAATGGCTTCCCTTATATTTCTTGTACCATGACAGTGCAGCATTCTCTTTTATATCAGCAAAACATAATTGCGAATTTAAGTTGTTATAAAAATTATTTAAGTCAGTCCAATTTGCATTTCCATTAAACCATTCAGTCCTCTTCGAAAGTTGTATCGAAAGTTGTTAGGAATACTTATTAAAATTAACAGTGATATTTCTCCATTTCGATATACATCACGAAGATCATGTAAATGAAAAATATTGTTTATTTTTGGTGCAGAACTTGTATTTTGTTTATCTTCTTGCAATAATATTTGAAGAAAACTTTTTAAATTAACAAAAAATTTTCGAACACAAAACTTAAAGTTACATTTTAAATAAGCTACGATATTGTTCTGTCAATAATTCCGCCCTTTAAATACACTCAACAAAACATTTAAAAAACTTATTTTTTATTCAATAATATCTTATATTAAGTCAGAAAGACTGAAAATGCATTAATTGCATTATGTTATTCATTGATTTTTTTTTTTAAATTACCACCAATAGCATGCCCATATTAAAGTAATACTTTCTGTAACCCAAAACGTAATCGATTGCACGAGTGCTCTGCAATATTTTATTCATTGCCTGTAAGCGAAGTTTTTGCTTGTTATTTTTTCTTAAACATTTGTTGCTTAATATTTGGCCGTCAAAAAATTTACAAAACTCGTCAAACTAGTTTATTGATTTATATTGAGTTTCTTTATAAATTAGCCACGAAAATATTTTGCCGCCCTGTCAATTCGGCTGCAACCAAATAGATTCCGTTTCTAACATTTTGTTTTTCCTAAAAAATTTTTAGCCTACAGAAATTTTGCCGCCCCTAATATGATGCCGCCCTAGGCCCGGGCCTCACGGGCCTAAGCCTTAATCCAGTGCTGGTCTTTTGTTTGCAGATGACTTAACAATTTTTAAAACAATTGTGAGTTTTTTAAACTCTGATCTTCTTTAAGCAGATATAAATGCAGATCATGAATGGTGTATAAGAAATCGGTTATGTGTTATTCTTGGAATGATTCGTGCTGTTGAAACCTACTCTAGATCAGAAAAACCTTTATAGTATCACTCGTTGTTGATAGTGTTTCGTTCATTCGGGTGAATTAAATTAAGGTTTTGAGTATAATTTTTGATTCCAAATTTCTGTTTGCGGCCCATTTAAATTTTATAATACCCATAGTTTATACTCTGTTTGCTTCTATAAGAAGAAATAGTAAAAATTTTTGGGATCCTTATACACTGCATTCGTCAGAGTGAAAATTCAATATGCGGTGTTTATACTGCTAGTTCGCAATGAGTCCAAAAATAATTTTTTAGATTGACTCTGCGAAGTACAAACTTTGATGAGCCTATACATTCATATGATGCCAGAAGAAACATGCTAGGCTTAAACTCTGTTTGTAATAAGTTATTCTCACTACTATTTATTTATGATATTGTTGTGGCAACTGTCGATTGCCTATCACTGTTGCAGAGATCAAAGATCTCTTATACGCTCAAACTTATTTTATTTAGGAACTTGCCGCACAAATTATGCTCATAGCTCGCCAATGAATAGGACTTTATAATAGGGCCTTTAATAAAGGGTTATTTTTACGTTTGCCCAGTCGAAGATAACCCCTAACTAGTTTTTATCCTTATTTTTGTTTTTGTCTTCTTGTCTTCCTCTCTTCCTGTCTTCTTGTATTCTTGTTTTCTTGTCTATTTGTCTTCTTGTCTTTCCGTGTTCTTTTCATCTTGTCTTAATTTCTTCTTGTCTTCTTATCATCTTGTCATCTATTCTTCTGTTCTTTTCTTCTTCTCTTCTTGTCTTCTTCTCTTCTTTTCTTCTTTTTTTCTTCTTCTTTTCTTCTCTTCTTGTTTTGTTGTCTTCCTTTCTTCATGTCTTCATGTCTTCCTGACTTGCTGTTTTCTGCTCTTCTTGTCTTCTTCTCTACTTCTTTTCTTGTCTTGTTGTCTTCTTGCCTTCATTCCTTCTTGCCTTCATGCCTTCTTGTCTGCTTGTTTTTTCCTTTATCTATTTATTTTTATTAGACTTTGTATTGGTATTAATCTTGTTCATAGTCTTGCTATTCGCCATTATTTTTTTGTTGCTAGTTGATGATCCTTTTTCTCATTTGCCCTCATAATAGCAGTTGCACATTTTTATGACAGCAATAAAATTTTAATTTGCAAAATAAGAAAACTTCTTGTCCATTGTAATAAGGGCTAACTTCAAATGCCTCCAGCAACTAAAGTCCTAATTTAAGGTCTATTTTCTCCTTCTTCTGACAAACTTTATAACTTTCAACCTCGGTGTGGGTGTGTTGGCCTGGAGCTACATAGTTTGATTGTTATCCATGTTGTTTCTGGTGCTTTATGTGTAACCAAATAATTGCACAAGAACATTGTATCCTCTTTCCACACGTGGTAAGGATAGCAGTTTCCATACTTAAGGTTAGCAGGTGTAACCAGAGAAAATTCTAATAGCCTAAATCCTTGAAATTGCTTTTGCCCACTGTTGCCATTTTTCAATTAAAATTTTACTGCAACAACAGGACAACAGCGGGTGCAACAAAGGGGATAACTTAGTTCATAGATGTGTTGTATGCATGTATGTTTGTGTATGTTTTTATATATCTTGCAGCTGAGTGTTTTCCAGGTAGCACTTAGTACACGTTTGTTTATGTGGGAATATGAATGTGCTGCATAGTTTAGCTCTTTAAATTGTTGCTTTCTTTACTGAAAGGTTGCCTCGACTTGCCCTGCTCAAATTCGCTACGAAGTTGTGTTCTTTCAGGAGACTCTGCTGCTAGTATTGCAAAAACAAAAAAATACCTGTCCTCCTCGTACTTGAGCGTGCATCCATTAAGAACTTGAATTTATTTAATTATGGCAGCACTTTAACCCTTTCAATACTGATGGACCAGATGTGTCCCATTGAGTGTTCTCATTTTAATAAAACGCAATTATGCACTTATATTGCTATAATTTTTCATTCCCATCATTTTTGCATGATATGCAATTATTTAAGCATGATTTTAATCCGACATTCCCAGAATTAGTGAACAAAGACTCTTTTGTTTTCCAATTAATGGTGGCACGTGCTGGTTAAGTGGATGAAAAAGTTTATATTTTAGTGAAATTTCTAGAAATTTGTTTTAGGACTTCTTTTTTTGTGCAAACTATGTTCTTCCAAATATCATTCCAGTTAACTTAGATCGGTATTAATTGTATATGATACATATTTTATTTATACCTGTTTCTATCAATAAATAAATACAGGATTAAAGTTTAAAAATTTTACCTTAAAAAACACCTTTATTTTGTTTTTGTCTTATTATGTTACTATTAAGACGTATGTGCTCATTTACTGATGGGACATCCCTGTCCTAGGACATTTTCCGTGTTCTGGTTATTCTTTTCCTAAACGCATCGTATGGAACATTATTTTTTGAACTTTAATCAGCCAATATATATCAAACAAAACTTTGTATCTTTTAAAAAAAACCGTATTGAAAGGGTTTAATGCCAAATGTTTTCAGAAATTTTCCAACATTGCATCTACCCAATTTAATTGCTTTAACCCTGCTTTCATAACCTTATTAAAAGTCGCTCAAAAAATAACCATATGTCTATCAGACGTTTAATTGCTCGTGGCTTACTGTTGTGTTTATTTTTTTTTAGACTGAACCAACGCTCAGTGGATGCCCCCTATAAATACATAAGCATTGTGTTGATTCGGAAGATGGGTGGTAGTTAGTTAGAGGGTGGATAGTTGGAGAAGTGTTGGTGAAGATTTGTTTTAAACTTGCACAGCTCAAAACTGCCGGGAAACACACTCGCAGGGAGACTATTCCACTACCTTACCATGCGACTAAAAAACGAATTATCACGGTAATGCGAGGTTCTGTTATACATCGAAGCAATAGTAAAGGGGTGGACTTGAACAGCTGCCTGAGTGGACCTGGGAAACGAACGAGCTAGTGGCGTCAGGCCATGTATCTGCCTTGAACACTTCCCATGGTAGTACCTATACAGAAGGCTAAGGCAACTTACATTGCGTCGATGCCCAAGAGAGTTGAGAAAGGATGCAATATTTTCATCCCCTATCAAATATATCGCACGACGTTGAATTCGATCCAGAAGCTCCAAATAAGATCTTGAAGCATCTGCCCAAATGTGCGAATAATAATTGTTAATAACAGTTAAACAATTTTTTGTATTTACATGGCTTAATTACATATTCCCCTGTTATTAAGATACATTTTATTATATTTTTTTATATATATAAAAATTAAAATAAAAACTTATAGTAAACACATTTTACGAAAGAAAGCAAAAAATTTAGAAAGCATACGTTGAGCAGACGTAGGTTATCAAAGCAGGGTTAACACAGTATCGTATGATTTATCAACCGAAATGGTACATATTTAATGAAAACAAAGCAGTTACAAATAAAAGCAGATTTTCAATGAAATAAATGTTGAATTTTTTTTTTTGTAATGGCTTAAACGAGGATCTGGTATTCATGGGCAATTGTACACAGCTCCTACTTAGCTCATTGCCTGCAATAAACAGGATGGTGTTCTAATCTTTGATACAATTAATATTGATCAATTACTGCATCACCATCGCAACGTGGCCATCAACAACGTTATCAGTAGAAGTGTTAACGATGTCATTTAAATTAACGTCATCACCATCACAGCAACAACAAGTTCGACGTCTGTGTCCAGAAGCCGTTCTTAAGCACTAACAAAGTTTAAAATGCTTTTAGTTGCACAATTGCACTTACTGCTAACTGTTTGATTCAGCCTCACCCTTCACTTTTCCACTTCTTCCTACTCTCTCCCCTTTTTGTCACTCTTTCACACAACGACTTTAAAAGTTTTTCCTGTCCATAACTCAATTAAAACCAAAAAAAAAAAAAAAAATCTGCTAGATATTTCACACCAACGAAGAAGCCAAGCATGGTCTAGGGTAAATCTTTGCACTGTTATTGCTCATTGCTCCTTTTCCATTCGATTTCCTAACAAACACCATTTCCCTCCACCAACCCTTCATACCACACCTTAATCAGCTGTTCATTTGTGCGTTGCGTTTGCTTCATTCACACATAACTTTGCGGCGATACAAAATATTGGGTGGGTTTGGTGGTGAACACTACAACGACGTTCTATCCTCTGCTCTGGTTTGTTCTATCATTATTACGGATTAAGTTAAAGTACCATCATGACACAAGCAATCCGAATATCAAGAAAACTAAATAAGTATCCAGATAAGCTGCAGCGCGTCCAACCGTATCCTTTGCCTGTCGCAGCCAGTCTTCTTCTTTGTTGATGATGAGTCAGGCAAGAGAAAAAGGAGCAAAAAATGTCTTGAAAAACAACAACAAAATAAATGACACATTGAAATGCTAGCTACTAGACAGGAGCAGAAATGCTTGAAGCTGTGTTGGCCAACACCTAAAGCCAAAACACAGAAAGTAAAAAGGGAAAAATAAGAACAATAAAATAGCCAAGACCGAATAAACCAAATTGCTTGCGATAAACCAGTTATGACCAAATGAATGAAATGTTTTGAGATAAGAGTGCGAAATAAATTTGCTTCTAAAGAGTGAAAAGTGCTTTAAGGCACTTCCAAACAATATACAAATTCCAAAAATTCCAAGTCTAGTGAGAGAATTAGAAGTTAAATATGAAAAGTGATTCATGAAAGATGCTACCTTATGCCAACTTTTTGCGACGCATAAACTTCACTTGTGACTTTACATTTATTAAAGCATAGCATAAACAACATTTGAACACAAGTTATTGCAAAGTTAGTGAAATTTAAAAATTTTATACATACTTTTGCATGGCAAAATCGATATGATGTTTGTAAGAAAACCAGTAACATTAGGTTTGTTTTTCGTTTGGTTAATTAGGTTTAAACGTAGGAAGGACTTGGAAAGAGTTTGAAATGGAAGTATGCCCCCGTGGAATCAGTCATGTTTCCGGTACATCATTCGACTGATGTTCCATATCAAGTGTTCCCTGGTTGGTTCAGCCCTCATAAACATTGAACCCCCAGAAAATCCGTTCAAATCAAGTGAAAGCGATTTAGCATCGCAGAAAGGTCTGCAATTACTTTTACTTTTCCAGCCAGACTTAAGCGTTTGGGCTCGAGATTTGAAGTTATGGAAAGAAAAATGAGAATTATTTGAATCTCGAATGCAACAACGTGGTTTCTTGGCTACAAGTGTAAAAACGACGATCTACAGAAAGCGTCACGAATCCTACGCAATGTATTTTGTTCAAGGAGCTCCACCAAGAACATATTCCAAATGAGTGGCGGTTGTTTATAGACGGGAACAAAGAGAGTTTGAAAGGAGTTCTCTTGCACAATGGAAATGAAAAGCCATCAGTTCCCATTGCACATGCTGTTAATACTAAAGAGACATACGAAACTATGGCCAAATTGCTGGAATACATCAGATATAAAGAATATGATTGGAAAATTTTCTCTGACCTCAAAGTTGTTAGTATGTTGCGTGGAATGCAATAAGAATATACTAGAAATTGCTGTTTTATTTACTTTCAGAATAGCCGCGCAGATTATCTCCATTATACACAAAAGGAATGGCCGGAAAGGACAAACAGCATAATCGGATATAGCAATTAAGCGGCTTGATGTGTGTAAGGGCATGATTGACGATCTTTCCGCAGTTCGTATATTTTTGTCGTGCTTTAGTCATGTCTGTAAAATAAAAAATAAACTCTGAATAAAAAATTTAAGAGGACAAACAATTTTTGGCAGAGTTTATTTACTCTTGATGAAAATTCTAAATAAATGAAAATTCCTAATGCAATATACGAAGTTCAAAAGTCCGTGTCTCTATCACACGTCTGTTTTCCACAAAAAGAAATTAATTTACGTAATGATTAATGTGTATAAGGAATAGCATCAATCCGCACGTACACATGCTAGATGTCAAATGATTGACCGTGTAAGGTGCGCATGTGTACGTGTAGATTGATCCCAGTGGGCAATTGCAGGAGTTCCAAGGCCTTCTAGCAGGCCTACGTAAGGTTTTTATAGGCCTTACATAATCCTTGCAAACACCGTTTTGTTAGTACTTCCGCACTCGTTTTGCTAAAAAGCCCTTCTAAAAGCGCTGAACATGCATTCTTAAAGCACTTACTCATAAGCCCTGATTATACTACTTTGTTTATTATGTTTGCTTTTGCACTTTAACATCATTAAATAAAAAAATCATTAGTCATTAAATAATATATATTCGTACCTCTTTAACGATGCTTTATTAATTATGGAGTAGCTGGAATAGCTATTCAACTCCATTATTTAATAAGAGCAGAGCTCCTTTAAAGCATTGACATTTTTATAAAGTATTCTGTACTTAATTAATAAACCTTTAAAGCACATTGAAAATTAAAAACGCTCCTAGATTTTAGTATAGATTTTAGTTTGTTCTATAAAAACATTTAAACTGGAAGATAAATAAAAAACAACACAGGACTTTCAACTCATATATACATCACAGAGAAATAACGAATACTTCTTGCCTTCTTTTTAACAGGTAGGCCTTATAGAAGCCCTCATGGATGTAGTGATGTTGTGAGGTGTGTTGACGCCAAAAGAAGCAGTTAATACATGCCTTTTTTCAATAGGCCTAATTGAATTGCCCACTGGGATGCGAGCCCTTACACACATCAATCATATCGTCAAATTTTCATTCTGAATTATTTTTTATCGAACACAGACGTGAGATGAGTTAAACGGACGATTGTATCGCGCATATTGCATTACCTGCTAATCAAGTAATTATTAGCTATGCATTAAAAAGCGTAAAAATAAAAGAAAATGAGTCAATAAATAAGATTTGAATTTAAATAATTTTTTAACCCGCATCCATACACGCAGAGAGAAAACCTAATTGCAACAGCCATGTTTTAAGAGGATCATAGTATGATTCGGATTATGATTGTTGCTAACAAATCCTTAAACATATAATATTTTTTTGATCATGATAAAGTGATTACAACTATATTAAGAAAAGGAACTTTTTTGTAGGAACCAAAATATTATTGAAACCATCATTATTCTCTTATTGGGTCCAAAATAGTATGATTGCAACAACTATATTATGTATTTATTTTTAGGATCCAGAATATTATTGAAACAATAATTTTATTTTTTCTTTTCATGCACTCCAATTTCCATTGTCTGGGCTGAACAGAAATATTAATTCTATAAAAAATAATTTGATAAAATTTTCTGTCCGAGCCGGGTTTGAATCGCGGCTTTTTCGCTTACGAGCCACGCACACTACCAGTAGGCCACAGCCACTACTATCGCTCGCCTGACTAATGCCATTCATAAGCATGGTACATTAAGTGCATTGTCATAAAAATAGCAATATGTATGATAAATAAAATATGGTCAGAATTGCGAAATATATTTACGGTAAATAGAAATATATTTGCTACAATTAAAGTCGAAAATGTCACTTTTCTGCGTGCTGTTTTTAGGATAAGGCGATTAAAAACAAAACACAATAATTGAACAGTTGACAAACAAAGTGGCACATAGCCAGGAATCGATAAAACTTATTATGTCTGAATGAATTCAAAGTTTTTCCTGCAAACTGTTCAGACACAATAAATTCTTTCGATTTTTGGTTATGTTCTGCTTCGTTTGCCAACAATCAAAGAATAGTTCAGAAAAACATTAAAAATTCTAATATGTTTTTCTCTATAATAATATTCACATTTCTCATGATTGACAGAACCACAACATTTTTGTTGCAACTAATCGTAGAGGCAATCATAGTATGTTGACGATTTCAATGATGTTATGATTTCAACCATAGTTATTTTTGGTACCATTATTTTTGGTACCAAACATTTGTGTTTGCAGAAATAATACAATAATTTTAGTAAAAAAATTATTTTTTCAGTAATCATGTCTCAACCATGTCTTTTCTCTGCTTGTAGGAACTTTCTAGAAACGAAAAGCACGTTGTGCACCAATTTGATGCAGATAAAAAGAGAATATTTAATTCATTGAATGATTTTTAATTTTTAAATTTTTTTATGCATGATGAATGTTTATTAATTTTAAAATTAAAAACTGCAAATCTTAATTCTAGCAAAAATTTAAAAAAGCAAAAGATTTAAATCAAAACATGCATGTTTGTTCTTAATATATAAATCTGAGTAAAAAATTTGCAACAATTTGATGCAAACGACGGATGCGGCTTAATTCAATTTTTTCATTTGTTTTACTTAAAAAATTTCTTATAGCCCAAACAGAATAAGCATAGCCAACACGCAGCCAACAGAAGAAATGTCAACATAGAAGTTGGTTGCCTAGCAACCCTATGAAATGAACATAATGAAAATAACCAACACGTAGCGAACGCAGCCGACACAAAAATGTTGACGAACTTTTAACTTTTGCCGCAGCCAACGGTAGCGAAATGTCAAAATACATTGTTCAAATTAGAACACTTAAAATTTACTGAAACATATTAGTCCAAATTAGTAAAAAAAACAAACAAATTATTATATGCAAGGCTGTATCTACTAATTTAGTAAAAAAAAACAAAATATTGTAAGCATAAAGTTCTATCTGCGTTATCAACACAAATTCGATTCTGTGCACAACATTTCGTGGGCTATGTTTTCGACAGCTCGCTACATGTTGGCTATGCCTATTCTGTTTGGGCTATTATACATATGTTTGCCCATTACGCTACTCTTTCTTATATTTCTAGCCAGAAATCTTGTATTTTTTCTTCATTTTATTACAAAGTCCTGAATTAATTTTTATACTTTTTTTTATGTATTAATCTTACGTATAAAAAGATCTGCATATCCATGTATATACCCAGCAGCGGATTTGCCAGTGGCTACCATAGAACTAATACAGAATAAATTACCAGGTAAGGAAGCATTACTTTTTTCAAAAAGCATATAGCAGAAGTAATTAACTCATACCTCATTACCTGTAATGTAGCATACAAGGAAAAGTAATGCAGTGATTTTTTATAACTTAATACAAGTAGTATGTTACTCCATAACTTCTAGGTAATGCTGAAGGGAGGCGATCACTTACCTCCTGTCTCATTCAATGTTAAATGTAAGGCCTTTTATGCATAGTAAGGTAATATAGTCGGAAGTAGTGGTCATTACAAGGCAATTCATGCTTCATATATTCGGAATATATTCCATCCGCTACTGGGTATATTATAAAATTAGCTGTTTTTTAATAAATATGTGTAATGTATTCATTTCACACGTTAAAAATTGGTTTTTTTTTTATTTAAAATAAAAAAACAAAAAAAAATTGTCCCCCCAAGATTCATGCCTGCCCCTTTTGTCTTCTTGGTCTAGCTACAGGCCTGGTGTAAGGACCGCATTATTTAATGGACGCTACTGGGTAATCATATGTGCATTTTACATTTCAACCTTGGTCTTCCCCTACAGAAAATAGTTTTGACTCCCTTATACAAAAGTATTGAACAAATTAAAGCATTTACCATTTTGATGAGAATTCATTAAAATGTTATTGAATTGATTAACAAGACTCTTTCAAGGAGTAATTATTAAATTGGCACTTTGGAAATACTTTGTGTGATGCTTTTGCTATAATTTTAACCAACAAAATATCGCTATTGTTGTTTGCTTCTCTGACAAATAATTTGTTGCCTTTATGACAAATTGTTGCGTAAACTTATTGTAAAGCTATTTAGGTACATACTTACGTTGTATTTAAAAAATTTCTTGATTTCGTTTATTTTTCAAAGTTTAAATAAAAACGCTTAAAATATTTTCGAATGCTAAAACATTGAATATTAATTTGACAAAGGTTGTTCAGTAATTAAATGAAAAATCGATATCGACAACAGTTTGTCTAACTTCGAAATTTGCATTTTCCGGAATGGAAAATATATTTTCAAATGATGACGCATCTCAGAGTGCAACGATCCCATCTAGTGAGCGACCATAAATAGAAGGAGTAACTGTAGAACCAAAAAGTTGTCTGGAAATACGTTTTTTTAAGAGAACTATTCTCACAAAAGTGGGCTCAAAACAGTGGAATGGCACGCCCACATCCCATATAACCGAAATCAATAACCTGGTATTGTATTTTTTCAGAGCAATTAACTTTAGTTCAACTAGTTATGTTCTAACAACAACTAGTTAGTAACCGGCAAACTAATACGACCTTTTATATAACCTAAGTCGGTAAGGTGACATATTTCCCCAAAAAAAGCATCCCAGATCAAGATGCTTAGATAGAAATTTTTTGATAGTATTATTTATTTTTAAATTTGTAATTTAAGTGTATTTATTTTAATAATCAACTTTACCAATTTTTATTTTGTGACTATTATTTTTCTATTAAGATACTTCTTCAAAAATACACTTTTTTAAAGAATTGCAGTTATGTCAAGCGTAATTTTTTTGCAGAATGTTATTTTTACTTTCAAAAATAAAATATAAGAAAATTGGAGAAGTACTATTGCGTTTTTCTTAACGTTTTTCGAAGTAGGCTCAATTTTTCACTTTTTGGTTAAAAAAAGGGATGCTGATAGCGTTACCATGACAAATAAAAATATTTAAAGACCATGATAAATAAAAAGAATAAGAATAATGCAAACGGCATGCTTTATGTATATTTTCTTAACTAGTTCTTATAAAAAATTACCTAAAAAATGTCTGATGTTCTTTAGCACAGAAAGACCTAAGGAAAAAGCTTAAAAGTTAACACTACAAAAATGCAATTTTTGTAATGGTTTGTAGTTATTTTGATTTAATTTTTCTTACATTCAATTACTTATAACTATTTAAATAACATTTTAAAAAACTGCAAACGTATTATATCGTATTTATTTTTTGAATCACTTCTAAATTTGCTGAAATTTAAGTTATTTTATTTGTCTGCAACCATTTCTTAAAAGTACCGGTACTTAAATCACGGTACTTAAAAAAAATTGAAGATAGATACAATATGCCATTTTTGTTTTTCATATACAATTTCTACAGAATTATATTAACAATTCATTAAGAAAAATCTGAAAATTATTCATATGTAATGTTTGCTTGTCTTACTAGCTAAGTTAACTTTGGAAATCCCAACTTCCATGATGTCGTGTGTCTACAAAAAAAAAAATTTTGGATTATACTTAATTCAAATATTCTCTTTCGACGTATTTACTTACTTTTTTCTGTATTCTGATAATTTGAAATTTAATTACGGCTGCAATCGTTCCATTGTACGTCGTGTGAAGAGCTTGCGCGTAGGGGTTCAAAAGTAAGACCAATGGTTCAATTATGTTCGCGTAACGCAACGCAAGGTTACCGTAGCAAATGGTGGATTGCACGTAGATAATTTCGTGTTGATTATGCAGACGTACATCTACTAAAAAAACTTCAACTCAGCTGCTTTTGTTTACAACGATTAAGATGTTTTTAATTGGCAGCAATTTATAATTATTAGCAAATTTACCGCACTGAAAACAAAAGACAGAACAAAAAAAGAATTGTGGGTTAAAAGCCACAATTTATGAGCAAATTGACTGCACTGTTGCTATGAAAATGCATCTATCACCAGTGTTGTCACTTAAAAATTGTAAATAGCGTAGCATCCAAAAATGTGGTAGATCTACCACGATTGTGATAGAGTGACAACACTGGCTGTCACAAGACCGTAGAGCCGAAGTAAGTTCAAAATGAAATTTAACTTTTTATTTGTTATTCGTTTATCTTAAGGTTGTGAGATAAGATTCTATTTTTATCTGTACCGTTCTAAACTTCGTTACGTGGTGCATAACCAGATACACACAAAGCCCATACAATAGAAATTCCCTGTAGCATTTGATACGGCCACCTTGCGTTGCATTACGCGAACATAACTTGACTGGTTATTTTATTTCTCTCATGACATAACCCTTCTGTAAAAGTTTCACCCTTGTAGATCCTGCCTGAGTGGTTAACTAAATCCCCACCTAATAAAATCCCATCATTTTTTTCAGCAATGTAAGATTTCCTAAACATTCATCGTATCCACAATAAATTAAAAGCATTACATCATAAAAATACCAAGTGCTGGAAATGTATACGATACTTAATAAAATTTTTTTTAAATCTCTAAGCTTGCCTGTTTACGGGTCACATAGATAGCTGCTTCAATTATGGTTTATGTGTAGTTAACCTTGCTGCTGAGAAGAAACCCAACAAATTTTCTTACTACTCAAGCACAACTTATACACATCGCGGTGATGTTTGTGTAAAGCAACTAGTTTTGCCACACATTTACAGGAGCATTTGGCATTTGTAAAACTGCCTGAACATGCATCAATAAAAATTTTGCTCACAAGAGACTTTAATAAAACGATTACACCATTCAGCAGTCTGCTTCATATGATATCCACTGCCTGTCGCCTCTTACCCTTAACTTCGTTGCTTGACTTTAAATACCTTGTCGTCTGTCCTTTTCCTCAAATGTTAAATTTGACACACAAACGTGCAACTTTAAGTTATGGCTTTAGATTTAGATAAATAACCCACAATATGAACAAGATACAATGCCAACAACAAGAACTACAACCACATCATAGCAGCAGCAATACGGCTCCAAGCGCTACGTAAGAGTAGCTCTAATGCTGGCATCCTGTGTGCATCCTGTAACGCGTGGGTTTGTTGTGATTATGATTAACTAGCGTCTTCAAATGTTGGCCGAGGGCAACATAGTTAAATAACGTGTGTTTGTTTGAGTGAATGTGTGAGAGAGTGCAAGCATCGGAGTGTGAAAGTGACAGCATGAGCGAGTGAGAGCAAGATTGATAGATATTTATTAACCTGCTTGGTGGAACTCTACCGATCTGGCAGTCGTTGCTTCAGCCAGGCAGTTAGTCAGCCAATCAACGGCAAGGTCAAGTTGTGCTTCGTAAAGGCAGCTCAATGGAGTGGAAATCATGGATTTGCCTGATTTAAGACTCTGGCAGTGTATGCAGTCAAATACAATTTTACAGATTTGATGAATAAATGTCCTGAGCTCAGCAGCATTTTAGGAGCAGTCATTCATCTGTGCTGAGCTGCCATTTCAGGAAGTTGTAGCAAATTTATTTTGCTGATTTAACAATCATGCTCAGGTCATCAGATGCTATTAACGCAACCAAGTTTAGGAAGAGGCTTGTGTTTTCTGATTAGTTTTTAAGCTAGCACAATGAGTTAAGGATATTTTGCATAGGCAATAAATACAAATTGTTATTTATTGTAAAAGCAGAGAGGCTGGGAATGAACAATAAAAAATTAAAATATGAAAAGTAACAACAACAAAAGAGGATTAAATGAATTAAAAATACGGAATGAATAATCTGGAACGAGAGATAAATAATGAAAAAGAAATTTGCAGAATTAAGGATACAATCTATAATATAAAAATAAGTCGCTGAATGTGTTGCTAAGCGCAAAACTCGAGAACGGTTGGACCGATTTGGCTCAATTTTTTTTTTCAGTTATTCGTAATTGCCAGGAGTAGGAAATAGAAAGAAAATTTTGGAAAACCCCCCGGAAAAGTCGGGAAATTGGAGAAATCTAAAACTGATTTTTTCGCCCATGTTGTACATTTCGAAACGAGCTATACTGGCTGCCAAAAACACTGATGTAAATGAATTAAATTTCAAAATTCAAGATGACATTCCTGGCGAAATGAAGACATATAAATCAGTTGATACGGCAACTAATGAAGATGATGTCGTGAACTATCCACCGGAATTTTTAAACTCATTAGATTTGCAGGATTGCCGCCTCACAATCTTCAATTAAAAGTTGGATCTGTAGTTATAATGTTGCGAAATATTAACCAACCGCGACTTTGTAACGGCACACGATTAGCGATAAAAAAATTAATGAATAACGTTATAGAAGCAATCATATTGAAAGGAAAGTATAAAGGAGAATACGTTTTGATACCCCGCATCCCAATGATTCCGACTGACGTACCATTCCAGTTTAAACGACTGCAGTTTCCAGTACGGCTTGCTTTCGCTATGACTATAAACAAATCCCAGGGGCAGTCATTAAGTTTTTGTGGTATTAATTTAGAAAACCCATGTTTCTCCCATGGTCAATTGTATGTTGCCTGTTCCCGTGTTGGAAAACCATCTGCTCTGTTTGTTTACGCGCCAGGCAATCAAACAAAAAATATCGTGTACCATAAACTACTACAATAAAAATGCAACTTAATTTAGAATAAGTAAAAATAAAATAAAATATAATAACTACGTATCATAATGTTTTTCATTGTGATTTTTTATGGACTATTGAAAGAATTTTGAGTGTTTTGTAGTTTTTAATTTTTGGCATAATGTCATTGTTGACTTATTACCTTAAAAAAACAAAATTGAAGAATCGACTGTTAGGCGGTACGAAGTTCGCCGGGTCAGCTAGTATTTAAAATAAAAATGAAAAGTTATGAATGAGAACACAAAAGCCTATAGAACTTATTATGAAATGTGAAGACTTAAGAATACAGAAATAAAAGAAAATAGAATGAAAAGTGATGATTCTGAATGACGATGGAAAAAAGTATAAAGAAAAGAAAAATCGAACAGTTAATAGTATAGAATAAGAAATAAAAAATGACAAATTATGATTTAAAAATATAAAATTAAAAAGTAAAAATAAAAAATAAAGTGTTATGAGGAATATGAAATAAGGAACAGTAAAATGGAAGTTTTATAAATAAATAAAAAGAAGTTATATATTAAGAATAACAATAATAAAAATAATAATAGACGTGGAAAATTAAGAATATAGCATGAAGAGTTAGGAATTAAGAATAACAAATTTGAATTAATGATAAAGAATGACGAATTACTAAACATTAGGAAATTTGGAATAAATATTTATTTATTTATTTAATTTAATTATCATGTTCACATATAAGACAAAGTCTTTTAAATGCAGTAAGAAATCAAAGAATAACAACAAGTTATAACCAACAAATAAATAAAAACAAAAAAATTTTAATTTACTTATTTTAAATTAAAAAAAAAAGAAAAAATTGTAAACACGACTAAATTTAACTTAAAATTTTAAATTTAAGTTATAATCAACAAACAAATGCATTTGACTCAAGAAATTAAATTTAGTTATAAGCTTCAATTTTAACAATAAATTATAATTGAATTGAATTTAGACTTATGTATAAATTACCTTTAAGGAACTTTATCAAAAAATTAAGAAGATAACATTAATAGAATAGAAAATAGAAGAAAGAAGAAAGATAGTATCAAGAAAAGTGTTGGAATATTGCATGCTTAAAGTTGTGCTTATTTCGGATACTTTTGATTCTTGAAGGTAGCGAATTCCACATTCTGATAGCGTTCACAAAAAAGAGTCTGTTAGAATTCAAAAAATTGTATACAGGGATTACAAGGTTCATATTTCTGGTCGATCTACAAAACTGTAACTTATTAAATAAGTAATTAGGAGTTTGTGTATAAATCAAGTTATGCAAAAAAATACAGTTTCTAGCATCCAAATAATTGAAAATATTGCAACCAAGTACTCGATTGCTCAAATGACTTATACGGGCAAACTTTTTAAGACCATAAACGTATCTGACAGCATTATTAAACACAAGTTGTAACTTAAGCTTTGACCTCGAATCAAGCTTACTGTATACAACTTCTGAGTAGGAAATTATTGGCATTATGAGTTGAACCACTAGCTTTCTTCTAGTCTCAACAGGCACAAATGATACAGTTCTTCTCAGGTTCCGTAGGATATAGTAAACTTTACAAACAACAGAGTTTATATGATCTTCACAGGAAAGTGAGGAGTTAATATAGTAACCGAGATTTTTAACTTTACCTATAAATTTCAAGTCGACTCCATTCAGAAAAATGGCTGGTATATCAGAAAAAGAGTATCTAGACTTAAAAATCGGCATAACAAATGATTTAAGAGGGTTAAGATTAAGCTTATTAGCTTTAGCCCAATCTACTATTTTACTCATGTCTTCATTTACCTCAATACATAAATCATCAACAAGATCAATTGGTTTGGACAAGTACAGCTGAAGATCATCAGCATATGCATGCATGGTTACATGACGGCATTTGCTGAAAATATCATTAAGAAACATTGCAAATAAAAGCGGACCAAGTACCGAGCCTTGAGGAACTCCACAGGATAAATTGTTAAAAGCAGACAGACTATTTCCCACCCTTACTCTTTGAGACCTTCCAACTAAGTAATTATATAGCAGACGGACCGCAGTAATAGAAAACCCAAAATTAAGTTCTAGTTTTTGACATAGTAATAAATGGTCAACAGAGTCAAATGCTTTTGAAAAGTCCAACATGCAAAGCAAGCTTATATGCCCCATATCATATGATAATCTTATGTCATCTAGGATCTTCACAATAGCTGTAGAGCAGCTGTGGCCAGGTCGAAAACCAGATTGAAGTGGTGACATAAGGTTAAATTTTCTAATGTGTTCGGAGATTTGTACAGCCATGAGAGACTCACATACTTTTGATAAAGCTGGTAAAAGACTTACCGGACGAAAATCACACGGTTCACAGGCATTGGGTTTTTAGCTATAGGAATGATTGTAGCAGCTTTCCACGCATCAGGGAAGCAAGAACTTGTGAAACAGTGATTCATTATGTGTGTCAAAGGGCTTATGATGAAAGGTAAAATTATTTTTATAAATTTAATAGCTATTCCATCTTCACCCACTGCATTTGATTTAATATTATTAACGCAACGAGCAACATCACACACATTTACAGCAACAAACTGAAAATTACATGGCCTTTCGGTAGTAAAAACTATCGTATTATCGACAGATGTGTTATAAGTAGATGTTGAGGTAGCGATAAAATAATCATTAAGAATATTAGGATCAATTAGAAAATCATCGGATTTCACATTACATACTCCAGCCTGTCTTAAATTGTTCCAAAGATTTTTGGAAGGTTGTGCTAATCTTAGCTTCGACATGAAAAAAGTGCGTTTAGATAATTTAACAATGCAGTTAGCTTCATTTCTAGCTCTTTTGTGCTGTTCCCAATTAGATGTTGTCGGGTTTCTCTTCCAACGATTATAAGTTTTATTACGTTTTTTCAGGGCCAATTTAACATTATTTGTAAACCAGGGACAACTTCTGTTAGAGACACGACGTGTAGTCAATGGAACATACAACTCAAATAATTCACAAATTATATTACTTAAAAAATACAACTTCTCATTAACAGTACTAAGAAACCAACATTCGGACCAATTAATGATAGACAGGTCATTATACAACGAAGCATAATCAATAGCTTTATAATTACGAAATGAAACAGTTTTAACAGTTAAAATCGGTGTCAAAGTTATATTCAAAGAACAAAAAAGAAGATCATGGTCAGATATAAACGATAATTGGTCGAAAAGCAAAACAGTAGAAACATCTGAAACAATAAAAAGATCTAATAAACTTGGAGTAGCATTAATTGCATAGCGTGTAGGTAAACTGGTATTTACTATTTGGAGACCAACTTCAGTCAGACGATCAATAAAATTACCAACAAGACTATCCTTAAATAAAACATTTATATTTAAATCACCACACAAAACGAAGTGATCATAGTCAATTGCACAATTCAACAATATAGTAAACAATTGCTCCAAACAACAATTACGATTCGGATTATACACACACGACAAGAAAACTTTTGTACAACTGTCATAGATTTCGACATTAAGAAACTCTACCTCTGAACCACTGGACATTCCTAACAGATTAACATTTAAGTTATTTTTACAATATATTGCAACACCCCCGCCTTTTTTATCAATTCGATCATTTCGAAAAAGCTTATAGTTCTGTATATTCAAACAAGAATAAAAATGAAAAATTTATAAATAGCGACTGGAACAATTCTGTTGTTTCCCGTATAAGTGTTTAAATGTTTCATTTAAAAAAATACATCGAACTAAAAATATTAAATAGATTACGCTTCTGTTAAAACAGTTCTGTGCAAGTCCTATGATGCCATTCCAAACAGTAAAATAATCATTACTGACATCAACTAATTCGACACCAATGCTGTTGTGAAATATTTATTGATTTATTTTTTCTCATAATTTTATAACTAAAACCATCAAGCTTATACTTAAAGATTAGACCTTCAAGCTTATACTTAAATTAACCGCTCTGTTCGTGAACTTTAGCAAAGCAAAATAGATTTAATCCTTATTTTTACTTTATGGCATGAATTCAGTGACTGCTTTCTATGGCTAATAAAATCTAACCAGTTCATAGCAATTCGAAGTTAACCGAACCAAATCAAAACAAAAAATAACAAATAACCAAACCGGAATTGCTTAATCGAACAACAATAAGCTATAAGAAATGCATACACAATATCAAAGTCCTATATCAACAAAACTATTTGTTTTTGTCTCATTTCTATTTCCTTTTGTTATTCCTTCAGTCAACACAATGAGGAAGTTGGCAAATTTATAGATACATGTAGCGTATATCCATAATTTTTTGCCAACTCGAGCAAACCAAATCAATTAGTTACCGTCACCCTTCAAAAAGTTTAGGTGAATCTAATTGTTTTGTAATGCAGTAATCAAGTTGACTCTTAGTTACATTCAGGAACATCCTTGTAGGCAAATTTTTTAATAAGCTTAAAATAAGCAGTGACTAGATCAGAGTAGGTAAAATACCTCATTCAGTACCAAGTTCAAAAAATCGAATGAAATAAGCTTTTTAAAAGACTTTAACGGGACACGACCATGTCATTAATGTTTTTTATTAAAGTTTTTTCTGATATAAATTTATATTGTAATTAAAAGTTTAATAGCCAATCTCTACTATTACGCAGAAATTTCGTAAAATTTTTGACCACTCAAAACCAGGGTTTGTATTTGCTCACTCATGAAGCTTCATGAATATGAAGGAATTTTTTGCTCAAAAAAAAAACCTACTCATATTCATTTTTGTGAAGAGATGAGCAGATTTTTTTTGTTCATGAACTGAAGAAGAGCAAACCAGTTTGTGAACAAGAACATTTTTTACTCTTTCGAGTAAACTGTTGCTATTCATCTCTTCTTCAATGTTTCACTTCTCGTTCGTTGGCTCTTCATTTGTTCATGAATTTTCCACGAAGTGGTGAAGGCAACGGATGATACTCTCGTTCGTTTCGTTTAATTTTGTTTTTTAGATACACACAACGTGTGCACGCTGTTATGTATTGAAGCGAGGCATTGAAATGGCTTGAATGTTTGTGTGTATGTATGTTAAGCAGCGTGGCAACAAGAATGCAATAACAAAGCATTGTGGGATTCTATGAAAAGTTTAATAAACAGCCACAGCTTTGTTTTTGATACGCATGCACAGTGTCTCATATGATGGTTGATAGCAAATAAAATTTACCTTTTCTATTTTGGGGGTTACAAATTCCACCTGTTGGGTAAAAAATTAAGAAATATGTAGCCACCTAATAATGTGTATTTTGACGTGTCTTAAACGTCAGTTATCAGTGTTGGGAGGCCGCTGATTTTGAATCTGAAGTCAGAATTTTAAAATTCAAGTTAGTTGATAGGGTTCCCACCTTATTTTTTTTAATTTTTACGAATTCGGGGCCGGCAAAAAAAAATGGCACACTAAAAATGGGTCGCTGAATCCAAATCCGTGGTCAGAATTTTAAAATTATGTAATTTTGAAATATTAGGGTTGCCACCTAATAATATGTTTTTTAAGAGTTTTAAATTATAATTATAGAGCAATAAACAAAGAGCGAAAAACTAAAATTTTATGTTTACAAAAAAAAAATGTTAATCATAATTACCTCTTACTTAAAAAAATAAAATGGGTTATGTAAATTTTTTTATTGTCAAAAAAAAAAATAACATGAATTAATTTGTTCCATTAAATGTTTTAAGTGTATACATAAATTTTTCCATCGCCTGCTATTTTTGTGAAAAAACATTTTTGTACTTGGTATACATATTTCTCATTTTTTTACCATACAGGTGGAATTTGTAACCCCCAAAATAGAAAAAGTATATTTTATTTGCTAACAACCATCATATGAGCCACTGTGCATGCGTATCAAAAACAAAGCTGCGGCTGTTTATTAAACTTTCCATAGAATCCCACAATGCTTTGTTATTGCATTCTTGTTGCCACGCTGCTTAACATACATACACACAAACATTCAAGCCATTTCAATGCCTCGCTTCAATACAACACAGCATGCAAACGTTGTGTGTATCTAAAAAACAAAATTAAACGAAACGAACGAGAGCATCATCCATTGCCTTCACCACTTCATGAAAATTTCATGAACAAATGAAGAGCCAACGAAAGACAAGTGAAGCATTGAAGAACAGATGAATAGCAACAGTCTCTTCAAAAGAGTAAAAAATGTTCTTTTTCACAAACTAGTTTGCTCTTCTTCAGTTCATGAACAAAAAAAATCTGCTCATCTCTTCACAAAAACGAGCTCCTCACTTTGATTTTTCTTCATATTCTTAAATGAATGAATAGAAGCAGAAATGAGCAGTTCATGAATGAGCAAATGCGAACCCTGGTCAAAACTTATTAAGTTAGTTTTCTATAAAACTTTGCCGAAATTGTTTTATGTGCATATTACAATAATGTGTAATACTCATTTATAAAAAGCACTAGTTATTAATTGAACAATAAAATAAGAGAAAGAAAAAACAACTTCAAGTTCACCAAAACTTTTAGCGGTCACATCGCTTCCCCATGCTTAACTTTTAATATTGACTAGTGATTTCCTCCCGAATATCGGGTTTGTTGGATATCTGCTTTTGGGGTCGAATTAGTAGAAGAAGAGGTTTAAAAAAAATCCTTTCGGTGTACTTATTTTAAGAGTCTAGAACGTAATTTCTGTTCAGCAATCTAATTTAAGTCACTTTTCATTAGTAAAAATTAAATTTACTTAATATTGCTAAATGACAGTGATAACATTTTAACCCATTGTACGGCCGAGTTACAGAATTTAACTGACCGAATAAAATAAGATGTCAAGCAACAACTAACTACATGGCTTTTTTCTACTTGTGATTAATATTTGTCATTTGACGTTCGATTTTCCCATTCGTGAAAATGAAAACATAAGAGATTCGTGAAGATAAATTTTTTTTGCGGCACCACGAAAAAAACCCCAATTGAAATTTGCCTCAATGAAATAACACTCAATGAAATAAGTCCCAAGGAAAATGAAATAAACCAGAAACGAAAAAAATTAAAGAATGCCCAAATACAATAAAATAACACCCAATGAAAAATATTAAACAAGCCCCAATGAAAATCCTCAAAAAATTATATAAGCCCCATATAAAAAAGGTTTAAACTTAAAATCAAATTATCCCCAAGAGGAATGAAATTACCCCCAATGAATAGTTACCTCTCTTACTGGTGACGGGACAGACATAGCCCCAAGCAGGCCCGTATATTGACCGAAAATTTTGAGCATGTTGAACATCCAATTTTTTCCTTGAAAATGTGGACAATATTAAAGTTATTAATGAGGCATTATTAGTTAGAACTTTGGGAAAAAAATAATTTTTTTTTAATTTATTAAAAATAGAATTTTACAAAAGAATTCTTTTGTAAAGAATAAATAATGAGATAAATAACTTTTAATACGAGTTTTTTTTTTTGCCTGCATGCACATCGTAGTCAAAATTTTAAACGCGTTTTTTTCAAAACCATTTTGTCCAAGTTGGTGATCACTGTTACTTTACTGTACTTTACTGTAAGTTTAAAATGGCTGTATCGATGAGTTTTAAATTTTTCTTAATTATTCTATACATAATTGACCTCCTGATGAAAGAAGGATTTTTTTTGGACGATTCAATTTTTTTTTGCCGAAAATATGAGTGAAATTCTTGTCAAATAAGCAACTTTGATTATGTTTATTTTATATGATTTAAATACAAATTCTAAATGTTTGATACTCTAAATCATACTAGATTTTAAATACAAATTCTAGTTGTTTGATAGTTTACAATCGTTTATTGAACTTTGAATTTCAACATCAGATACCTTTTCTTATTTTTCATTAAGTTGAACATTTTTTAACGAAATTTGGTTTGTTTGTAATAAATAAAAGAAGTCCGGTTCAGTTAGATTTGAATTAACTGTCAACTATAGTTAACATCATCACACGCCATGATTTCACTTCATATATCAAAAAAGAATGCAGTATGCTCAATACATTGCTTTATTTTGATCTTTAGAATTAAGTTAATAAATATAAGCTTTTTTTCTGGCTATATATCAAGGCTACATATTTTGAAATCATCGATGTGACAGACAAAGAGTTAATGAACAGATAATGAACCATAATGAATTAAAATCACTAGAGAAACTGTGCCTTATAATTCCCGAAGAGTATGAATTGTAGACTGCCTATAAATTTATACAGAAAAAATCATGGCAGAAAGGCGTAGTTACAATGTCAAATTGAGCTATTTTGAAAATGTTATCCATTTTGACTTTCTTATTTATTCAGGTTTGACAATGGCTTTTCTACACTGCCTATAACTTCCTCCCGTCCTGATAATTGGAAAAAAATTCATGAATTGTTAGCTTCCGTTCCAGCACGATGAAATTAGCAAACAATCGTCAATTTCATTAAATAAAGTTTATGTTTTTCAACAGCAATTTCACTTTTCAAAACATATTTTGACAGCTTAAAGCAGCCGTTCACAAATAAATTGGTTACTGAACAATCGAACTAAGTAGTCGAATGCAAATTATATTAGAAGTAAAGTTTCATTTGCTTCATTTAAGGCAAAACTACAATTAATTATGTATTATATCTTAAAACACAACTCATTTTATGAAATTTTTAAGATTTTTGTTTCGTTTCTTTGCATATTCATACATAAAATCTGGATACTCAATTGATTAATACGGTTACAATAAATTATGCATCCCTATGGCTGAACGAATAAACATAAATTGTCAATAGTGACATTATACAAGGTGGCGCAAAAGTAATCCTCCTATCAGAAAATGCTATAAATTTTGCGATTGGCCCCTAATGTCAGTTCTGTTTAGACTTTTGTGTAGTAAACACATGCGAAATACACGTTAATAAACAATGTTACGCTACACTGCTCCAGAACGCGGAATATTGGTGACTATTTATTTGACCAATAATCGGTCGGTGACTTTGGCACAACGTAAATTTCGTCGCAGATTTCCTGGCCGTCCAACGCCTACTGGTGAAACACTGCGACGTTTAGCCGCTCACCTCGAAGAGACTGGCACAACACGAGATGCTGCCAGGCGTGGCAGACCCCGGAGTAGCCGTTCTGCAGAGAATATTGCTGCTGTAGCCGAGGATGTCATGGAAGCGCCGTCGACATCGACCAGACGACGTGCCACGCAAATGGGTATCGGTCGACGGTCTTTACAGCGAATTTTGGTAACAGATTTGAAGATGTTTCCGTACAAAGTCCAGACGGTGCATCAGCTGTTAGCTGCTGACCGCCAATCGCGTCTAACATACGCTCAAGCCATCCTTAATCACCACCAAGAGGAAGATGATTTTTCATCAAAAATAATCATGGGTGATGAGGCCCATTTCCATCTTAGCGGGTACGTAAATAAGCAAAATTTACGCTTCTGGGGCACTGAAAATCCGCGTGTAACCCACGAAGAGCCATTACACTCGCCCAAAGTCACTGTATGGTGTGCTGTTTTCGCTGGAGGAGTCATCGGACCTTTTTTCTTCGAAGACGTCGCGGGCCAAACGATTACTGTGAATGGTGAGCGCTACAGAGCAATGATTAACGAGTTATTTTTGCCGCAACTTGATGAATTGGGATTGGAAAACATGTGGTTCCAACAGGACGGTGCAACGGCACACACTGCACGTGCCACAACCGATATGCTGAAGGATGCATTTCCCGGGCGCATAATCTCCCGTTTTGGCGATTTGCACTGGCCAGCAAGATCGCCTGATTTGACTGCTCCAGACTTCTTTTTGTGGGGCTTTTTGAAGTCGCGGGTTTATGTCAACAAGCCTCAGACTCTTGCAGCTCTTAAAGACAATATCCGTCAAGAATGTGAGGAACTATCGCCGGAAGTTTTGGCCGAAGTGATAAAAAATGCCATAAAAAGGGCTCAAATGACAATCAACTGTGTCGGCGGCCATTTACATGACATCATATTCTCGGCTTGATGTAAAAAAAATTTAAAGACCAAATAAAAATAATCCACAAGAAGAATCAAAGTTTTTCATTTTTTTTTTTAAATTACAGCCAAAAAACATCGCAAGGTTACTTTTGCGCCACCTGTAGTTACGCCAATGTTTTGCTCTCTCGTTTTTTGCTCTCCGAATTGCATCTACCTGGTTATTCTGCCATGAAAAAAACGAGCAGAGTTTTCAAGCCAAATTTCGACATCCAATGAAAAATTTGATCTTTTGAAGATATTACATGAATTTAGAGAAATTTTTTCTGATGTGTATAAGCTGTATACTGCCATCGATACATTTAGTTGCAATACTGCAATTTGCGAGGCATCTTTCTCTGCGCTAGCGGCCATAAATATCTCTAGTATCAATGTCAAACAAACGCATGCGAAATCTGGCTTTTTTGGCATTTGCGCATAAAACATTGAAGGATATTTCAATTGATGATGTTTTGCATGAATTTGATAAGAAAAAAATCGTAAAATTAAATTTTTTTGATTATTGTAATTTCAGCTTAAAAATAAAAGCAATAAATTTGATATTTTTGTATTTTTTTATATGAAATTTTCTACTTTTTCAGTTCAAATTTTTTAGAGCATGCTCGAAAAATTTCAGAGTAGGCCTGTAGCCAGACGAAGAAGACAGAGGGGGCAGGCATGAATCTTGGGGGGGGGAAATTTTTTGTTTCTTCATTTAAATAAAAAAAAACAATTTTTTAAAGTGTGAAATGAATACACATATTTATTAAAAAACAGTTAATTCTATAATATTTACATGGATATGTAGATCTTTTAGAATCTTTTTAGAATACAAAAAAAAATAATATTAAAATTAATTCAGGTCTTTGCAATGAAATGAAGGTAAAAATACAAGATTTATTCAAAGTGGCTAATATTATAAGAAAGAGTAGCGAAATGGGCTAACATATGTATAAGACATTTTTTAAGTAAAACAAATAAAAAAAATGTATTAACCCGCATCCGTCGTTTGCATCAAATTGATGCAAATTTTTTATTCAGATTTATATATTAAGAACAAACATGCATGTTTTGATTTTGCTTCTTTAAATTTTTGCTAGAATTAAGATTTGCAGTTTTTTCATATTTTAAAATTAATAAACATTCATCATGCATAAAAAAATTTAAAAATTAAAAAAATTTCAATGAATTATATATTCTTTTTGTATCTGCATAAAATTGGTGCACAACGTGCTTTTCATTTCTAGAAAGTTCCTATGGATGCGGGTTATGGTAGAAATTTGAAAAATTGTAAGAATTTGTCTGAAATGTTTTGTTAAACAAATTTCATATACATATTCAAGTCTTGAATAAGGTGAATGTGTATATTTTTTGTTATTTTAAACTAAACTAATTTTAAAGCAATAAACAAATGTATCTACAAAATGCATATTAATTATTCATTTAAAGTTGCTCATTGTATGATTTGGCCAGGGGGGAAAACGGTTGTAGTAAGAGGCATTACCCCCCTTGCCCCACCCTGGCTACAGGCCTGTTTCAGAGTACGCTCAGCATGCTCTAGCACACCCAAAAAATATTTAGGATAAAATTACGAATAAAATCTTTTTAGAAATACAAAAAGAGGCTATTCGTAGAATGTACAAATGTTTTGTACATAGTACAAACGTTTGTAGTGTTGGCCGCATGAAAAAAAAATTTTTGAATTCGTAACTTTGTACATTCTACAAACGCTAGTTTGTAAAAATCTATAATATTGTATATAAATTTCTGAACTGAACGAACATTGTTTGATAATATACAAAGCGGTGGCAGCAGCGTTCGTATATTTGTTCGTATCTTTGTAGATGAAACGAATGCTTTGTAAAATATACAAATATTTCTTTGTACAATGTACAAACGGTCATTTGTATTATTTACAAAGTCGTTCGTAGGCTGAAAAGAACAAACAGCTTTGTAGAATATAATAATTATTTTGTACATAGTACGAAGCTTTTTTTTTTGGGTGTGAATACGGGCCTGGCCCCACGTGACATAACCCTAAACTTAACATATGATTTGGGGTTATGGCCAATTTCAAAAAGATCATCAGACCGAAAAAATTGCCGATCGTAAGCCGTAATCGGCTTTGTAAGGAAAGCAGACCAACTTAGGTAAATATGCCTGAAATAAGAACTTTCTGTAAAAAACACCATAAAAAACTTGATTTGTTTTTATACGGAATGGTGAAAACAGCATGTGCTTTTAACAGAAGGAATAATTTGTAAAAGGTTCTGAAAAAAATAATGCAAAAATTTATCAAGAATTACAAAATGTGAAAAAAATTAAACTGGTTTTTATTGTAAGCAAATTTTTGATAACTTAAATTACAAAACTAAATAACCCTCAAGCAATTTTTGCAGATAAACAAATTTACAACGACAACAACTTTTGGCATATTCTTTGAGCAAATAAATAAGCAAATAAATAATCTTTATTGGGTAACAAATATATAGATAAGGAAATGGCTTAAAATATAGATTTATGTATATAACTTAGGAATGGTTTGAAATATTTGAAAAATTGTTCACACAAATTATTTTTTATCTGCAGAACTTTGTAAAAAATATAAAAACCCCATTTTGAAAAAAATTAATTTTCATCAAAAAAATTATATGATTTTTAATGATAGAAACTGTTTATTGAGTTTTGTATCAAAATGAAGCAAATTTTGCAGATAAATTTACAACAAAAACCACTTAAGGCCTATTTTTTTGGGCGAAAAGTGAAAATTTTAGATGTTTTTTGATATATATGTATATATATATATATATATATATATATATATATAAAGCATTGAATTAGTGAGGTAACAGTAAATTTTTTCTCATTTTTCCAAGGTTATTTAATTGAACTTTTAGACAACAGAAATTTGATTGAAACCGATTATAAAATGGCGAAGATATTTGCTTGCTAAGTCAAAACTTGAAATTTCAATCGTTTTTTCACTCATTCTGTGACGATGACCTCGCCTTAAAAAATGCATTATACTGAGAAAATCTATAGTTTTCAAGATATCGCAAAAATGTTGATGTCATAATAGCAGGAAATTTTTTGACTTCCACTATCCATACAAAATATTTTCAAAAAAGCTTTCGCTTACCGTTATTTTTACTAATCAACGACTTTTAATACAAAAATACGTTGTATTGAGAAAATCTATAGCTTTCGAGATATTGCAATAATCGCAAAAACGTCATAAAAACGGAAAATTTTCAGTAGATGCAAAAAATTGTATACATGTTTATATTCTTTATATTATATTATTTTAATATGTATATATTCACACATGTTACATACAAAAATGCTTATTGTAGGGTATCCGTAAGTGATAGCGAAAAATGTCTGACTAGTTTTTTGTACATCTCAGCAATATATAAAATTACCTCCTACAACATGCTCTTCTCCCCCATCTCCTATAGTTTAGGTGCTATTACAAAAATTCCCTTTAAACGCTCATATTTCAGATCAAAGGTTATCTCGAAAATCAACCAAATTGTGCACGCCTACGCATCCAGCTCTTTCATTCGATACCTCATTCATCATTGTACTCCCCGCCAATCCTGACATCTCAGAAATCCTTACTGAAATAAATATATAAATATTTGTAGCCTGGGTGTTAGTTAAAAACATTTATCAAAACTAGGTGCGGAAAATCATGAAAAAAATGGAAAAATGCTCCAAAATTTGGACAAAAATGCCCGTAACTTTTGAACCGTTGGACCAATGTTGGAGATTTTTTTTTGTAAATTGATCGAAATGAGCTCACCTTTCCTAAGCGCCTACTGGCGATTAAACCCGATCGATAGTTTTTGAGTTATGGATGTGAACGTGTAGGTAATATTTCATACGATAGAGGTATGGTTCCTTCGGCAAATTTTCATGGAATAACCCATAGAATACGGAAATCATAGGGAAATTGGTGATTTTTTTCACTCCCTACAAATCGACCCGCCCTATTGAACATACTTATAATATATGCTAAAAAAGTTTCATCCATAGTTCTTCGTAATATTCAAAGATATGACTGTATGTAAAATTAATAATAAGACTGTGTGCTTTTTTGTACACATTTTTTTCTGTGTTTGTAGTTTCATCGTTCTTCAGCAAAGTCGTTCCTATTATTCTGAACAACAATTTTGCTGATCAAATATATATAAAAAAATCGTTTTTAATTATTTGGGGTCGATTAATTTTAAATAACTAAAGTGGTTGCTAGGCCTGAAAATGCAAATTCGGGTGATCTACACGGTTAGAAATATTGGACTAAATTTTAGTCCTCTAAAATATTACTGCATTTTTTAAACCTTGCAGTTAAAAATTTAAACTTTACAAATACTAACTCATAACTAAAACTCTTCTGTATTAGAATTCAAACCAAAAGAAATATTACAGCATCCATTTTAGCTTTTTGGTTAAAATTTTAGGTTTTTGGTTTCAATCTTAGCCTTTTTGATTAAAATTTAAGTAAAATTCTGTATTAATTTTTGTTTGTAATACAATTTATGCTAAATTTTAGTACGTTTGTATACCAAATTTGGATAAAGACCCGTAAAAAGTTAGCCTGGCAATGCTGCAACTTAATATTATGCAACTCGGTTCATATCTTTGTTTATCGCGCTTTTTATGTATAAGCCAATAGCCCGGTGGTTAGAGTAGCCGTTTAAATTTTTAACCAAAGCTGTATTAAAACCATTTTTAGAATTTCGCAAATACTAGACTTGAAACCAAAGCTGGTGTTTACTTATATGTAGTACAGAATCGTTTCAATTCCAGTTTCAATTCTAGATTTCTAACCGTGTACATTACACGCCTGGGTTCGTTGCATGGAAATGATATTACATGTTTCCTACAACTTGCCTTTCCAAAAATGGTCAGCTACAAGTGAAGAAAAGAAACGGTTTAAACAAGAGAAGAAGATCTTGGTACGAAATCGTTTTCGTGAGGAGCTAGGATTGGTCATCGACAAACCAACAAAAAAAAATAAGTGGTAATGGATTATAAAATATTTCACCTTCATCACGCCAGGAAATGCTCTCGTTTACAAACAAATACGGATGTATTTCATACTTTTTTGTATACTTCTGATCCGTACATCACCAACCATATACCAAAAATGTACATGAGTTTGATGAAGGTACTCTGCAGCTTTTCGTTTTTTTCATCTTTAGTTTTTTCGTACTCTTGATGGATCTTTAAGAACATTTAGATTAATATTTTTATTAAGAAATAAAATAAATGTCAATTTTGAAGTTTTCCAGTTTTACTTTACATTTTTTGAATCTTGTATGCCAAAAATTCGAATAAAAATTATTTAAATAGAAGCGTCATATATTACTTTCGATGTGTGCAAAATTTCAACACTCTATCTTCAGTTTAAAAAGAGTTATCGATTTTTTTATCCGAAACAGATCTTTATTTTCCACTGTGCATTCCCCCCGTCTCAACGGCCCTGGGTGTTTTAATAACTTCTACGCAGTCAAGGATTCCCCAATTCTTTTCTCATTTTTTCTTATAGCAAGTTTAAGATCATTTCATTTTTCCTATTGGCTCACTAAATTATAAAAGTCACTTTTCCATGGGCGAACAATCCAAGACATAAGCACGCACACGCTTTCGCAAGGTCGCTCTCTTCCTCCTTATCCCAGGAGTAACGCGTGTGGTCACAACGCACAGTTATCCTCTTGCTTTATTGCAATAACTTTTTGCTTCCGTTTCCGGAATTTCGTAATGCTGACATTTCTTTCTATGGGATCGTTAGTTAATGTGAGTGGTATGTATGAGAGTGTTCGTGTGTGGGTGTATGTTTTCATGTGCGCAAACACTGTGTTGTGTGTGTTTAACTGAGCACTTGTAGGAGTGCTTCTTGGTGTTTGTGGCTATAAGATATGAGATTATTTTGGTTGTTTATCGTTCACGTTGTGGACTATCAAGTTTTAACGCACAAATTTATTGATTTTTCTGTTGTTGTAGTTTTTTCGCCTTTGTTTTTTAAATCAATTAAATTGACTTCCTTTGCTTTTGTGGTTCTTTCTTTTTCATAAAGTTGTATATTTGCTCTTTTATTTTCATTAACGATTATATTTGATTTTATTGTCTATGCTTTACGTGCCACCACAATCGCTTGACTTTATGAGTAAGCAGCAGAGCAGCTGTAACAGCTGCTAAAAGGATTCAAAAGAACTTCAACAAAGAACAAAAAGTAAGCTCCACTCAACTGGGATAAAATGTCGTTAATTTGATGATTTCTTCCAGTTCGCCTGACATCGAGGCACCCAAATAGGCAGGCAACCAGCTGGCTATCGACTGCCACAGAATTCAAGTTTGTGACGTGGGCGAGATTTCAGCAGTATGAGTCAATAATGCTTATTAAGCAATTTTAAACGGCTAGTATATCTGTCAGATAGAACTAAATGTGTATGTTGCTGCTCAAAGTGAGCCCATGTTGAAGCCAGCAATAAAGGTTTTGCCTAGTTTAATGCACTATTAGGTTACTATTAGTTTACTTTAGGCAGCAAGCTCAGTGAAATGGACGGAAAGTCTGAAAATTTTACAAAGTTGTTGTAGATGAAATGTTAGCTATGAAAGTTCATTGTTATCTTTGATGTTATTTTTGTTGACTTAAGCTCTGTTTATGCTTTTCTTAATATTGAGATTCCGCTAAGTTACTTTTTAATTGAATTGAGTTATTAAAGTTGTCTATTATTGAAAGAAAATCGCTTCAGCGGCCAAAACGCTATACCAATAAATAGGAACAGTCAAAGTTTGACCGCATTTAGAGAACATTAAAAGTTGTCAATGATAATGATGATGATGATGATGATGATGGTGATGCTGAAACCTTTCGGAGCAACGTCTACTAGCACGTTGTTGCCAAACTTTTCAAATTTGGCTGATGAGCAGTTCTAGCCCTAAGTAAATAAGATATGTATAGAGTTTCAAAGCATCAGAAGACTATTCGCACTTTGTTTAAGGCAGAAAAAACTCAGACCGCAGCGATTGAGATCTTTATTTTCTTATAGACATTCATATATATTTTCCCAAAATATGCCCTAAAATGTATTAAAATAAATTCATGAACTATGTAAGAGTACTTCAAATCGTACTGTCTTACTTTCAGATTACAATAGAAAAATTTTTTTTTTGCGAAGAAAATAATGGTTGGTTGATTTCGTACCACCAGTTTTAAGCATTTTGTAGTTGGCAAGAGACTACGGCCCCACGTCCTGCGATTCACACCTGTGAACGAACAACTCGCCATAATCCGCATCAAGGTTAAATTTTTCAATATGAGCGTCTTGAAAATGCTTACGAGCGCTGCCCCCGTCACGACGTAAGAATCGTGCTTGGTGACTTCAACGCTAAGGTGGGCAAGGAAAATATTTTTGGTCCAACAGTCGGAACGTTCAGCCTCCACGACAACACCTCCGATAACGGAATAAGGCTGATTGACTTCGCCGCAGCACGAAACATGGTCGTAAGTAGCACTAGATTCAAGCATCTCAATATTCATAAAGCCACCTGGATGTCCCCTGATTAAAAAACCAAAAATCAAATTGATCACGTTTTGATCGACGGAAGGCACTCTTCCAGTGTATTGGATGTACGCACGATCCGTGGTGCAAACATTGACTCGGATCACTATCTTGTTGCAGCCAAGATCCGTACACATCTATGCGCTGCTAAGAATACACGCAACCCTACACAGAGAAAGCTAGACGTCGACAAGCTGCAATCGAAACAGACAGCCGATGCTTTCTCACTCCTGCTTCAAAGCACTCCTCCAATCGATGATATATGCGCGCAATGGACACACATTTCCAACTTTATGCGTGCGGCTGCTGAAGAGGTGATTGGCTACCACCGCCCTCGCCGAAACCAGTGGTACGACCAGGAGTGTCGCGACGCCACTGCAGAGAAAGACGCCGCCTACAAAGCCACCCTGCAGTCGGTTGTAACGCGCGCTGCTAAGGAGCGATACAAAGAAAAGAGGAGGGAAGAGAGACATATTTTCAGGTGGAAAAAAAAGAGAGGCAGAAAAGCGCGAGCATTAGAAGATTGAGATGTTTGGTGACAGGAATGAGGCCCGAAAATTTTTCGAAAAAATAAGACGCCTTGCCGATGGTTTTCAAACCGGGGCCTCTTCCTACAAGGATGAAAACGGGAATCTAGTGACAGATGTCCAGAGTACACTGACGCTATGGAGGGAACACTTCTCTAAGCTTCTAAATGGCGATGCTGACAACAATCCCGCCAATAGAGATGATATTCCGGAAACCCCAATTGCGGATGACAGCGTCGAGCTTCCGCTGCCCGACTATGATGAGGTTCTGACAGCTATAGCTCGGCTTAAAAATAACAAAGCCGCGGGAGCTGATGGCTTACCTGCTGAGCTGTTTAAATGCACACTTAAATGCATTCACGAGCTTCTATGCAGAATATGGTCGGAAGAATGCATTCCGAACGATTGGAATCTCAGTGTACTTTGCCCAATCCACAAGAAAGGCGATCCAACTATCTGTGCCAATTGCTGTGGGATAAGCCTTCTTAATATCGCATATAAGGCCCTGTCGAGCGTTTTATGTGAAAGATTAAAGCCCATTGTAAACGAACTGATCGGACCTTATCAGTGTGGCTTCAGACCTGATAGTCCACCATCGACCAGATTTTCACGCTACGACAAATCTTGGAGAAGACTCAAGAAAAACAAGTCGAGACCCACCATCTTTTGTCGACTACAAAACCGCCTTCGACAGCCCAATAAGGAAGCACCGGTACTCCACCATGTTTAAATTTGGTATTCCTGCAAAACTAATACGACTTTGCAGGATGACACTGAGCAGCACCAGCAGTGCAGTTAAAATCGGGAAGGACCTCTCCCCACCATTTGTTACCAAACGAGGTTTCAGACAAGGTGATTCCTTATAGTGCGACTTTTTCAACCTAATGATGGAAAAGATCATCCGAGCTGCTGATCTGAGACGTAGTGGCACAATATTCTACAAGAGTGTTATGCTGCTTGCGTATGCTGATGACATCGATATCATTGGCCATAATACGCGCGAAGTCAGTGCAGCATTTTCCAGATTAGAAAAAGAGTCAAGTCGAATGGGTCTGGCAGTGAATGCATATAAGACGAAATACTTGGTGTCAACAAACAAACATTCCCAGCATCTTGGAACCCATGTTACAGTTGACAATACCTCCTTTGAGGTTGTGAAGGACTTCGTTTATCTGGGATCCAGCATAAACTCAACCAACGACATCAGCATTGAGATCAAACGAAGAATAACTCTTGCCAACAGGTGTTACTTTGGGCTCAGTAGGCAATTGAGAAGCAGAGCCCTCACTTGAGAAGCAGAAAATCATGCTCTATAAATCACTCATCATGCCCGTCCTACTTTATGCATCACAAACCTGGACGCTGAGCAGTTCAGATGAAAAGACTTTAGATTCATTTAGATTTAAATTCGAGAGAAAGATTCTTCGTAAGATCTACGGACCAATCTGCGTTAATGGCGAGTACGGAATACGGTGGAATGATGAACTGTATGAGCTGTACGCTGACATCGACATAGTCAAGCGCATTAAAATCGAGCGTCTTCGCTGGCTTGGTCATGTTCAGCGCATGAAAGACGATGCTCCAGTGAAGAAAACATTCGATTCGGTACCCAGCGGCGGTCAACGCAGAAGAGGACGACCGCATCTTCGTTGGAAAGACCAAGTAGAGGACAACCTGACGAAGCTTGGAATTTCGAACTGGTGCCAGCAAGCGAAAGACAGAAATGGCTGGCGCAAATTCTTAGATGAGGCCAGGACCGACATACGGTTGTAGCGCCAACTAAGTAAGTAAGTAATTTTTAAGCACGTCGAAAACGTAGACTTTTGCTTTGCTTTCTTATACTTAACGACACCCACAAATTTCACCAACCATAGAAAACGTTCAAAATATTTTCATCTACTGAAAAAACGTAAATTCTGCAAAAAAATTATGTTTAGCACCTTTATAATCTTTAGCTTTCAAACCTTCGGCTTGGGACTAATCTCCCCTAAGTAAAAGAGAATAAACACATTAAAAAATTACAAAAAAATGTTAAATTCGAACTCTCAAAATTTCACACTTTTTTCTAACTCAAAATGTAAATAAAATCTCTTACTTTTGTACTTTGGTCTTTCCAAACTTTAGTTTTATTAAATTCTTGGATCTATTTAAAAATGTAGGTTCTTAACAGGCGCATTTAATAAGTCGCTGATGATAGCTTTTATTGGCCTAGGCTAATAACACAATTTATCCAGAATAGTGAATAAGATATTTATAAAGCTCTTTAAACATGAAATTTTTTGTAATGTTCATGATAAAATTGTTTTTTTATAGCATTATTTACATTAGATGTTTTTTCAATAGGGAGCTCTACAACTAATTTTTGTTAAGTGAAACTTCTAATGGTTCAGGGTGTAAATCTGGAAAATGAAACGGATGTAAATGAAAACCGCTAAAGCCTGTTGTACTTCATAGTGTAGTGATGAAACTAAGAGAGTTCATATGTTATATCCCTCATGTAAAAAATTTATCTGTGATGGCATTGTAATGCAGAACTGCAATTGGGTGAGTGTGACAAAATCATTTTTGTGTTGTTGATATCATTATTTTCATTTCATTTTTCAAACAACAGTTTAACTTTAATCAGTTATGCAGTGAAATGGTTTTTTTTTTTAAAAAAAGATCAAACAACCAAGGCATATGTTTAATACAAACAATGTTTGGTCTTTGACCTGAAAGGAAAGGGATAGACCTTTTAGAGGAATTAATTGGAACTATACGTGAATTATTTATTATGCAAAACAACCGTGAAAGACAATTTGAATTGCATTTAACCAAAGCTTGTGTTATGGCTAAACCTTGTAATGGTAAAATGTACATTGGGAGATATATATTTTTTTTTTCAATGCCTCAATGTGTTAAGCAGGAGGACGATAGTAGTCGACACGTACTGGCAGTGGCTTTGCTCGTCGGATGGGGTAGGGAACTTTGCTATGCCTCTTTGCTTCACCTTACAAAAAAACTACGTGTCTATCAGAATCTAAATGAAAACAAAACCTTATGAAAACAGAATATGTTAAACGATAATACTGCTAAAAGATGGGAAATGAATACACGGCAACTAAGTTTAAAGCTAACATCGACTTTAAAATTTATGCAAACAGGACTTATGATGTTTTAAACCCTTTACTGCCCATAACCCAACCTTGGTTTCGTTTGGGTTATTGTTTTTAATTTTATTTTATGCTATTGACCATAGATTAATCTGACATGTAAAAAGAATAAGTTAAAGGGTAATATAAAGAGTAAAAGCTAAGAGCAATTCAAAAGAAGACGATAAGAAATTAGTTTCTAATTATATTTGATATTGTTTTGCATTGCTTTCCTCTCGAAATCTTGGTTACAACTTTACACTCTTGTGTTAAATTACGCTTATTACATTGATATCGGAAAAAAAATAAAAGTAATTGACGATCATGAAAGAAACCGGTTTTATGAATGGAACATAAACGTAGCATCGTAGTAAAGAGTGAAGATATAAAATGCGTATGGTGTTTTCTTTTCTCTCTAAGTTCTAATTTTCTTAATCCCTGTTACAGACAATTTTAGTTTTGTCTAACATTAGATGTAGTTAAATGTATTTTAAATAAAGTTTGATTTCAAATTATAATTGTATATTTAAGTTGTTATTATATTATATAATTATAATATTGAAGTTATTTCATTTTTTTATATACCAGTATTATTCTTAGTAAACTCTTTCTTTCTTTCTTTCTTTCTTTGCTGTTCTTTCTTGCTGGCATTTGTTATCTCTCTCTTTGTTTATTCTTTTATTTTTTTTCTTTTTTTTTTTGGTTTTGTATAAATAGATTAAGTTAAGCCAAAACTTATTATAATTATGCATAAAAAAATAGCGCAAGGAAAGCTTATATTAAAAAAATATAGGCATGTATGAATGAAACTTGGAAATATTTAAATTTACGTTTTCAATTAACTTTATTATAAGATACTTAAATAGTATTATTATTATTTTTTTTTTTTTTATTAATAAGATTAATATACTAAAGAAACATGGAAAACTCACTTTGATCAGGATGACACTGCGACAGGCCTGCTGCTATGCTCCATGATGATGCTGCAACTAGCTTTTATTTTATATAAATTTGCATGTTAGAGTAAAATTTTTGTTATTCCTTATGTATTCTTTTTTTCAGTATTGTTTTTTTTTTTTCTACTTGGCCCAGATCTTTCAACTTATTTTAACTTTCTTTTATAACATTTTCATTAAAATAATCACTTTTCTTGCCCTTTTTTTTAATTTAAATTTAAACTGTACTTAAAATTTATCTTTTACTTCAACCACTAATTTTCATTTTCTTGTTTTCTTTCTATTAATAGAATTTTAAGTTAATTTAAGACATGATTAATTAAACATAGAGCAAGCTTGAGGAGCGTAAATTCTTCACTGATCAACTATGATCTGGAACAGGCGAATTGTTGCAACATGTGGCTGTCTTATTTATGATGCTGCTTTGAGGCAAGTGGAATACCGCAAAAACTAAAAAAATAATCCAGGGGCTCTCCTGGGGAAACCTTCTGCTTTCTCCCAATCATCAACTATTGCTGTATGATATTATCTAATTAATGATGGCTGTAGATTTTATTATACAGCGACGGTATTTGATTGCCATATAAAACACGTGTGCTAGTCATAAATCCCCTAGAATTTTTAGGTTTTAATAATTAAACATAAATTATAAGCACTAAAGTTAATATTACCTTTCGGGGATTTATTCGGGTGTTTGTAGAGTAATAAAAATGGTATGCAGATTATGATTTTTATGAACTTATTATTCTTTAATTCACTTTAGCAAATTTATAGAAGTTTCAAATAACCAAAGAACTTTATATTTTTTCTGAAGAATGAAATTTTTGTTACGACTTTTCACTAAGGGATCCAGATTAAGAAAGGAAGATTATACCGAAGAAAACTTTTACGCTGGCTTGGGTATACATATTTCTTATAAGTTTTTGCTTTTGGTATTTAGTAAGTCTACAATTAAAGCTTTAAAGTGCTGCCAAACAATACAAGCTAAAAGAGAGAGTAATGAAAAGTTTTCACAGTTTGTTCCAAAAGTTATGAAATAAACTTATCAAATAAATTTTAAGGAATTTTACTATTATTGAATCTAAGATTTTACGAAAAGTTATAAGTTATCACTAAAAGTTTTAGTACGCTTTGATAATAAAACAAATATTTATATTCAATAATAGAAGAGTTCTATTAATAATTTTATGGTTAAGTTTTAATATACTTTTTAAAGTTTTCATCCATTTATAAAATTTTTTTTTTGTGAAAAGTATTTCATGCTAGAATTTTGAAAAATTTATACGAGGAGTATAAATTTATACGAGGCAGTCGTCACAACCTCGGCAAGCATTTTCAGCCCTTAGTTGTTGATATCCTTTAATTCCACATTTTCCACAATTTAGTTGTGAATTTTTAGTTTTCCATAATTCTTAAATGTGGAAATGTGTTGTCCTATAAAGAACAAAGAAAGTGAAAGGAACCATAACATAACCCGGATTTGAACTAGGGACCTCTGGGTTGAAGTCTAGCGAACTCTCCACTAGACTACAAAGGCCGTTGTGTTATGTTCAGAGTTGGGCGTAGTGCACTAAATGTTGAGTGCACTCAGCCTTTCACTAGCACTAAAATATATTGAAAGAAATTCTATTTTTCACTATTTTTTTACCAGCTTAGTGATAGTGAAGCATATCTTCACCAGCATATCTTCACCATCACTAGGGATTTTAGTGGTAGTGTTATATCGTGCACTATAAATTAATTGAGTGGTAGTTACTAAATCTACACTACACTCAAATAGTTCAAAATTTTGAACAGCCACTAAATGAAAGCTGCAATTGAAAGTTCTTCCACTCAACTTTCAAATATGACTTGTTTTAAAACTTTTTCAGTTAGACTCGAATTAAAAAAATCTATAATTAAGAAAAACTATTTTTCGAGCTTCTGGTCATATATGTTTACGAAGAAAACAACAACAACAGCTCTGAATGAGCATGGCCAAGCTAGGATCAGATAGACAGTTTATATAAAATTGGTGTTATTTAAAATAATAAAATTCATGAAAGTTAAATTGCTTACAGCAAATAATTGTAAGCATAGCTTATTTTTCTTGTTTTACTTAAATTTTTTTATATTTTACTAAGAATAGCATAGAAACATACAAATTTCTGTGTAATATTTAAATACTCAATACTACAAGTAAACTGTTCCTGTTTTCTTTCAATTGTGTTCAATTCTGTGCTGTACCACTATCAGTGCAAGTATTTTTTTTTTTGCTCTATTTATTTAGTTGGAATAAAGTTGGCTTAGTTCCACTAAGCTGGAATTTGAGTGAGAAATTTTTCATTATCACTATCACTCATGTATAGTGAGGCTTTTATTTTTCAATTCAGCAGTCAAAAATTATAGAAGATAGAGAATAATTTTACACTATCAGTACATGTAAGCTGAAACTGCAAATTTAGTGCACTGCGCCCTACTCTGGTTATGTTAAGGTTTAACCTAGAGCAACGTTTTATGTATCATTTAAATTAACCAAGAGCTATTCAACGTTAATTCTGATATGTGAGAAAAAAAAATTTCTATGTGACCTTGTTATTTATTATGTTGACTTTCTATGATTTAAATACAAATTCTAAATGTTTGATAGTTTAATAGATGATAGGAAAACTGAGAAATTGTCACTGAAATCTCATCGCCTCTGTTGGTGTATTGCGCTAAGATACGCTTGCACGAGGCAAGGCCCGGGATCGATTCCCACCGACATCACAAAGATTTCTGATGAAGCCTTCAGTAGGGCCGAATTTGCAATAAAATCAGCTAGTGAAGTTTTCCTTTTCATATTGAAAATGTTGTTTTTGTTATTTATTTGAAGAAAAAATTCGTTAGAGCAATTAATTGTTCTAACCTGACCTAAAGCTCAATAAACGAATTTAAATTATCAAACAACTAGAATTTGTATTTAAAATCAAGTATGACTTAAGCTATCAAACATTAAGAATTTGTATTTAAATCATAGTACATCTACATAGAAAAAAAAATTATAAACTCGTTCATTACATTGTAAAAATTATTGTGAAAATAATTTGTGGCGTCAATTTCTTTTGTTTGGTTTTCTTTTATGATTTTCTTTCGTTTTCGTAGTTTTTTTTTGTCGTAGAGAGAATTTTCGTTAAATTTTGTCACTTTAACACACAAACTTATCAAAGAGATTAAAACTCTTCAATTTTGTGTGACATTTTGTTCTTCTCTTATCTTTTATACCCGCTTGTAAAAATTTGTCGGTGATGACATTGTAATGCATAACTGTAAGCGGAAACAAAATCTTGTTTGTGCTCACTTCTTGTTTGTGCTCACATTATTTTATTTATGACAATTTTGGTCACTGGTTTTCAGTCCTAACGCTACCTTGCCTAATTATACCATGGTCTCTGCTTTCACATCGCTTCTAACGTGAACGTTGACGAGAATATCAAGCGTATTCCTTGCATTTTCGCTTCTTTTCCGGTAAAATAACAGAAAGAATCTGAACACGTGTTGAAAAGAAATTGCGTAATGTAAAACAAATATATATGTATGTATGTATGAGTATACAATTTTATACTTTTCAATAATAAGATCGTGCGTTGGCATAAATAATGCTAATTGAAAGCAGAGCATTGTTGTTCTTTTACCGATAAACTTTCAATAATAGTTTGTTTACCAATTTAGATCGCATTTAAAGTCAACTTTCATGCACTCTAGATTAAAGATTTTACTCAGATTTCTTTAAAAATTTTACTGTCATAAAACTCGCTACTGGCAATACTGATCGCGTTACAGCAGAGAAAAGAAAACAATGAACTAAAAGGAAACAGACAGCACAAAAATAACCGCGCTGATAGAGAATTTCAGCTCTAAGCAAAGCATCCCAAGCATGGTATAATTATTTGACTAGGTGGTAGCGTAGACTGGCTTTTTTCTCACGAGCGGCGATGGGTAGTTGTCAAAATTAGCTGTTTATGCAATTAATCAAAAAAGTGTGAAAAAATAAGCAACGACTTAAACATATCTAGTCAATCGCAGCAAAATACAAACTCTTTAGCTGTTTTTGACAACTACCAATCTCCAAAAAACTGTCACGGCTACCTTGTCAAATCATTATACCATGATCCGAACGACCTCGTTGTCTGGAGGCTGCCTTGCAGCAATTCGCAATCGTGACAAGCTGTGCCTTGCAGCAAGATTCTTTAATAAGGTTGTGGCACTTAAGAGAAATTAACTTTTTTCCGCTTTTACTTGAACTGTCACTGTGTTTTTCTTTGTTCTATGAATTCAATTTCTTGATTTCTTTTCATACATTCTGACAGTTCGACCGAGCTCGCTCTGAAGTGTCACAACCTTATATATTAACCTTGCTTTGCAGCAATCCTTGCTTACGAACTAGAGAGATATTTATGGATTTTTTTTTGTGTGCGATTACGGCTGATGACGATTGTTACTCGAGTGGCAAAAAGTGACGAATGGTCTAATGCAAATCTCTGGTACATTCTCTACTCTAATTATACCCACGATGGAAAATGTAAGCACTACTAGCTTATGTTTCGCTTACAAAAGAAGAAAAACGTAAGGCAACGGATCTAAATAAATCAATTATAAGAAGATAATATATAAGTTTCACTACTTTAATGCCAAAAAATTTATAAACAAATGAGATCGTAAGCGAAGGCGTTAGGTGCTTTAAATGTAACGAACTAAGGAAATCATGCATTATTTAGATTTTTCCCACTGGGATGTGTCTGTAGCTGTAAGCTCACTTCTCTGTGACCATCTTGTAACTAATGCGTATATTGCTTGGAGTGTGATATGTGGATCATCTCAAGAGTGAGTCTTTAGAGTAATTCTTATGTCGTTTTAAAATTTGTATTTTGTCGAAGTTGGGAGTGTAACCCTATTTTAAACATTGCAAAGCAAGTGCTTTTTTTTGTTATTATTGTGACCTGCTTTAATATCCGATTTGTTGGATCAAAATTTGTGAAAATTGTGAATCTTTTCGTATGACAATGGATCAGTAACTCTGCTATAATAACTCGATTTTTCAAAAGCATTTGATATATTTAATCACCCTTTACAATGTTATAAGCTTAAATATATGTATGGCTTTTGTGACTGCGCTGTGTTCCTCCTGAACAACTATTTTTCCTGTCGAGTACTGAATGTTAAAGTCAGTAAACAATTTTTCGAGTATTTCGTCTGTTTGCAGTAGTCTATTATCAAATTATCAATTTTTTGCTGGGTGATATGTGATATGATATGTGTTTCTCAAGCAAAGGAAATAACTTAGCAACAAACTCTGCACTAAGCAACTAAATGATAGTTGCTACAGTAAAATTTACAATCTTTACAATCTTTACTTTAATCTCATTATTACTATAGATTATAATTAATTTTTTTACATCAATTACACAAAAAATTTTAACATAACAATTTCGGTTAACATCAGGAAATGGAAATTAACATCAGGGAATACAACATTAAGGAATATAAAAAAATAAATGTAAATAAACAACCAGCTTAGAAAGCATCAATACAGTCACACAAACTCCGAACATTAAATACACCGCAACTCCTTCGCCTATATCAAACTCGCGTCATCACAGTCAAAAAAGTCCAAACCTACTTGCTGAGCCGCGTCTTCCCCTCAACTCCTTCTCCTATAACCTACTTGCATTTGATGTTCGCTTTCAATACTTTGTTTATTGTTGTCAACGTGAAAACTTGGGTTAAAAAGGGGGTGGGAGATGGAAGTATGAAATATAATTTTTCATCAACTTATACAAAACATCTTTGCCACAAACAAAAATTGCGTACAACTTTTATTTTCGACGCTTCAAGCTGATTTTTCTAAAGGGAATTTTTTACCTTGAATATCAGTTTACTCAAAATCCTGACGTTATGGATAAATTTGGTCCACATTCGTGATAAGGACCCCGGAAATATTTGAATACATTTGTTGGTTTCTTACTCACTAAAAAAAGTGCACAGTGTTATTGAAGTCAAAATTGTCCGACGATTAATTGCACAAGTTTGCTCTTATTCTTCAAAAATATCCTTGAATAATCGCAAAAAACAGAGCTTAGTGCTCTGATAAAATTGCCGTAAGTAAAAGTGACTTTAGTAGCTGTGGACAAAACACGGCTGATACTTTCAATAAACAACTTGATAAGAGAAATTTCTCTTATCCAAATTTTGCTAAAATTTTCAAAATTTTTACTTATTAGTAAAAAGCTCTATAACTTGGTGCAACATAAAGTGATAAAAACAATGCTAAGATTATAGCTTATCGCAAAGAGTTTAAGCTCTCGTTCAGAAAATGTTTAGTGCAACACTTATCTAAAACTCGAGCACTAATCAAACTTATCCAACTCAATTGGATTAGTTATCAGAATAAGGTTTGGTGCAATATAAACTTATCAATTTGCCCATATTTTTGATAACTGATAAGTGATAAGTGGTTGGTGCAATAGGGCACTAGTCTCATGGAAGACCTGGTATTCATGCTTTATGAGGATCTAGAGAGTGTAAGTCAATGGGCTCTTATTAATGGCCTTCAACTTAATGTGTCAAAATCATAGGTGTTACCCATCAGTAAGGAAAATGTTTTATTTGAAGATATACTGGACATAATTTTTAAAGACCAAAAGCTAAGTCTCGTTAGCAAAATTAAATATCTTAATTTTCATGTTAATTCTTCACTTACCTGCAGTGACCACATCCACAGCGTGGTTCGATACTATATTCTGCGTAATCTAAGAATTTCTGCTGAATTTACGGCTGTTGAAATGAAACGTTAACTTGTTCTTCAACTCATACTACCTATAATTACTTATGCAGAATGTGTTTGTAGCAAATTTGACTCCCGATCTCAAAAACTAAACTTAGCATTCAACCAGGTTACACGATACGTTTAAAGGCTGCGAAAATTTGTTCATATATCCCAGTTAAAAAAATCTATTCTTGTAAGTGATATTATTCATTATCTCAATACTAGAAATTGTATCTGGCTGAATAAATTAATAGTGTTTAAAACGTCTTTTTATTTGTTTAAAAAATTTCAATTTGGTACCTCAACGGGAAGTAACATGCTGACCTCACCGTCTTTTAACTACCACGATTCCACAATATTATTTTTTATTATTGTCACTCCTCTTTGGAATTCTTTACAGAGCCATGTCAAAGCTTTAAGGAAAATAACAAGATTTTGAAGCTACATATTTTAACATTTCGCTTCTAATAAACGATAAATAAATTTGTCAGTTTTATTTAAATCTACACTTTCTTTTTGTCACTTCTTTTTTCTTCTCATTTACTTCTATTTTATACTCTATCTCGATTCATATATTTCTAATTAATTTTAAAATTGTCTTAATTAAAAGTAAACGATTTTAAATTAGGTTTAAATAGATTTTGTTTTTAAATTGTAAAAATTCAAACTGTATAATTCAAAAAATTCTATTTTATTCTAACTTGTACATTAAAAGAACAAAATTCATATCGTGATATAAAAAAATTAACAAATAACTAAAACTGTATCAAAATATGAGAGTTACTCTTATACTAGCGTTAGCATTACTAACGTAAATCGGTATAGATTAAAAAAGTTTTGACTTTAAGGTATAATTCGCAAATGAAATATATATAATAATGTATAAGAATAATGCACATATATTTTATTTCTCAGCTTCTATTTGACAGGAAATGCTGTAACAGGTACCATAATACTCATTATAAACAAACTTTGGGCTTCGGACATATAACAAAAGCTAGTGAGACAGTTTATTTTATATAAAAATATTATTTACCTTTTTTTTAAATATTAAAAAAGTAAAAATTTTCTGCAGAAGCAGTTAGTTGTTGACTTGATAATTTTATTTCAGGTGCATTTCAACTAATTAAAAAAAAAAAACTAATTGGCTATTTCAGTAATTAAAAATAATTGAACAGAGCTTAAACTGATCAAGTGAAATACATTTCAACTAGTTGTTTCTAAATACATTTTCTCAACTTCCTGACTTTTAAACATTGTTGCTTACAGCTTCTTTCATTTTGAGAATTTGGCTTATTTTGGAGTCAAATATCTCTGGTAAAAATAAATTTAAAAACTTTTTGCAATAGAGTGCAAACTAGTATATTTTTTCAGGTTAAATTCTGAATTTGGTAATTTCCTTGTTTAGAAGACACAATTCTTTAAATTCCATAATTATCTTATACATATAACACGAGTCATTTAAAATAAAATCATAACCAGGGAAGACAATTATATGCAAATGCATATAATATATGCTTTTGCATATTTGGACGTTTTGTTAATAATTTTGCATATTTATAACAATTGTGCTTATTTGTGCATATTTTTACATATTTTTAACTTTTCGAACAGATTTTAGATTGTAATCGGGCAAATTTTGATACTTCCTTCACATCTGGCAACATTGTAATTTCTTTGATATTATATATATTTATAAAGAGATATTATATATGTATAAAAAATATTTTGTTTAAAAACTCACAGACAATGGATCCATACGCCGAAAGTCTCCTTCCGAACGAAGTCCCTTATTTTAAATGGTGCCTGCGATGTAGAGCGGTCTTTCTCACAATACAAAACATTGTTGGCTGAAAATCGTAGAAAATTTCTTTTTGATAATATAAAAATGCATTTAATTGTTCAGTGTAATCGCTGAATGCAATACACTGTTTATGCTATAAGCACCATATAAAATAATGGACTTCGTCCGGAAGGAGATTTTTGGCATTGGCTTTGAGCTACCAAACAAAATATTCATTAAATGATTAAAATAGAATTAAATTTTTACTTTATAATTAAAATTATAATTTATGTAAACTGAAATATTTACTTTTACGCCTTGAAAGGGCTATTGTTTTGTTTTTTTTATGAACTATTGAATAAAATTTTGAATAATAAAACTCCGACTTCGACATTTTTCGTGCTTATTTGATGGCATATTTTGCCATTTTTTAGAGCATATTAGCATACTTATTTTAGATTTTTTCGTGCATATTTCTGTCTTGTCTTCTCGGAATGAAAAAACCACAACCAGTAATATTTTTTGGATGAACTGCCGTTACCAACTGCACCAAGCGATATATAACTAAGTATTGAAATTTTATAGTTTTCTCTTTTAGTTGTAAAATTTTTAATTTTTAACAAATGTGATAGTTGAAGATCTTATTCTAAATGCTAATCATATTAAATTTACTTAAAACTTTACACTTTACGGTTGATCTAATACGAGGTCACTTTTTCAACTGGGTTGTTTTGTCAGCTGTTATATGTCAAATGACTTATCCATATGATGTTTGTTTTCAGTATTCAATACGACTCAATCATGAAAAGAGTTGCTCCTGAACAAAGTTTATTAATTATGGAAACTTACTACCAAAATCAGTCATCATTTAGAGAATGTTATAGAGTTCTTCAACATCATTTTGGTCGTTATGAGAGTCCAAACCATCAAACCATCACCAAATTTCGAACCAATTCTATACTATTAGACATTCATCATTTAACCAGAGTGCATAGAATTTTGATAATATTGCAGCAGTAGCAGAGAGTGGTCGTGAAAACCGTGAACAATCGATTGGTCGCCGATCTCGAACTTTGTCAAAATTTTAAAATTGGATCCACCCATAAAGAAGTACTCACGCGTGTTCGGGACCGCAAAGCTTGAGAAAGGCAGGCGCTATTTCAATTTGTGCAACGTAAAAGTGGTGTGTAACGCGTAACAGGTTGTGCGTAAAGCTAACACTTTCCATTCCTCTGATAACATTTTATAGGCGTTGTTCAAAGGGGCGTGGCACCTCAAATAAAACCGAAAATTGCTATTTCGAAAAGCTTTGGAAGTTTAGGTAGCACAGCCTCGGATTTCGGTATTCGACCACAATCTACACGTGCCGTTCCCTTGATAACATTTTTTGGGCATTGTACAAGAGGCGTGCTACCTCTCATCTTAGGGCTGAAAATCACAATCTTGTTTATTCATAAGAAAATACAAAAGCTACAAGTGCCACTGCAATGTAAACGATAGTTTTTCTTTAATATCGAAATCACCCTTTTCTCTTTCTATATCTCTATACACTTTGAGTCAATTTTTTAGTTTGTTTTGGTTGTGATCTTAAAAGGCTCTGGTTACTAGGCTGTTTAACTTTCATGGAATTTTTTAATTAGCAATAGTTATATTACTATACTAAAGTTTTTTTTACTATAAAAGGAAGTTTTTATTCACATCATACTTTTTACTAACAGCTAACTATTTTATTTGAATTTGAAATTTTTTTTTAAGGAAAAATTAATGTTGTTGGTTTTGCTTTAATTATTTACGTTTGCATTTTTACGTTTATAATAAAGTGAAATATGATTTGATATTTGGAAATATTTTTTAATAGGTCGGCATCATTAATTTCGCTTTGTAATGACTAGCAATACTCCGAAATCATTTTAATTTTTTTTTTCCTTCAAATGTTTTTCTGTTGTTGCCATTTCTTGGTGAAAATATTCTTCTTGCTCATAACTGAACTGGTATAAGTTTTTATATAAAATATTTCAAAGTTATTAAGTCGTGAAAAACAAAACGTCAAATAAAGATACAAACCATTTTTTTCATAAGAAAAGCTCTCATTGTATAGTGTTGTAATTTTTACTTCTTCCACTTCTTCTTATTTTTTAAATGTTTTCGATTTTAAAACTTAATTTAAGAGAATGCAAAGATCATACAAAGCAAAAAGATTATAGGTAAAATGTTCGTCAGCGCAACCTGCTGTTTAATGATTCGTGAGAGAAAAAGTCCACAAAAACAAAATGCATCTCTTAGTAAAGCTTTTAAAAATTCTGCATTAAAACAAACATAGAACAAGTTAGAATTGCAACCACAATATGCAATGAGTGCTTAACTTATGTCAGGAATATGTTATTTTGTTTCTTCATTTGATGTTTTATTTCTCACAGCTTTATCACTTTGAAAACTATTTTATATAAAAAATTTACTATCTAATGAAAAATAGTGTGCAACTAATATCACTTTGTGACCGATTCGACCTTTAAAAAAGTTTCAGCCAAAATCCTTAGAAATTCCGAAAGAGGAAAATCTGTTATTATATCGCGACCAGTCCGACTTTTCAATTCCAACACAATTTTTTTTAAAAACATTTTAGAGTTGTAAAGTAGGAATTCTTATATTCCAACTTTTAGCAATTTTTTACATATGCTTAAGTTGTGACAATTTTAAAACAAAATGCACTTTTGTGCAATGAAATTAAATGCAAAATTTAAATGTGCCAATAGATTTTTGAAAAAAATATTTTTGTTTATTGTGTGTTTATTGCAACGGAAAAATCAATTTTTCATAAATTTTGCACAAATATTAGTGTTTCTTAGTTTTTTTAAAAATAGTTACCAAGAGAAACCCTTGATTTATTTTGCAAGAGCCATTAAAACTGTTAAATACCTTTCCAAAAAGTCAAAGATAAATAAAATCAGTTACAAATTGGAAAGATAGCAGAAGTTATAAGGTGTTTTTTAAATTGATAATCACCGATCTTTCTTGAGCAACAAATGATAACAGATTTTGCTCATCTACGAGTTGTTAGAATGCACGAACTAAATGCCACATTTTACGAATTTAGATTTTATAGATAATAAAAAAGGCGATAAATAATGACTGCGAATAATAAAAGTTTTATTAAGCTTTTGCGATTAATGTTCAAGTTTTGATTGAATGTATGTTCGTGTGTGTATTGTGAATTGTGCTTATGTTGGTGATCTTCACAATGCCTCATCCGGTTTCAAAATCCAACACAAAACAGCAATAAAAGATTGCAAATTTTTGTTCTTAAACCGCTCCTCCATTGTTTTTGTCGTTTGATGGAAGCGCTCGCTATGTTCATCAGACTCGGTTGGAATTTGCTTTTCGAATACATCCATATGATCCAAATGTATTTTCAGCGATATTCAAACATTTAGCTGGTTAAACGCTTCCATTAAATCGGCGACTATACTTCGGTAATTCTTAACGTGGTGTTTCCCCAAGAATCCTTCGAACGTTGCTTTCACCAAATCCCAAGCAACCAATTGTGCATCAGACAACGAATTACGAAATTCTACACTCTTCTAAGCCTCAGGGACAACGAGTACTCCTACATAAATAAAAAAAGGAATTTAATCTATGTGCTGATCATCTTGTTAAATGTGAAAGTGTTTACTTACCTTCTTTTATTTTAGCATAACTGATTAGAGGAAAAACCATGCGTAATTATTGAAAACCAAGCGAATCTAATGGTAAAGGCTTTATGAAGTTTTTCATTTCGCCAAGCTTGATGTGAAGTGGAGGCAGCAGGATTTTGCCCAATTGGATGCCCAAGAGACATTTTTTCGCATATCAAGAGCAAAATAACTTTCATAAACGTTTTGAACTTCATCTGAAATCGCGCGCAGATATGTTTTCAGTGTATATTTACTACACACGTAACAAAATTTATTTATTTTAAAGCATATCATAAATGAAAAAAACACCCTGAAAAGTATAACAAATGGAAAACCCATTGTTTTAGTAATTCATCTGAACACACTTTTCAAAATGCACAGAATATTTTACTTACCAAAGAAAATAGCAATATCAAAGACAACTTTCAAGATTTTTCTTAGAATAAATGCTATGCACTTAAAAAAAAAAGATTTTTCATTATGAAAATTGGAGAATTGAAAAAGCACAAAAAAAATTGTTTTACCAACGTTAAAGACACACAATTATCTTAGAGCAATCTTGTCGCCGATTTATTGGAAGTGTTACTCAGAAATCGATAAAGTAATAAAACTTTTATTATTCGCAGTCATTATATATCGCCTTTTTTATTTTCTATAAAAATTAAATTCGTAAAATGTGGCTTTTATTATTTGCTTTCTAACAAGCTGTAGATGATTAAAATCCGTTATCATTTGGTTAAATGGCAGCAGTTCGTATGATTCGAACGCATATAAGAAAAATCGGTGATTGTCAATTTAAAAAACACATTAAAACTTCTGTCATTTTTCCAATTTTTTACTTATTTTATTTGCTCTAGACTTTTTGGAAAGGTTTTTAATAGTTTTAACGATTCCTGTAAAATAAATTGAGGATCTTTGTTGATTAGTATTTTTAAAAAAATAAGGAATTACTAGCATTTGTGCAAAATTTATAAAAAAATGATTTCTCCGTGGCAATAAACAAACTTTTTATATTTTTTTTTTAATTTTTTTGGCACAATAAAATTTTGGCTTTAATTTTATTGAAGAAAAGTACATTTTGTTTTAAAATTGTCACAACTTAAGCATATGTAAAAAATTGTTAAAAATTGGAATACCAGAACTCCTACTTTACAACTTTAAAAAGTTTTAAAAAAAATTTGTGATGGAATTAAAAAGTAGGACTAGTCGCGATATAACAATTTGTACATCATTGGAAAGGTCTAAGTTTTTCCTCAGTCTAAGTTCTGGAATCTAGTAAGAAACTGAAAATCGGTGCAACATTGGCTAAATTAAAGCCTTATAAGTGCGCAAAGGTACAAAAACCGGTTTTTTAACAGAAATTCAAGATTTTAGGGGTGTTTGCAAATTTCTGGTATGCAGTCGTGTTGAGTATAACAAGACCTACAAGACAAATGGTAACACTTCCCAGGTATTTTGGACTGTCGCACCGTGTTATGGCAGGAAGTGGCACAGACTATGGATATGAGCGCGGTGCTCCAGGACCATCAACTAAGAAATTACGTACGGAAATTGTGCTTGAAAAGTGTGTGACAACATATTCAAGGCAAGATTTTAAGCCTAGTGAGAACCAATCAATTGATAATGAATCACAAAGGTGAGTGCGTATTTCATACTAGTTGCTGGCGTCGTAGCGTTTCTTTTTCCTTGCCTGTTTTCTCCCTCTACTAATACGCGGCATTCTACTCTCGACTTTTTTATTGAAGTAAAACTTCTTTACGCACGCTTGGGAGTAAGTTGATTAATGTGTACCGGAAAGATGAAAACGGAAAAGCAAAACGATGTGTTATGCTCCAAAATTACCGGACCGATTGCGCTGAAATTTTGACAGTCGATTTGTTTCAAGTATGACATGGTTTAAGAAAAAACTTTTGCCACACCCACTTTAACCTCCTACAAATCAATAAAAATGCAAATAAAAGTGTAAATTCTATATTTCAGGCGGTTTTGGTCTTATAAGACTTAAATTTGGTAATTCAGTTTGTACGGTTGCTGTCAGCAACTTTACTAAAAATGGGCTTCCACGCCCTCTTTTTCCGTCTACACATCATTTAAAATTTTATATTTCAGGCGGTTTTGGAAATTTTTGTAAAAACAAAAGTTTGGTAGTTTAATTTTTATGGTTATTTTCGGCAACTGTCCAAAAAATGGGAGTGGTCAAACTAAAGCTACGCCTATATATTGATAAATCATAACAATTGACTACGTTGTCGTTTGAGCTGCAATTTTGGCTTGTTTTGTATTGTTAATGTCAGAAAATGTACTAAAAATTGTTTTTCACGCCCCCTTAAACCGCCTTAAACCAATGAAAATGCTTTCTTTGAGACGATTTGGGTCGTATTAGACTAAAATTTGATAATTTATTTCATATGGTTACTCTCAGCAACTATACTTAAAATGATAAATAAATTTAGCACTTTTTGGGATTTTTGTATATGGCAGTAAGGCGGTCTGTGGCAGGACAACGTCTGCCGGGGAATACTAGTACATACATAAAGATGGAGCTAAAGAAGTTTTACTTCAGTTGTGTGGTCTAAAGCACACTCTTTTTCTTAAGTAACCTTCTTATTATGGGGTATCGAACGGAAACAAATCTTCCTGACGATTAACTGTGATCCCACTAATGTTTAAGGATGACTCTACCTTACGGTATGTCACATGCCGTCACATGTTACTGCCTTCAAGAGTACGCAGCATCGAGTGTTTCTTGCAAAACAATCTTTCTTTGATGACCTTCGCAAAATTCGTCTTGTAGAGAACGGCGAACACGCTCGAACTTATTAGCTAGCTTTTTACAGTCGTGAGGTGTTTTGCTTTAAAGCCAAATATCGAATCAAGTTGATCGATGCATTCTTTTCTTGTTAATCTACGTCAAAAGTCGTAAAAAATCATCGCTCGAAAATGTCATTGTCTAATTCCACTTTTTTGCTTAGATACAATATTAAAAATGATGTAAGCAGCACAATAAGCTAGTCAAAATTCATATGGCAATGTTCAGTGTTGCCTAGGCGCAAAAGTTAAAAGACAGCCTAGGTATCTTTGTCCATTCTACAATTAACCATATTATTTTTAACACTCTGGTAATGCAAATAATAAATAAATTATATTTCTACTTATGACAAAAACTTAGGGAGTAAATATTAGTAACTTACTTTCAAAAAAGTAGCGAGTTCAAATGAAAGCTATGCGTAACTCTTGTGAAGCGTTTATATCACATTCTGATCCTAGTGTTAAAAATTATCAAACAACCAACTTTAATTTTTTTTTTTTTTTGTTTGCATCAGTTGATTTACTCACATTGGTATTTCAAACTTTTCCTCACTTGTTTTTTAAATGTTTTCAATATTAAAATTGTTATCAATTGTTTAAAACTGGATACTTTGTATAAAAATTATCACTGATAAGAGCAGATCCACCATTTGTGTAATAAATTTAAATTTTTCCAATGCAGCTCTGCTCTTGCTAGCGAAAAAATTTTAAAAAGTCCTTTGCAGCTATATATTAAATTACAAAAAGAACTTCTAATACTGTATGCAGCACATAAAAGTTCCATAAATTTCTGTCACAATATACGGCAAATTGAAATGTACTTCAGGCAGCTTACTACAAAAACGACAAAAACAACAAAAACAACAAAAACATATACGTTGAAGCTATAGCTTGTGAACAACTATAACAGCCCAGTGTGCCAAACGGTTCCGTTACGAATTCGAGACGGACTTACTTTTTCGTATTTGTTATCCGAAACAGATTGCGTTTTGCATCGTATGAAATTCCTCTAAAAAATACGAATCGCTTTTTTCACTTTTTCGGATTCGTCACTGACTCGAAATGGACTTCATATACAAATCCGTTTCGGACTTATTATAAGAATCCGTTCGGACTCTTTTTTTTAAATAATGCGAATTCGCAACCGACTTTTTTTTAATAGTTCGGATTCAAAACGGAACAATAAGGTTTGTGCTATATTCAAAATATTTTTTTTTTTTTGTTATTTCAATTCTTAAATTCTTTCATATTACATTTAAAATATATAAAGAAATGAAAATTTATTTTAATGATATGGGCACGTGTCTAATATAATAAAAATATTTAAAATAAAAATAAATACACAATCGTATTTCGTATCCCTAATCCACTGAAAATAAAAGAAAAAATTTTATAACAAATTCAAGACTGCCTTTTATGTTAACGTTGTGACCATTTTTTGTACGGATTCGTAACGGGTTCGAAACGGGTCCGTCGAAACATAAGAAAGTGAAATGCGTACTGACGGACTCGTAACGGGTTCGAAAAGGATCCGCATCCGTTTGTGGGTACATTGGGAATAACCTAAAAGCTAAACTACACATGTGTGGAATTTCATTTCCTTTTTTTACGTTCACCAATCATTTTTATTACGTTCGAAGTTTGAATTTTTTATAAATATTTTTTTGTAGTTTATGCTTTTATTGTACTTTGTTATACTTTTTGTCATTCATCTGTGACATTTCTTACCAGTATATAAAATAATACATTCTCCAGCAAACGAAAGTATGAAAAAAAGTCAAAAAAGATTTATCAAATTTTTACACATGATACATTTCAATATCACGATTTAACATATTTTAAAAAATTCATCAAGTGTCGCCAAAAACAACAGAGTATTAACATTTTTTGATCAATTCAAACACAGCCTTAGGATCCATTTCGTATATAACCTTACGTATGAAAATTATGTAGGGAGTGAAATCCAGCGTTAACAATATAATCAAGTGTTACGTTTTCCTATTCAACAACATGTTTTGAAACCAACGAGAAAATAGCAACAAAATACACACAGCAGCACTATTTTCAATAACTTTAGACGCAAGCAAACATGTTGCAAAACCATGCGCCGACGAAGTCAACTCTCCAAATTACAACACATTCAGAAATAAAATTGTTGTAAATAAGCTTATAGAGCGGCCAATATGAAAAGGTTGGAATGATCGCAAAGTGAGGGCGACAAGACCAAAGGAGTAAAATACAGGGTCCGCCATCTAACGTTTTTTTTTCAACTAGTGCTTATTTCGTGAATGGTAACATTAAGATCATGTCTGATTTAACAGATAATTAGTTTTATCCTTCCGCTGAACGAATATAGTTATGTATACGCTTGAACAAAGCTGGGAAATATTGCGACATTACTTTGAAAATCATGGTAATGTTGCAGAATGTGTGCGAAAATTGCGTACGGATTTTGGAAGAAGATAAGCACCGTCAGCTCCGTATGTTCGTTATCTTGTGAAAAAAGTGAAAGAAACTGGCATCCTCATCGATAAACCAAAGCGTGAAAAACCAAAAGCAGTGCGTACACCCGAGAATATTGCTGCTGTGGCAGAAAGTGTGCGTGAAGCGCCATCAACATCAATTCACCGTCGTTCTCAACAATTGAACATTTCGGAGACATCATTGAGACGAATTTTGCATAGAGACCTTGGTATGACGCCATACAAAGTCCAATTGGTTCAGGAGAGAAGCCAACTGACCATCCAATGCGTTTTCGCTTCGCTAAGTGGGCCTGCGATCGACTTACAGAAGATGCCGATTTTGCCAAAAAAATCATCTTTTCAGTTGAAGCTCATTTTGATCTTGGCGGGTATGTAAACAAGAAAAATTGTCGCATTTGGGGCACAGAAAACCCGCACGCATACATTGAAAAGCCGCTGCACCCAAAACGAATCACTGTTTTATTTTTATTTTATTTATTTATTTATTTTCGACAACGGAGCTAACAAGACATAAGTCTTATAGCAAGCACCGTAACATGATGTACTTATTGACAATTATTTGAAATTAATATACATAACATTAATTGAATATTATAAAAATTTCTAAATATATATACTAAATATTAAAAATAAAGAATAAAGATATGAAAGAAAAAAATTTAGATAAACATTCTGGATTTAAAGATATACGCAAATTGAAATTTATAATTTAAAAAGACAAACCGTATTTTAAAGCTATATTATTGTAGTACAAATGCGATCAAACCATTATTCAAATTTAATCAAGATGTAAATACTTCAAGAACATGCTTATTCATGGACATGTGAAATAATTTATTAAGTTATGTTTAAATTGCGTTGCATTGTTTATTCGCTGCATGTGATGGGGGAGCGAGTTCCAAAGACGAATTGTATGAACAAAAAACTGGCGTTCAGACGTAAGACAAGTATGTCTCGGTTGGACGAGATTAATGCCGCGATTTGAGCGTAGAAAAAACAATATTTTAAACAAATACTCAGGTTCTTGTGTTGTTATTGTTCTATGTAGCATGATCAGAGCTCTCGTATTAACAAGGTTATCAAAAGAAATATTAAATATTTTATTTGCAAACTGCGATACTCGATCGGAACGCTTCAGCGTAAAGAAAAATGGCAGAATTATGCCTAATTGGGCATAATTGGGCCATTTTTCTTCGAAAATGTGCATGGAGTGGCCGTTACAGTCAAGGGCGATCGTTATCGGGCCATGTTGAACGAATTCTTATTCACAAAAATTGAAGAGGAGGATATTGGCAACATTTGGTTTCAACAGGACGGCTCTACGTGCCACACAGCCGAAGCTACACTCGATGTTTTGCGCCCTGTTTTTGAAGATCGCATTATCAGCCGCAGAGCTGATGTCGTTTGGCCACCTCGGAGCTGCGATTTTACACCGTTGGACTATTATTTGTGGGGTGCCCTCAAAGATAAGTGTTACGCCGACAAGCCAAACACAATTGACGCTTTAAAGGACAATATTCGCGAAGCCATTGGTGAAATACAGCTGCACACAATCGATAATGTGCTTAAAAATTGGACCAATCGTGTAGGCTACTGCATGGCCAGCCGAGGCAGCCATTTGAATGAAATTGTTTTTATTATTAACCAAAAGGATTGTACTTTCAAATAAAAAAAGAAATTTGAGAAAATATCTAGTAGTTTTTTTTTATAGAATTTAAAAAAAAAAAAGTTATTTGGCGGACCCTTTATAAGGAAATGGTGTTGCTTACGCAAACAGCGTACGTGAACTGTCGCACCATTCGTTAATTGTGCGAGCGAGACAGAGATTGTTTTTTAACATTTCAGAGTTCCCTGGCATCTGATTGGAAGGCTCCTCAGCAAAATAATTGAAAATAATTTAATTTAAAGCATTCTTCACTGCTAAAAAAGCGATAAAACCAAAGAAAAAACCACAAAAATGGTAAACATGAGTTGTGCGGTTGAAATTGTAAAATTTCCTGAAAACTTTAAAACAATAAATTTTCCGTTTCACAGGTAAATATGTCCTCACGGTTTGGATTTTTTTAACAAAAGTGCTTAATTTTATTTGTTACGGTATTTTTTTAACTTATTTGTATAAAAAATTTATATATTTCAAATGGTTTAAAAATGCAAATTAAACCACGTTTATTTTGCGCCAGTCTGATCAAACCACATCTGTCAAATCACAAACACTGCTTCAGAGTCGCAATAACTTTTCATAGTTGAATATATTTTTGGGGTGCTCTTGGTTTTAGCATAGTGAATCAGATTTAGTACCTGTTTGTTACTTTTAGGCAAAAATTACCAACAAAAATTAGGATTTTAAAATATGAATTTAATTTTATTTGTAATTAAAGTTCAAGTTTAGAATTTATATGCTTCCAAAGGTAGAAAAATGGCCTAAAAATCTTGCTTTTTTTTCAACAAAATTAAGCTTTATGGGTAATGCACTTCATTGAAAACAAAGGTAATGAGCGTCAAACATATAATTTCATGCTTTTATACTATAATTTTATACTTTTTTAAGATATACTTTTTTTTATAATTAGAATTTGTCTGCGAAACTAGTGGTTTCCCTTTTACGAAAGCAATATATTTAAAAAACAAATAATAAAAAGTTAATAAAAAATTAATAAAAAATTAAATAACTATATCCAGAAGTTCTGTAGACAGCGAAGCCTGTGTTGAACTTACTGAGGGTTGTAAAGTCTAAAGCCCGTATGATACTTCCTTGCTTTGTCCAATTTAAAAATCTGAAAATAAGTGCCGCGTGGGCTAGACAGATATATATTGTAGGAAAAGGAAGAAAACATACATCGTGGCAATTTTTTAAATTTCAGCAACGTTACTATCTTATCTCTCTATTCTTATTGGCTGCGTAAAGGTCCAACCAAAATAGACGTTTTGCTCCGTAACGAGTAAAAACGTAAAATACATATTAATGTTGTTACCCAAAATGAGCAAACGTAACTGAACGAAACTAAACGAAACAGTTTGATAAGACGTATTATTCCATAAGAACCGAACTGCTAGCGTAGCAACTCGTCAACAACAGCTGTGCAGAGTGCGTTTTTATTTTATTTTCATCAATTTGTTTCAACTTCGCCATTATTTCACTAATTTTTCACAAATCTTTATAAAAAATTACAAAATGCACAATATAAATAAATAAATAATACTCGATAATACTCGAAACAGCCTACTGATCAGCTGTTTTAGACGAGTTGAGCAAATCGTTTCATTTTGGGTTAAATCCGTAAACTTCCGTAACGAGTGCTGACGTTCGTCAAAACGCTATCGTCTCGTTTCGTCTATTTTGGTTGGGCCTAAAGAAAGAGCTCAAGCTTGTTTTTGACACTTAATATTTTATCGAAACTTAACGAGTGACCAATTGAGAGAAACGTCAAGAACAATGCATCAAAAATGCTGTCTGTCGTAATTTTTTTTTATCCAATTCGTTCTATATGCGTTTACACTCACATTTCTTGCATTATAGCTTTACCACTATTTCAACTGCTCTAGTTTCATTGTCAATGAATAAAAATTGGACAAAACAATAAAGTATCATACGGGCCTAAAGCTTAAGCTCTTTAGAAAAAAAAAAATTTTAAGTGAAAAGAAATAAGAACTATTGCATTTCAAGCAAAACTATGTGTGGAGTTTCTTTTCGATACAGTCCTTATTTTTAAAACTTTCCTTTCAAAAGTTTTCATATGTTTTCATTTGTTAAAAAATAGTGAACTTTTTAGTTGTTGGTTTTCTTCTTGTGCAACTTTTAATTCAACTTAATTAATAAATGTATATTAAATGATGCGCGACATCAGTGACAAAGACAGCAACAAATATTAATAAAAATAAACCAGATAAACGCAGAAAAATATACAAAATAATATTGAAACAGACAGTTTAAACACTGAAATCACACAAACGCACACACACATACACAAATACATATTGATATTAAATGTCGAATAAATATACGGCGTTTAAGCTATTTATGATATACGAGTAAACATAACTTTTACTGCTGTTTTCGTGGTTGTTATTGTTTTTGTAGTTGGCGATGTTAACGACCGCGTTGTTACTATTAATGCGTATTCTTTCAGTATCCATATTTTTGTGGAAAATATTGTTAAAGGATATACTGCCGTTATAAGGAAGAGAGCGACATCTACATATTTCAATATTGTGAGATAAACAACTTATAGTAATTTTTTAAAAATGCATTGATTAGAGTTTGAATAGTTATAAATATTTGGATCTTAAGGATAGTAGTATAACCCAGTTTGATTTAAATATTATTGATATTTTCTCCGAATCTTATTAAAAATGCAAAAACTGAGAAACAAACACTGTAGTTGTCGCTTTTTTGATTATTTGTTCTATAAATTTAAATTACCACAAACAGTTCAAAAACACGTTACAACATACGGGCCCCCCTGAAACACAAAAAAAAAATGAAATAAGAAAACTATAAATTACGGCAAGCTATTGCGAGATCTATGCGAAAATTATTATTTAGTTCTAAGTAATTATTTATAGTACTGATCTTTAAGTCATGCACCATGACAAGTTAAACATATGTTTCAATTCAATAATTCACGTATGGTTCCAATCAATTCCTCTACATTATCTATCACTTTCCTTTCAGGTCGACCAAACCTTGTTTGTATAAGGCGCATGCCGTGGTTCTGCTTGGGAAACAAATATCCTATTGTATTTGTTGTCCATATTAATTTTCTCTACCCCTTGACAATTTTTTTGTGCGACATTCCGAATTATTAATATGCACTGATGATTGGCAGTACTATGACTAGGGATCGGATTTTTAAGAAAAATCATTTTTAAATCAAATCCTGTGTAAAGATAGGGCAACAACGTGAATTTTTTTATTTTTAAAATATTGATTAATAACTGATCTAAATGTGTTAAAATTTTGCATAAAATAAGCGTAGTTTAGATTTTTGGCAGTCATTTTTTATACGTTTTACATAAAAATCCGATCCCTAATTATGACAATGATTTTATTCTTACTTTTAATTGTGTTTATTCATTAAAAAAATTCAAATTTTAAGAGTTTTAAGAACTATCGATATACAAAAGTTTGCACAAACTAACAATTTTTATATATTTGATGAAATTTTTAAAGTGAAAGGGTCAATTTGGCACATAAACATTCTTTGAGGAAAGTTTGGAATTTTTGCCATTTATAAGAATTTTTTTGCCAACTTGGTTTATTTTACAAAACTAGGTTTTTACACTAAAGAGTATTTTAACATATGAAGCATAATCGCGAATAACGTTGTAAACGGCATTTTTTTAGTGTTTTTTTTTTGCGAATACCTGTTAGAATCACTCTCTTATATTATGTACAAACAGAACTGAAAAAGTAGTTAAGCAGTTTGGGGTATTTTTATTGCATACTCAAAAAAAAAATTAATAAAAATTAATAAAAGTGCTTCAAAAATGAATAAAAGTGACCAATTACAGTTTTGTTGTTTACAACGTTATTCGCAAGAACGCTTCAAATATAAAAAAGATATAAGGATTTCTTTTCACAAATAGTGTCAAATTGACACTAACATCATTTAAAAGTAAATTATCATCATTAACAAATTTTAATGATTATATACATAAAAATCTTCATTACTTACGAATTCTTGCGATAGAATATTATTGGACATCTTCAAAAAAGTTAAGAAAAAACCTTACTTTTATTATATCGCAATTCAATTTATGTCGATATTTTTGTAGTATAAATGTAAGAAAAACTTACCGCTGTGTAAACGAAAGGTGGTTTTGTAACAAATAGCACAGCTTTCGTCGATTTTCGATTACAATAACTCTCTTTTCTCGGGTTCTATTTCTCGTGCATTTCCGAGTTTTTTTACTCTAACTGTTAGTGGTCTGCGGTCTATGTCTGTGGTCTGTGGTCTGTTTTTTTCCTGCATTTTTTCATATTCACTCGCAATATTACATACCAAGCTGAAATTAAGTTTTTAATAAAACTTAAAACTGACGTAAATAATGAAACATGCCAGATAAGGTGGAAAAGATCTATGAGAAAAAAAACCAGTGTGCTTTGGACCACACAACTGAAGTAAAACTTCTTTAGCTCCATCTTTATGCATGTACTAGTATTCCCCGGCATACGTTATCCTGCCACAGACCACCTTATTGCCATATACAAAAATACCAAAAAGTGCCAAATATATTTTCCATTTTGAGTATAGTTGCTGAAAGTAACCATATGAACTAAATTATCAAATTTTAGTCTAATACGACCCAAATCGTCTCAAATAAAGCATTTTCATTTGTTTGTGGGCGGTTAAAGGGGGCGTTAAAACCAATTTTTAGAACATTTGCTGACAGTAACCATACAAACCAAGCCAAAATTGCAGCTCAAACGACAACGTAGTCACTTTATATCATTTATCAATATATCAATATAGCTTTAGTGTGACCACGCCCATTTTTTAAACAGTTACTGAAAATAACCATACAAACTAAATCACCAAACTTTTGTCTTATACGACCAAAACCGCCTGAAATATAGAATGTTCACTGATGTGTAGGCGGTAAAAAAGGGCGTGGAAACCCATTTTTAGTAAAGTTGCTGACAGTAACCATACATACTAAATTACCAAATTTAAGTCTTATACGACCAAAACCACCTGAAGTATAGAATTTACACTTATAGCATTTTTATTGATTTGTAGGCGGTAAAAGTAAGTGTGGCAAAAGTTTTTTCTTAAACCATATCCTACTTGAAACAAATCGACTGTCAAAATTTCAGCTCAATTGGTCCAGTAATTTTGGAGCATAACACATCGTTTTGCTTTTCCGTTTTCCTCTTTCCGTTGCACATTCATCAACTTGGGAGTAAGCGTGCGTAAAGAAGTTTTACTTCAATAAAAAGTCGAGAGTAGAATGCGGCGTATTAGTAGAGGGAGAAAATAGGCATGCAAAAAGATCGCTGCATGTCACGCTACGACGCCAGCAACTAGTATGAGATACGCACTCACCTTAGTGGTTCATTATCAATGGATTGGGTCTCACTAGGCTTAAAATCTTGCCTTAGTTGATGATCCTGGAGCACCGCTTTCATACCCATAGTCTGTGTCACTTCCTGCCATAAATTATAATACTTAACCGAAAATTCACCATACAAATATTTGGCATTAAAACTTACCTAAGCACTAAAATTATTCCAGTTGCACTTAATTTGACAGTTCAACAGCTACTGCAACTATTAAAATTGGTTTGTGTTCATAACTAAACGTACTCTTATGGTCCAATTATGTTCGCGTAACGCACCGCAAGGTGGCTGTAACAAATGACGCGTGAATTTCTGTTGTATGGGCTTTGTGTGTATCTAGTTATGCACCACGTAACGAAGCTTAGAACAGTATAGATAAAAACAGAATCTTATCTCACAACCTTAAGATAAACGTATAACAAATAAAAAGTTCAATTTCATTTTGAACTTACGTCGGCTCTACGGTCTTGGCACAGCCAGTGTTGTCACTCTATCACAATCGTGGTAGATCTACCACTTTTTTGGATGCTACACTATTTAAAATTTTCAAGTGACAACACTGGTGATAGTTGCATTTTCATAACAACAGTTTATTTGCGGTAAATTTGCTGATAAATTGTGTTTTTTAACGCACAATTCTTTTTTGTTCTGTCTTTTGTTCTTAGTGCGGTAAATTTGCTAATAGATATAATTTTCCACCAATTAAAAACATCTTATTTTTTGTAAACAAAAGCAGCTGAGTTTAAGTTTTTTAAGTAGATGTACGTCTGCATAATCAACACGAAATTATCTACGTGCAATCTGCCGTTTGCTACGGCCATCTTGCGTTGCGTTACGCGAACATAATTGGACCATAAGTACTGCTCAAACCACGCTTAGCTATGTACACAAACCCATTAAGCAGTTTAGTATAAGTTTGTTCAGTACTAAGCGTACGCTTAGTTATGTACACAAACCAATTTTAATCGTTGCAGTAGCTGTTTAACTGCTCTCTCTCTTTCATTGGAACTTCTGCTACGCATTCACCAGGTTAAGGCCCATTTCCAATGACGCGTGAGATGCGTTGCGTTCAACGCTGCGGAAGCTGCGGAAAAAATTAATTTCCAATAGAGCGTGTGCGTGAACATATGATTGCCGATCTTCTGCTTAGCGAAGCATAATTTTAATGTGTAAAAGTTTTACAAGTTTATTCAAAATAAAATGCACTGATGCTTTGTGTTTTGTCTGACTGCATACTATTGGTCCCGTAAAAGGTTTTGCTGCATTATGAACAGATTGGGCGAGTTCAAAAATGCATTTTTTCAAAGCATCAGTGTGTTTTATTTTGAATTGGTGCTAAGTTAAATACAAAAACTGCGCAGCTCTGTTGATGAAAAATAGTATAATTGCGCAGTTTTGGCTAATAATCTTTGAACCAATTCAAAATAAAACACACTGATGCTTTTTAAAAATACATTTTGGAACACGCCCATATAGTTAGGCACACCGGCATGTCGCTGAAGATATATCGTGAGTGTGGAGCACGTCTTAAATGCATGTGACCATTTGCAACACCGACTGTTCTTAAATGCATTTTTGGACTCCTCGCCCATATAGTCAGGCACTCCGCCATGCCGCTGCAGATGTTCGAGAGTGTGGAGCACGTTTTAAATGCCTGTAATAAATTTTTTAGTTTTTCTCAAATTCTACTAACCTTTTTCAATTTTTCCTTTGTAAAACTGAACAGTTGTTTCGCTGCCAAAGCTTCACGCGCATGAAATATTAAATTTTTTGACTATTTTACGCTGCGTGCAAACACATGCTGTTCATTGGAACCAGTTAGGTATGTCTTCATGTATTGAATATTTGCGTCAATTTATGAAACGCATCAAACGCGTTATTGGAAATGGGCCTTTACTCCTAACTGTCTAGTGTGCGTAAAGAAGTTTTACTTCAATAAGAGAGAATTTTTGGAATTCATTTATTTTAACGTTTGCCACTTAAAAAAAAAACATTTTTGCATTTGCAGCAGACTTACAATTTTTTTTAAATAAGTTAGGAAGAATTCGTGGCAAATGGATGTAAAGCACAAATTTCTATTATTGTGGTATTATTCTTTGTATCGTAAAAATATAATATATTTTTCTATAAGTGAAATCCTTACTTTATTCGAAATTTAAAAAAGAAAATGTTTCAAACTAAATATCATTTCCATAAATGAAAAATGTTAACACACGTTTGTATGTTTAATTCAATAAGGATAACTTAACACACACATTTGCATGCTCTTAATAACATAGCAACGAAATATTTTAAAGGACTTTTTATGTATAAGAACTTCTAATGTGGGTATTTATATTTGTACCTATTTCAGCATTTCGATATGAATTATTAATGATAGTTGCTATATTATAATAGTTTATAACAGGGGTTGGCACGAGTGAGGCCACAATTTTAGAATTGAGATTTTGAAAACCTTTCAAAGAGCCACATCGTACTTCAAATAAAGAAAGCAAAACAAGTTTGAATATAAATGAAGGCATTACTTTAAAAAAAAAATCGAAATTTTTACTGAAAGGGCCGGCATGTTAGCAGCTTCTTCCAGGAGCAAAACGTCAACACTTATTTTTATTGTTGTGTAAGCGAACAATTCAAAAAGCTTGGAAAGTTTTTCAAACAAAAACTTATCCGCTGATCTTTTCAGCTGTTGTCTCTCTTACACAACAGCGCAAGCCCCCACTGCTAGTTAACACAAAACTTCAATTTATAACATTATAGCTTTTTGTTTTGACTCTGTCTTTTAGCAATATACAATGCATATACCCTTCTCTTTCTCCTTCGTGACGTGACGCGTTCTTGAAATCTTACCCGCCATATCGAATCGCGCGCCGCACAGTGAGTCTTTTTCAATTTTGGCGTGCCAAAACTTTTATCTCAAAAAGTACCATAGCTGGAGACATAAAATAAATTGTAAGTAGGGTTTTAATATCAAAATAAAAACTGTTGCCAAAAATGGTCGATATCGGTTCATTGTAAATCCTCCCATGTAAATGGAGAAGTAATGATGGCATAAGTTTGGTTGTAAGAATTCTATAGCTATAAAATTCGATTTCTGAGTTTATCTAATATCAAAAATATTTTTTTTAGAATGGGCGTGATCATTGTGCTGCCACGCCTACCTGTTAAGCAACCGGAATGGTAGTTTGGTTTTATGTATGGTATAATGATGAAATTTTTTTTTTTCATTTTATGTTATAGTTAAATAACTTTTGACAAAATATGAGTCTTATAGGTCAACTACCACGCTTACCTCCCATACAACTGGAACAGTATTATTGGCATAAGTTTGGTAATACGACTTCTACATATTTCACTTAAATATTGATTGAATATAATTAAAATTGTGAGTTTTCTTTGTAAAAATGTTTTATTCTGAATCTGAATCAGAATTTTCTTGAAGAAATTCTAAATACTTTAGTAGTTTGATTACATCTACTGGTTAGTTGGACCGTTTATATTTAGGTGGTTGTCTGTAAGAATTAGTATATGGATCTGAAGAATTTAAGAGTCTATGTGATTTTCAAGCTCATTTTTTCACAGTTAATTAAGTTTTCTTTATCAATTAAAGTAAAATTGTTTATCTACAAAAATGCAGATACTAGGAAATTACTTTTTTATTAATTACTAGCTGATATACCCGGTGTTACTCGAGAGTCATTAATATAAACATTCTAATATACACTTCTCGATTAAATGTTTTTTTAAAATCTGGAATAATGAAAAATATGTTGAATTTTGAACGAACATTAATCCAAAAAGTTTAGGAAAATTTTTTTTGTTGGTGGTTCCATGTCTTGCGGTGAGCTAATTGAATTCAAAGAAGGAGTACGAAAAACATATTTTAAAAATTAAAGAGAATATTTATCTTAAAGCAAGCACAATTAGCTTTTCAACAAAATAAAAATTATGGTGGGACTCAATGCGTCCTTGAGATATGAACATTTAAACGTCTAAGCAAAGATTTATATTAAAAAACATATTGAACTTTTTAACAAAACAATTTTTAATGAAATATATTAAAAACAGCGGAGTTATTGGCATTAAAAAAAAGTAAAAGGAGAAGATGGGAGGCAAAAAATAAGTAGTTACTATAAAGAAGATTTTACATAATCCAAAATATTTAGACACACAACTGCATTCTTAGAAATAAATGGGGACGTTCAAACTATACAGAGAATTTTAACACAAGTTTTATTAATAGTCTGGTATGAAAAAAAAGATTTTTAGCCATAACTTTTGATTGGAAAGAGATATTGGGGTAATTTTTTCACATAAATTATTTTTGAGACTTGACTTTTTTGTAAAAAATATAAAAACAACATTTTGGAAAAAATAAATTTCGCGAAAAAAATCAAAGTTTGTTGTTTTGATGACAAAAACAGTAAAATAATTTTTGCGCTTAGCTGGAAGAATTTTGCAAAATGAATGATATGTCATATGAAAGGTAGTCAGATGTGCAATCTTTAATTGATTTCATTTTTACAACAACAACAATTTTTGAGTAATTTTTTGAGTAAAAAGTCAATATTTTGGAACTTTTTTGACATAATCATACAACATATATACACTGACTTAACGGTGCAGTTCAACCTATTTTTGTGAAGTGATTTTATTGAACTTTTGAACAAAAAAAAATTTGAATGAAATATATTTATGGACAGCGGAGATATTTGCATCAAAAGATCAAACTCTGATTTTCATGTAGTTTTTTTCTCATTCTTAGGCAACGATGTTTTATGAAAAAGTCGTTGTACTGAAAATTTCTCCAATTTTAAAGATATGTAAGTGTTTTTGATGTCAAAATAACAAAAAAAATTTAAAATTAAATACACAAAAATCTCCGATACCAAAAAATTTTATAATAACAAAATTACCGTTAGTTGAAAATTTTTAAAGGGGGCGTGGCAAAAAATAAGTATGTTTGATTTTAAGTTGGGATGCACTTAATATGTATACCTAGTTTGAGCAAAATCCGTTGAGCCGTTTAGATTTGTATAAAGGCCAAACAAACAAACAAACAAACAGAAAATGAGTTTTATTACTATTGATTTTACACAAAAACTTACAAATAATGTATATTTACTTGTTTTAGTTGTAGTTATAATTGATCCAAATTTTTACTGAATTTTACTAAACTAATCTGTAGCTCCTTTTAAATTAATTCACGTTTAAATGCATTTCCGAAACTTTTCGATATTCTATATTTACAATTTATAAGCCGAGCTTATTGGCATTTTTAAATCAATAACGTCAGATTAACAAATATTTCTTAAATAAATTATTATATCACATCTTTGTTTACAACAAAGATATGAAGATAAAAAGTAATAAAAAAAGGCTGCAACTAACATATTGGAAAACCCTGCTGAACAACATAATTATTATAACTAAATTACTGACGTTAGGCACAGAACCTTAAAACATATTTTTAAGGTATAAAAACAATATTGTGTTTACCATTAATACCTTTCATAAAAAAGAAAGTAAAGAATTATTTTCTTTAATTTCGCATTGAAAATGTGCATTACAGTAAGGGATTCACTTAAAACCTATCCCTACAACTTTATAAGTATTTTTATTATATCTTCGCCTGCATGCCAAAACCATGAATGTGAAAAAATTCGATTTTGGGTTTATTGCTGTTTCTGATGCAATTTCATATAAGGAACATTGTATCAACATATTGAATACAAATGTGGATCAGATCTGGAGCAATACTACAATTCTAAATCAATGAATGTGTTTTTTAATTTTTTATCAATGTGGCACATTCAATTTTCTAGCACAAACATTAAAACAAAATTGATATTTTTCTGCATGCCAAAACAATAAATGTGTTCTAAAATCCGTTAGGACTGAGGTAGGCCAACCAAATTTAAATCATAAATCGAGGAACCTAATGCCCACATATCTGCAAACCAAAGTTTCAATAAATAACAGATCTTCAACATTCATACTGCATTACTCGATTCTTTGTAAGCATGAAAGTTTTATACATTAGAATTTTTCTGCATGCCAAAACAATGAATGTGTTTTAAAATCTCTTTGGAGAGAGGTAGGCCAGCCAAATTTTAAACTATTGTTAAGTCACTAAATACTGACCATTCGGTAAGTGCAAAATTAAAAAAATTTTACTTCCTAATTTTCAGAATCATTCAAACCTTTAAACTCGTTTTCGCAAAAACTATAAAAAACACATTCATGGATTTGGCATGCAGGTGACGATATATTTTATTTTGTTAAACTTTGAATTTTCAATGGTTAAAAAAGACAACAGTAGGTATTTGTGCTAGCTTGTTTGTTTACTATAAATTTTTTTTAACGTGTGTATGCTTTGTTGTTGCCCACAATTTTTAAAGCAAGCAAATTAGTTAAACATAAAATAAGTCATTGCGTGGAAAGCATAAAAGGTAGAAGAACGAAATTTGAAACATTTATAAATATAACTATCATTATTACTTATCCATAAATTTTTTATTTTGACTTCTTAGTTTGCAAAAGAGAGACCTAAAAAATAAAAACCCATAAAGTCGTCAGATATCTGGTTCATGAAATTTAACAACGTTGAAATTAATTTTATTTGCACAATTTGTTTGTTTTAATAATAATTTCAAAAATTAACTTAATGAGATTACATTTACAGAAATTATCTTAATAAGTATTACATGCACTAAGCACTGGAATGAAAAGTTGCAGTTGCATTATGATGATATCTTTTAGTTTCGCAACTTTTCGCAATGGTTTTTTTTTTTTAATTAAAAGCTAATACACAAAATGTTATTTTAGTTATATTTTCCAGGTTAGATAATGGAAAATACTTTAGATATATTGCACTATATATGACCATAAATATAATTTTATGAAGAAAAAAGCATTTTTTAAAAAGTTTTTTATATAATTTTCGAAAAGTTTTGAACTTTTTATTTTAAAAAATATGAGTCTGATTTAACCAAATATTTACACAAAGAAAAAAATATTATCTACATCAAAAGTTATGGTTGGTTAAATTTGTGTTACTTCTAGAGCGTTGCATTCACTTAGTCTTCGTTAATTTAAAGTTCTAACTTTCAGAAATTTTCAAAAAAAAAAAAACAAGAGTTATTTTGACTTTTCAATTTTGTTTTTCAATTACATAAATATATATTTTTTGGGAAAATAGTCCTATTTACAAATTTCAAAATTTTATTTGTGCGTATTTTGGCACGCTAAAATTGAAAAATACACATTGTGCGCCGCCTTAGAAGTTTCACGTCAAAAAGCAAAGCTTTATAGGAACCATACACAGGCGAACATGTCCTCGAACTTTTTGAACTATTTTGAAGGTTCGTAAGAGGGTCTGCCAAAAATCAAAAACTTTTGATTTTTGAGGACGGATCTTCTAGTTGTACAACATGTTTTAATGTTTGTAGCATTGTCCGCTTACTTAATATAAAATTTATGTATTTTTGGCAAGCTATTTGGCATTTCTGTTTATGTTTGCATTGCGTTAAGCTCAAAAGAAAAGAAAATAAATAAATGCCAAAAGTTTGTAAAAAAAAAATTTGGTGAGATTTTTTCGAAAGTGATTTCTTTGGAAAGTGAAGGTTATAAAAAAAACCAAAAAGGGCCAGGCTTGGACTACTTTTTTGGAAAGTTACAAACTCATTGACTCAAGTGCGACTATTGCAAATTTAAAAAATAGCATTGCAAACATTCGTTCAGCTACCGAAGGTATGTTAAGAAAGTTAATGATTCCACCAAATCTGGTGCAAATATGTGCAATAACTATTAAAGCAACTACCGTTTCCACTTCATCCAGTTTTACTGTTTTTTCCATTTTCAATCACAGCTATGAAATGCAGCAAACGCAAAATAAATAAAGTGTAGTATCCCAACAAGTCCGTGAACATGTCCTCAAAGTGTGTGGGAAAAACCAAAACAAAGTATGCGTACATGTTGTAAAACTTGTACGCTCGTGTATGGGCCAATTTAAAAATTTTAGAATTTTAATGAAGATAGCAAAGACAAATGATAGAATTCACCAATTGATGTGACTAAAATTGCCATAGCTGCACACACACACACACACATACACACACACACACCTTTTTTCTTTTCTTAAACATATCTATAGCAACGTCAATTCATTTTAATGATACCCAAGTGAGCACAAAAACGGATGCGGATACGTTACGAGTCCGTCAGAGCAGAATTCGCTCTTTTATGTTTTCGTTACAAATCTGTCAAAACAATGGTCGAACGTTTACATAAAAGTCGGTTTTCAAGTTGTTATTAATTTTTATTTTCAATGGATAAGGTTAAGAAATACAATTCTGTACTTACTATTATTTTAAATAGCGTCCTTATATCATGAGTCACGTGCTCCCGAAGCTATCCTTCAAAACAAATAGAACTACTTGTCAGAATTTTATAATAATTATGATAAGTGAACATCATAATCATGTGACTATAAGATAGCCGTAAAAATATTTTTTCCGCATAATTATCTAATAGAAATAATTTTCTACGCTTTGTCATTATAGCTGTAGAAGTTATTAGGATGTTTCAAGAAAAACTAAAATAAATTTTGTGAACATAAAATATAAGTGGGAGTCATCCTTGAACTCAACAACATTGTATTCGTATCATATGTTGTTATTAGCTTTACTATTCTCTTATAAATTTTATTACTTACTTACTTATTTACGTGCGAACCTATATTTTTAGCATCTGTAGCTAAAAGTGTTTATATAAAACATAATATTATAAATCTTTACATATAATTATTTAAAAAAAGAGTCCGTCGCAAATTTGCAATATTTTAAAAAACCATCCATATCAAATAAAAAAAAGAGTCCGAAACGGTTTAAAAAGCAATTTGTGTTTTTGACAGGGATTTAACATGCGCGAAAATTTGTATAGTTTGCTTACGCATTTGCTTTCAACTATGAAAAACACAAATAGCAACAGCAACAGCGAGTGATCGGTTTTTGCAGTTGTGTGTCGAAGCCATATGGAACTTTATTTTTCCAATTCAATTCAAACGTTTTTTGATTTGATTTAAATGGGGCATCACCATTTTCATTAATTCCTTTTTTAGTAAAAATAAATTTATCATTTATTTTTTTTTTTTGCTCACAACTCTTTTTGTATCGAGTCGGTGTCTGAAACAAGTGTTACTCGCTCAACTGACGCACTAAAAAAAAAATTTAAAATTGTAATGATATTACTTTCTCTAACTTTGAAAACATAAATATATCTACTGAATTTTTTATATTAAAAACCCCTTTTCAATACGATTCTGGATCTAAAAACTGATCGATATTCTATTTCTCATGAAAAAATGCATGGTCTATCCACTCATTATCGAGATCTTAAACAGCCAAATTTGATTGAAGTTATATGCTCGTTTTTGCTGGCTCTTACTTGAAGGAGTGCTCTAAAATAACTTTAATCCAATAAGGACAATGATGTAATATGGCATCACTAAGTCGGATTTTGTAAAACTAACGATATCACATAAAAATGATTCAAAATAAAAATTAGTCAAAATTAGCCCATGTGTGAAAAAATTAACCCGTCTTTAAAGAGTTAATCGATAATTGCTATAATAGAAATAATAGTCAATGCATACCTTTGCTTCACATGCAGACTGCAACCATGAATCCTTTTTTTAGTACTTATTTTATGTTTATACTGATTTTTGCTAAAACCGTACGCCAATTGCTAAGTACGTCTGCACTTCTTTCAATTTTTTTAATGGTGACGGGGAACCGCAATCGGAAAGTTCAGTGTTCAGTTTAATTTAAAGGTATATTTCTACCAGAGCTGGGTTATTTATTTACTTTCGTAATTGATTACATATAAATTACAATTTCAAATTAAAGTCGTAATTTGTTTTTTAAACAAATTTCTTTTTAAACAATCTGTTCTTAGTATAGAAAATCGCATTCAAACCGATGCTAAATCTTTTTGGAGCTTTACACAATCTAAGAAAGGGTCATCTAATATTCCTTCTTCTACGTTTTATAATGGTATAAATTCATACTCTGTAAATGACACAGTACAATTGTTTGCAAATTATTTCAAATAAAATTTTGTCAGAAATCCTGATCCGATCAGCTCACATCAGGGTTGCCAACACATACCTTTTCGCCCGGAGACTTCGGGCCTGAGGGCCGATCTCCGGGCTCCGGGCCTGGCACATTTTCTCCGGCTTTCGCTCTAATCTATATTTAAATCAAGTTTTTCTTACAAAAAAATTTGTTTAACTTATTTATTAGTGTTGATTAGCCCTTTTTTTAGTGAATGTTTGAACCATTTGTCTTAATGAACGCTGACTTAACTTTGACGTTCTTTCTATTTCTTGAACTTCGTTTTTGAAGGAACGTCGTAACCAGTTGTAACTTTTCTTTTGGTAACTTGACGAACTCGTTTCTGTTTTTCTTTTTCTTTTGAGTTCTGCGGCCAAGGCTCATTTATAAGGTTCTGGCACTTGAGAGCGAACTCGGTCGAATTGTCAGAATGGATGAAAAGAAATGAAGAAAATGAATGCTTAGAACAAAGAAAAGCGCAATGACAGTTCGAGCAAAGGCGGGAAAAAGAGTGCATTTCTCTCAAGTGCCACAACCTTATAAATTAACCTTGTCTGCGCCTGAATTTTTAATTAATGTTTGCAGTTCAATTTATGTAAGTTCGGTCAATAATTTGTGTTTTGTGTAGTAACTGATACAAAACTATTTTAGAGAACAGGATAATGGAATCTAGTTGCAAGAGGAAACATTACTTAACATCTTTTAACAACGATTGGCTCTCGATACCAAGCCACAAAGTAGAGTTGGGTCGTTCCGGACCTGCATAGTTCATGGAACTATGTTCACTCTCGGACATAGTTCCAATCATTCCATCTGTTCGATTTAAGCATGTCCAAACAGTTCCGATTGCAATAACAGTTTTTTAATTGAGCTATATCTCATTCGCACTTACATAACTTAGTCGAATTGTTTGAGCGACGACATAAGCTGACATCTCATTCGCACTTACATAACTTAATCGAATTGTTTGAGCGACGACAAGTAAGCCAATTATGCATGTAAAAGAGAGTGAAAGAAATAATAGATAAAATAAAAAATGATATATCGTCATTCCAGTTGTGTGCATTGTTCAGCATTGGTGGTTATTTTTGCTTTTAACCTATGAAACAAAACAATCACGAAATGATATTGAACATGCTTTTGTTACTTTCTATATTATAAATAGAACTGCTGGAACTATATAGTTCCACGAACATGCTTAAAGCTGATGAACTATATAGTTCCGCGAATATGCTAAAAGCTGATGAACTATAAGATGCAACTGAGTTTCGAGCTCATGAGGAACTGTTTGCAAATTATTTTTGCTCGCTTTTCAGCAACTTTATATATTTACTTCGTGAACTTTATTTACTAAATGAAATTATTTACTAAATGATAGAAGTTCTTTTTTTTATATAAACTAAAGAAATGTTTTTCTTTAAGTTAAAAATATTGAAATAAAAAGCAAAAAATTCTGTTCAATTGATTTAAGACTAGTCAGAGTGATGTGTAGAAAATCTACATGGACCTTTACACATTTTCTCAGCAGTTCAACAAGCACTTCATTCAAATGCTTCAAATAGTTCTGCAGTTCAAATAAACAAAGGAACTAGATAGTTCCGCGGACATGCTTCAAATCCCCTTTGTAGTTCAACAAGCAGACAGTCCAAATAGTCTATACAGTTCAAATAAGCAAAGGAACTAGATAGTTCTGCGGACATGTTTCCGTGAACTAGTTCCTTTCTTCAAAAGAATCGTTCCATGTCCGTTCCGTCTCTGGAAAGCACAAGCACAAGCCTACTACAAAGATTGGTTGCTGATAAAAAAAAAACCAGTTCACGGGAAAATGCAAGTTGTGTTGTGTCACATTTGTTGTAAACATGATTGTTAAACATGACTATGTATGAAAAAACCAAAGAAAAAATTAATTTTTTAATTAACAGCAAGCAGACCATAAAAAAATTATTAAATAAAAAAAGCTCCGGGCCTGGGCTTTTCAAAAGTTGGCAACCCTAGCTCACATGTTGTTGATAATGTTGAATCGTGTAATGTTGAAATTTTGGTAGTCTTATGTTTACTCTTTCTGATATTGAAACTGCTATTGGTAATCTCAAAAAATCCGCAAAATGTGACTTAGACGGTTTTAGTCCTTTTTTGCTAAAAAATTGTGTGCAATCTTTATCTTTACCTGTATGCATAATTTTTAACAAATCCCTTAAAGCAGGTGTTTTCATTGATAAATGGAAAGTTTCGCTCATAACCCCAGTTTTTAAATCCGGCAATAAACATGACGTCCTCAATTACAGACCTATCTCTAAGTTAACTAATAGTTCCAAGCTCTTTGAGAAAATAGTAAAAGATAAAATGTACTTTGCATTAAAAAATGTTATTTGTCCCAATCAACATGGCTTTGTTTCTGGTAGGTCAACTACAACAAATCTTAGTGTATTCACAAATTACTGCATCACCACAATTGAAAAGCGGTACCAGTTGGATGTCATTTACTCCGACATATCCAAAGCCTTTGATAAACTATCACATGAAATTTTACTACTCAAGCTTGCCAAGATTGGCTTCCATTCTACATTTCTTCCTTGGTTGGAATCTTACCTTTCAAATAGAGTTTCATATGTAGCCATTGAAAACGTAAAATCACTTCCTTATTTATCAACTTCAGAGGTTCCTCAGGGTAGCATTCTTGGACCATTACTTTTTGTCATTTTTATAAATGATGTTTTCAAATGTTTTAATAATGCCCAATTTTTACTTTATGCAGATGACTTGAAAGTTTTCCAAAGGTTAAAAATCAATCGGATGCTTATCGTCTTCAGGCTGATCTCGTTAACGTTTTTTCTTGGTTTAATCTAAACCAACTGTCATTAAACCTTTTAAAATGCTTTGTTGTTTCTTATTATAAGATAAATTCTCCTATATCGTTTGATTATACCTTATATAACACTAAGCTTGTAAGGTTATCCGAAATTCGTGATATAGGCGTTATTTTTGATTCAGGCCTTAGTTTTAGCTGTCATTTAAACCATATTATCCCCAAAGCATATTCCCTATTAGCGTTTGTTAAGCGAAATAGTACCGGCTTCTCTGACCCATACACATTTAAAAATTTATATTCGTCCCTCGTAAGATCTAGCCTTGAGTACGCTTCATTTATTTGTAGCCCATTTTATTCAGTGCATATTACTAGATTGGAACAAGTTCAAAAAAGATTTTTGAAATTTGCTTTACGTTCAATTAGCTTGTCGGATCCTCTTCCGTCCTATAGAACGCGTTGCCTGCTTATTGGTCTGTCTTCTCTTGAAGCTAGAAGGTTATTGCACAGTATTATGATCATTTACGATTTGATCAACGGAAACATAATCCGTGAGAAGTTACTTGAATTATTATCGTTTGATATTTAATTTTTTTAATTTTTTTAATTTTTATAAAGATCAAAGAACCAAGGCATGCGCCTTATACAAACAAGGTTTGGTCTTTGACCTGAAAGGAAGGGGATAGATTATTTAGAGGAATTGATTGGAACTATAAGTGAATTATTGATTATTGAAGCAACTGCGAAAGACAATTTGAATTGCTTTTTAACCGAGGCTAGTGTTATGCCTTAACCTCGGCAAGCATTTCAATGGAACAACTGTTCCATTCCTTCACATTTTCCACAATTTAGTTGTGGATTTTTAGTTTTCCATAATTCTTAAATGTAAGAAAGAACAAAGAAAGTGAAAAGAACCATGCCCGAGCCCGGATTCGAACCAGGGACCTTTGGGTTGAGAGTCTAGCGCACTCTCCACTAGACTACAAAGGCCGTATTGCACAAAGAATGCTTCGTAACTATGGTTATTTTTATATTAATTAATTAATTTTTTATTTAATTAATTAATTAATTATACTAATAGAGTACTTATAGCTATAAAAAGAATGTATAATAATAACTTAATTGATTTTTATATGCCTAAAAGTGCCTTTAAAACTACTATTACTCTATTGTTAAACAGTTTATAATTTTGCTCCTATTTTATATCCTGATTTGTTATAGTCTGTAAGGATAATTTATCCATAGACGGAAATAAATAAATAAATAATCTTAAAAAAATTAAGATTACGATACCTGCAATCGAAATCGAAGTATTTTTAATTACAATTACAGTAATCGGAATTATTAAAAAGTTTACGGTTATTAAATTACTGTAGTCGTAAGCAAAAAATTTCTTTATTACGATTACAGTAATTGTAAAACAGCAGAATTATAATTACGACAACTGTAGTTATCATTCTTTTTGTAATTGAATTACTGCATAAATCTGTCTGTTTCATGATGCAGTTGACAAAGAAGACTCTTTCTAGAACCCTTATTTATGGTGGGGCCCTGCTGAAATAATTCTGTTTGTAATTGTTTCTTTTTGATGACGTCCACGATGGCATACTCTTTCTGATTTTTCATTCCTAAAATTAGTCCTATTTAGGTCAAATATTGATTTTTAATATTTCAGAATTAATTCGTTTTTCTCTCGTATCAATTTAAACATTCCTTATTATTGAGTTTGGTTAGATTTATATCAAAAAACTACAGAAGCCTACTTGAAGTCTATTTCAAGTACTTGCTAAAAATACAAGTTCAAGCTTGCTTGAGCTTGATAATTTTTAACAAAGTATAACATGAACTTATATATAAATAAGCCCACTAAAGCTTGCGACTTGCAAGTATGCTAGCTTACAAGCGAACGGCACGAAGTCCCAAGTAAAGGAAAACTTGATGCCTTCGGTAAAAAGTTTGAAAAGCTTGAAATTGAAGGCAAGTATCTAATTAAAGCAAGTATTCAAAAATTTCAACGAGCTTTTGTTGGAGAAGTTTAAGCGCATTAGGCAGGGGGTTTTTAAAATTCTGACTTCAGATTCGAAATCAGCGACCCCTTAACACTGTTAAATGATATTTAAACTCTTAAAATACATTTTATTAGGTGGCAGCCCTATTATACAAATTTCATCATTTTCAAAATCTGTAAATGGATTCGGATTCAGCGACTTATTTTTATCTTATGTTCGCGCCAGCACCAAATTTGTAATAATAAAAAAATTAGGTGTCAACCCTATCCACCATATTGAATTTTAAAATTCTGAGTTCAGATTCGAAATCAACGACCCCTATACACACTTTAAATGATGCTTAAAACTCTTAAAAATGCATTTACCTAGGTGACAATACTGTGGTTAAAGTTGAGGTGGCAAACCTAAACTCCATCTTAAATATTAAAACTTTGACATGAGATTCGAATTCAAATCCACTGTTAGAATTTCAAAATTACAAGAATTCGCAAAAATACAAGGAAATCTAGGTGGCAACTTTATCCGGCATCTTGAATTTTAAATTTTGACATCAATTACGAGTCCACAGAACCCGTAAAAGTCCTATTAGGCTTAAGCTTTCTCTACACAAGCTAATTAAATTTTTTAATTGGATACTTGCGAGCTTACAAGCTTTTGCCAATCGTTTCAAGCTTTTCAACTTTCTTCCCGACAAAGTAAGTCTAAACAAGCCAAGCCAACGAGCAAGCATGGATATTACTTGTATCTGTTTGGTACTTTTGCAAGCTGGCTAAAGCTTGCTTTTTCAAGTTTGGATACATACTTGAATGCAAGTACTTGAAAATGCTTAGACTTCAAGTAGGCTTGTGCACTTCTCTGATTTATATCATTGAAAACGTATTGCTCAAAATAAAATAGTTTCGGAATAAAATTGCAATATATTTGCTTTTTAGTAAGGAGATTAATAAGACAACATTTAAATTACATGACTTTCACACAAGCATTATTTGTGAAATAACCTACATAGTTGTCTCTTTGGAAAAAATTCGTTAAAGCAATTAATTGTTTTAAACTGACCTTAAAGATCAATTAACGATTATAAACTATCAAACCCACTAGAATTTTTATTTAAAATCAGGAATGATTTAAACTTTCAAACATTTAAAATTTGTATTGAAATCATAGAAAATTAACATAATAATAAACAATAAGGTCATGTAGAAAACTTTCAATTGTAATAAAAAAAAAACACTTTCACAAAAAAATATGAAAGGGAAAAAAACTGAGAAATTGACACTGAAATCTCATCGCCTCTGTGGTGCAGTGCGCTAAAATGCGCTGGCATGGTGACCACAACCGGGTTCAATTCCCGGTGGTGGCATCACAAAGATTTATAATCTAGCAATCACAAAAATCAGCTAATGATGTTTTCCTTTTTATATTGAAAATGTTGTTTTTGTTGTTGTTATTTCTTTGGAAGAATTCTTTAGAGCAATTAATTGTTCTTACCTGACCTAAAGCTCACTAAAAGATTTTAAACAATCAAACAACTAGAATTTGTATTTAAAATCAAGAATGATTTAAACTATCAAACATTTTTAATTTGTATTTAAATCATTTACATAGTAAGTAATTAAATTACAAAAAGCATGATTACGATTATAGTAATTTTAATTGTCATTTTCTTTGATTACGATTACTGTAATTTTAATCAATACATTTTTCTATTACAATTACAGAAATCGTAATTGTTATTTGCGTGTGTACCGATAACAGTAATCGTAATAATCCTTTTCTTACATTACAATTACAGTAATCTTAACCGTTAATTTTTAAAGATTACGATTACTGTAATTGTAATTGGAAGTTAATTTTAATCTTTAAATACCCAGCTCTGGTTTCTACCAACCAGAAAAGGTGCTGCCAAAGTTTTTTTATATATATTAAGGACAAATGCTAAAAATTTTAAAATTCCTTAAAAATTCCTCAAAATGATATTCCTCAAAAATTACTTACTTTAAATTCCTCACGTTTTGAAGAATTACTCACGAAGTGGCAACACTGCAAGCTATAGCAGCAGCGCATCGACTGCAAACAGCTACAGCACGACTCTGCATAGAGCACAGCAGCACCGCTTGCCAAAATCGATGGCTGCTGCTGTACCTCCTGCTTGAAAAATATTCAAAATCGACAGCAACAGCAAAAAGACGACTTCAAAATTCGATCGCTTGCTGTTGCTGCGGCGTCGTAAATATTCGTAAAAATTACAGCAGCAAAGCACAGACGACTGTAAAAACCTAGCACTCGCTGTCGTTGAAACTATTAGTTTCCAGGGTTTTCGCTCAAATAAATTTTAGCTGCCAATCTCATATAAAAATTAGACCAAATTGAATAAAAAACTACCAAAGACAATTAAAGCTTTAATACTCTTTTCGGAATTAAAAATACTTTGTATAATAAAATGTGTATTTTTTTTATAAACCAAAAACTAAAATCCTTAAATATTAAATAAAAATCTATAGTAATAAAACTCATTTTCTGTTTCTTTGTTTGTTTGTTTGTTTGGCCTTTATACAAATCTAAGCGGCTCAACGGATTTTTCTCAAGCTTGGTATATATATTAAGTGCATCCCAACTTAAAATGTTACATACACAGTTTTTGCCAATCCTCCTCTGAAATTTTTCAACTAACTGTAAATTTATTATAAAACTTTTTACTATCGGAGATTTTTGTGTACTTAATTTTAAAAATTTTTTGTTAATTTGACATCAAAAACACTCACATATCTTCAAAATTGGAGAAATTTTCAGTACGACTTTTTCATAAAACATCGTTACCTAGGAATGAGAAAAAAACGACATGAAAATCAAAGTTTGGTCTTTCGATGCAAATATCTCCGCTGTCCATTAATATATTTCATTCAAATTTTTTTGGTTCAAAAGTTCAATAAAACCACTTCACAAAAATAGATTGAACTGTACCGTTAAGTCAGTGTATATATGTTGTATGATTATGTCAAAAAAGGTCCAAAATATTGACTTTTTACTCAAAAAATGACTCAAAAATTTTTGTTGTTGTAAAAATGAAACCAATTAAAAATTGCGCATCTGGCTACCTTTTATATGACATAGCATTTATTTGCAAAAATTCTTCCAGCTAAGCGCAAAAATTATTTTACTGTTTTTGTCATCAAAACTAAGGTTTGATTTTTTTCGCGAAATTTATTTTTTCCAAAATGTTGTTTTTATATTTTTTCCAAAAAATTCAAGTCTCAAAAAAAATTTATGTAAAAAAATTATCCCAATATCTCTTTTCAATCAAAAGTTATGGCTAAAAATCTATTTTTTCAATATCAAACTTTTAATAAAACTGAGTTTTGTTTTAAAATTCTCTATATAGTTTGAACGTCCCCATTTTTATCTAAGAATGCAGTTGTGTGTCTAGAGTAATTACGAACATTTTGGTTTGTATAAAATCTTCCTTATAGTAATCTACTTACTATTTTGTCTTCCCACCCCCAGCCCCTCTCCTGTTAAATTTGTTTTGTTGTGATGGCTCTCATTTTTCTCACTATTGTGTCACCGTTGTCACTTATTTCTTTATAAATTGTACTTTAAATGTCGTATATATAACACTATTTCATAGAGAGATGACTGCGAATAAAAATGCTGTAAAAGTTCATTTTTTCATGTTTAATGTGTTATTTGAACAATATTGTTGAAAGTCTAATTTCCACTCAAACTAATTGTACCGACATATCGACACCTCAAAGGCAGAACATCGTATCTAGCATTTCGGAGAAAAAAAATTTTATTGCATTTTAGGGAAGCTATTCTAATCCGTCATCTCTTAGAATAAAAAAATTGAACGTAACTTTATCCTATGGGAAATTGTGGCTTAAGAACATTTTATCGTATCTACATAAAAATAAAAAGATGTTAGATACGATAAAAATTATGTTGACTTTATATGATTTAAATACAAATTCTAAATGTTTGATAGTTTTTAAATAAAATATTTTTACTTCACACGCAAAACACTGCAAAACACTACCTGTAAAAAGTACTGAGTTAGGCCAAAAGTAGAAGGCGGTTCTTTAAATTTCCATCAATGTAAGTGAAAGTTTTCTGAGTAAAATTGGTGTTCGTTGAAACGGAATTTCATTGAGATATAGTTTGGTATTCATCGACAAATAAAAATAACTACTTATTATTTGATCTTTTCTGTTGCAAGTAAGTTAAGACTTACCAATATCTCTACAGTAAAACAAAAATTTAACCATATCTTGTTTGTAATCTTACGGAAACATGTTTCCTGCACTGGTGCCGTATAGTGAAAGCGAAATCAGCGATAATGAATTTATCTCATATTTTCGAAAATGATCAACTGACTACCAGTAAAGAGGAGGTAATAGAGGAATTCGATGGAAAGCAGGGCCATAGGAAGAAGACAGGTGGTAGCCACCGCGTTAAGCGACGAATAGCGAAATGGACTGGTGTTGGCAATAAAGTCCAGCCTTTGTTATGCAAATCAAGACAAAGTCTGCTAAAATGTACGAGCTTTACTGAGGAAGAAAGGAAAAACATTCACGAAATGTATTGGGGAATGGTAAGTTACCAACGTCAACGTGGCTGGCTTTTGTCATGCACCACACGGAGTACGGTGCGACGTCGCACAGTAAAATCAGATGAAAGAAATGCCTATCGGCGAGGTTATTCATTTAAAAACTCCATAACGTTTAACGGTAACGAGGCCATCGACCACCTGCAAACAAATCATCCGACACTTATTTACAGGCAGTGAAAACATTCATTGAGAATATTCCTGCTGTACCATCACATTACTGTCGCAACAAGACTTCTCGGAAATACTTACCAAGCGAGCTACTCAATGTAAGCTTTTTGTACCGGAACGTATACCAATCTTATTGTTCAGCGAAAGAGCCGCCTTTGCAGGTAGGTAAGTTTAAAATCGGTTTCCACTGTCCAAAGAAGGACAAGTGTGGGCTTTGCGCGAAAGTCGAAAATTTGAGCGAGGAGGAAATATGCGTTTAACCAATCAAAAGTGAATACGAAGATCATTAATGATGAAAGACTCTTGTAAGAAACTTTTTATTGAGGATCAAAATCGAAGTAAGGTATACGACGGATTTCTTTGTGCAAGTGATAATATTAACTTGTTTTATAGTCGAAAATACTCGTATTACAAAGAAACTGTGTATGAAAGTTTCACAAGAAATGTTTTTTGCTAGTTATGGGGTGAAACCGATGGAAAGCGCGGTTCCAATGAGATCTGCACCATTATTGCCAAGTACTTAAAAATGGTTGATGACCGTTGGACCATTACCCAAAGTGCACTTTATTGCCATAGCTGCCCTGGGCAAAATCGGAATAAAGCTCTGTTCGCTACATTGTATACATTTATCAAGAATGCAAAATATATCAAAACCCTGAAGATAACTTTTTCTTTTGCCAAGCCATACGTATATGCCAGTGGATTCAGTACACGCAGGAATAGAAACGTTTATTCGCCGTCGGACTGTGTGGGCTCCTTCGGAGTGGAGTACATTTATAGAAAATTCAAGAGTCAATTCTTTTAATAATGAAGTAATTTGTATGGACCATAAGGATTTAAAAAATTGGAAGCATTTAAATTCAGTGGCAAGAATAGCCATGACTAAATCACGTATTATTTATTTTGTTAAGGAGAATACTCTTATAAAAATTCAAAGCGGGTATTCAGATTAAACCTGCACTCAGCAATTATCATTTTTGCAGTTGGAGGGAATACAAAATAGTTCAACTCGTCGCAAACATCCAACCGCATTAGATCTGCTTCCAACAAACAAAACAAAAGAGAATAGCAGTATCCACTCAAAAATTTAAAGATTTAGAAAACTTGTGCAAGAAAGGTGTAATTCCGCAACACTTTCAAAAATAATATTTAAGCCTACCCCACAAAGTCATCTCAGACACATTTCCGTAAAAACGGACGCAGAAGATGCGGATGAATCATAAATCTAAATGCATATATTTTATATCTTATATTAATTTTTAATATTTCATCCTTATTTTATTGTCTTATTGAGTTATATTCCATTACTTCACAAAATCATAACTAATAAAAACCACTTTTTTGCGAGTATGCAACAATAAATCACTTTGTCTAAAGTATCGTAACTACAATTGAAATCAGATAAATAAAAAAGAAATAAAAGCCAAAACATCGTATCTGCAGTTTCTACTAAAGCAATGCGTTTAGGATTTTAAAAAATATCACATAATAATAATAACCTCTTTACAGTGCATTTTCAATAAAAATATTAAACAATTTTTCGCTTGCTGAGATATAAAACGTTATTTTCCTCTCCTGTAAAATTCATGTTTTTCTAGATACGATGTTTTGCTTTTAAGGTATCGACATAAAAGAGCGAAATATTGACTTTTTACGTCGATACTGTTATGTCGATAATACTGTAACAGGTTGCTGTATATACTATAATTGGAAATTGAAAAGCATCTGCTTTCTTAACTTCCACCTTTTTGCTAATTTTCATTAAGAAACGACTGTACAATTTTTCGCATAAAAAAGGAATTCTAAAGATTTAAGAAATTGCATCAACTATCAGACTCAGTTTATTTTATTTTTTATTTTAGACACAAACCAATTGTTATTTTCCAACTGGAAAAACTACTAAAAAATTTAGAAAGATTGGTATCCATTTTAATTTTTTTTACAAATTTGATTTATATAAGCGAAGTGCAAGTAACATATTTACCAATAACCAGTAAATTCAGTATAGGACTAAAAACAGTTTTTGATTGTGAAAAAACAGTGATAAAATTATTCCATCGTTTAAAAAAGCACGGTACATTTTTTAACTAATATTTTTATAGTGGTCTCAAACTTAAATTCAACATGTTTTTACAAAATTCTAAATTTAAAAAACATTAAATCGAGAAGTGTATATTAAAATGTTTATATAAATTACTCTCGAGTAACACCGGCTAATCAGCTAGTTATTTCTATAAAATGAAATCATAGTCTTTTAATTCATTTGACTTGAAAAACATAAAAAAAGCTATGCAAAATAAAGAAAAAGATGTAATTCCATATAAAATTATAAAGTTTAAAAATTGCTTTTAGCTCACTAAACGTAGAGAACATCAGTATTATTGGCCGCATTCAGCGCAGACAACAGTTGGTAACTGTTGTGTTAAAATTTGCTGAATGGTACATATTTGGTAGCGCTAACTAAAACTGATAAAGTAGCGAACGCCTTTTAATCGAGCGAACAAATTCTATGCTACATGAACACAACTGTTTGTTTAACTGTCAGATGCTGTTACTGACGCTGTTAAATAAATAAACGCAGAAAGAATGCAGCAAATTTAAGTGAGAAACCTTGGGAATTGAATTAAATTTACATAAAAATTAAATTGAATCTAACTTCTGACGAGTAGAGTAGCAACACATTCAGAGAAAAATATCGTGAACTAAGGTAGCGCTACCATTACAGTTCACAACTGTTGTCTGCGCTGAATGCGGCCATTATTAACCAATTCTTTAACCAGAATTATCTATACTCTATACTATTATATAAAAGGAAACTAACGTTAGTCAGCTCAGAGCTGAAGAACGGTTAGCGCTATTTCAATAATTTATTTTCTATTGGGTAGCTATTTTACCCATTTGAAAGTTAAGCTATATAAATATGCTAATTATTATTTAAATATAATTAAACTCATATGAGCATAACCATACAATTTCTTTATTCTTATTCTCAACGAGAAAAAATCTTTCTATTTTTAAGCTCTATTTGAGGAACATACTAAGCAAAGCTATTAAGATAGAAAAATTTGTTATGTTGAAAAATGTTTTATTTCTTTTTCGCTGCGAGACAAAAGCTCTCTTTTCAAGCTCTTTTTGAGCAAGATAAAAAGAAGTCAACAAGGTCCGCAAAAAAGACTCAGCAACGTGTTTTTTTGCGGTACCAATGCTGCCAGCTTTTTTAATGTAAAAATACCTCCACTTTTATAAAAACACCGACAAAAATAAGCTAGAGTAATTTTCCCAGTTTAAAGTACTTTATTACAATTAAGGGTCAACCGTTGGACCGAAGAAGATGAATCTACCCAGTCCGTTCGTTGCAAGTCAAGTTTTGGAGATAAAGGCAAAAATGTGAAAAACTGTTATTTTTCTGTTAGTCGGACTATATATTCTTAACGCATTTGAAATGATGAAAATCTGTCAAACCATCAATGGCATTGGCAAAAAGTAAAATGTTTATTACAATTTCAAAGATTAACCATCCGACAAAAAATAAGTTTTGAGTAACAGCGATAAAAATATTCATAAAATGTGAAATTTTTGAAGGCTAATATTTTCAAAACTACAAAAAATAATGAATTTGAGTAAAAAAAATGGCTACTTTTTCAAACGGTTGAAACTGACCGATGCGTTAAACAGATATGGTCCAATTAACAGAAAAAGAAAAAGAACCGGTATACATATTTTACCTACATCTCAAATATTTGACCTGATTGAAAAAAACGGATTATGGATTTACATTTAGCACACAAATACATACGGAACTACTTTCGTAAAACATTCACCTGCGCAATCGCGAAATCTTTTTATTTAAGGATTGACGCTAATCAAGAACATAAATACTTTTCTACACCGATCACGCCTCCTGTGCGTTACAAAAGTTTTCACAATGTAAATATGCTATGACCTCTTCAGGTGTATAATAAAACAGACTTGGAATCAAAATTTATTATTTTCGTTTAAAAATTTGGACTTTTGGTAAAATTATATATTTTACTATTGTATAGATTTCATCTTTTAAAAGTTCTGATTTATAAAGTTCTTATGTAAATTATTAATTATATTTTGCAATTTTGCTTAATAATTTCTTGTTGTTGTATATATTTTATTTTGGCTCTAGATCTGCGAGTTAAAAAAATTCAAAACTTCTTTAATAGTTTTTAATTATTAATCAAAGATAGTTTCTTAAGTTTAATTTTGACCTCATTTAGATCATGCATGCAAAATAAACAAACGGAATAGCAAGCAACCGCAAGCTGCTAGCATGAAGTATGGACAGCTACTTAAAGTTTGTTTCTTTCCTTTCGTTGTTTAACTCGAAAAATTCTCTATAAAGCCCGTTATTTATTTTTCTTACCTCAGAGATGCTATTTCTTTACGTATAAAAGCTATTTTTTTAAGTCTTGGAAAAGTACTTTAATGCAATGGAAAAATGGTAAGATCAGGAAGATACAGGAAATTTATATTTTTTTTTCAACTTTATTGGAATGGAACTACTGGAATGGAACTACTTTATTGGAATGGAACAATAAATATATAATTTATTGTGCAGGTGATATCTGTGCAGGTGATTGTTTTAGATCAAATGGAGTTTGATATTTATACTTCAGATTGTGCATGCAGAATTGTGGCGTGCATTTCAAAATTTACAGATTTACAGATAAATTTTCTATGCACGCATTTAATATGCGGAAATAAGCTATTTCGTATATTTTCAGGGCTTATTGTTTGACTTCATAAGTCATATATCAATCCGATCTGGTAATTGTACATAGAAAGAATCAACACTGGCAGCAATTTTTAAACTGGGTGAGAAAGAGAACCTATAGCTTTAAAGCAGTATTGTTATCTGTTCTTATTTCTTCGTTGTAAGGTTAATCTACATTAGACACTATTTCAAAATAAAATTGGAAAAATTTTGAGCTGTTTCAAAAAATCGTTTCTTTTCAACAAGTCATTAAATTAGAAAATCCTGCACCTTTATAGAAAAGTAAAAGTAGAACTTTATATCTTAGGCAAATTTAAGCTTAGATGAATCGTTAGAACAAATTGAGGCTAACTAATTCGCCACTTTTTTGAATTTTTTCAAACTTAATATTTTTGTGAATTATTCATTTGAAGCTTTTGTGTTCTGTTTTTATGTTCATAATATTTTAGAACAGAATTTTACTTTTTAATCTTAAATAAGTAAATAAACTACTAAAGCTTTTATAAGGGTTTGTTTCTACAATTCACAAAATAAAAAAAGAAGTGCAATGGCGAAAAACATCCTGCTAAGCTTTTTTTGTAGGAACCGCTTCATTTTCTTGCAATGCTTTCGTCATTCTGTTAGTTTGTATGGTTGCTGTCGGCAACTGTACTAAAAACGTGTTTCAACAGCCCCTTTTACCACCCCCAAATCAATGAAAATGTTTTATTGCAAACGGTTTTGGTCGCATAAGGCTTAAATTTTGTAATTTAGTTTGTATCGTTTGTATGGTCAGCAAATGCAGTAGAAATTGGTCTCCAAGCCCCCTTTTTCTGCCCACAGTTCAGTGAAAATACTATATTTCAAGCAGTCTTGGCTGTATAAGACTAAAATCTGGTACGTAAGTTTGTATGGTTACTTTCGGCAACTGTACTAAAAATGGGCGTTATCGCTACACTAAGGGAAAAAGTATTAGAATTATGCAAAAACGTATTCAATTTATTAAGAAACGTGCATGTTTTTGAACCAATAACGCATTTGCAGAAAGCAAATACTTAACTATTTAAAATTTTTTTAAATACACTTTTTATTTAAATTATGCACGGGTTTCATTTAAACTTTTTTAAATTTCTTATAAGCTTCGTTTGAAAGTGAAATGCGAAATCAGAAAAACAAACTCAACTTCAATTCAAATACGCAAAAACGACGTGTTGTGGAGAAAATTTTTTATTTATTCACGTAAGTAATTAAATTGAATTTATGCACGCGCGTGAATAGTTTCAATATTCATTATTTCTCTCAGTGTATATAACCACGTCCACTTTTTGGGATGTCATTAAAATTTACTACTGGGTCTATTGAGCTTAAATTTTGGCTTAGTTTGGTTACTGTCAGCAATTGTACTAAAATTGGTTTCCACGCCCCATTTGATCGCCCACAAACCAATTAAAATGTTTTATATAAACAGTTTGGGTCGTATAAGACAAAAGTTTTGTAATTTAGTTCATATGGTTACTCTCGGCAAGTACACTAAAAATGGGCCTGTCCCACTTCAGTTAAACTCACTTTAGGGGGTCAGCGTGGAGTGAAGCAAAGCGCGCTAGGTTTAAGCTAAATTGAGTTGAAATTTTTGCAGTCGATTTGTTTCGAGGAAAAAATGGTTTAAGTTAAATAATTTAGCCGCACCCCTATTTACTGCTTACAAAAATGCTATATTTCGCTCGATTTTGATCGTATTAGACAAAAATTTGGAAATTTAGTTCATATAGTTACTTTCTTCAGTTAAACTGAAAATGGTGAATATATTTAGCATTTCTTGAAATTTTCGTATATGGCAGCAAGGCTGTCTGTGGCAGGACAACGCCTGACGCGGAATACTAGTCTAAATATATTTAGACATAGACAAAGTAATTCGGTACCATTTTCTCACGTGTTTCTGAAGCGATTTTGATAAATTTTTTAAATTAATAAAAGTAGGAGGAAGGAGAATACAGAATATTTTGTGTGACTTTTGACCTGAAATATGAGCGTTCAAAGATAATTTCTTAGAAAAAAGCTTAGCCATAAGACATGGAAGAACACTGTGTAAGAGGAAATTTAGACATTGTTGAGATGTAAAAAAAAAATGGTAGAAATTTTTCACTATTTCTTACGGATACAATAAGCATTTTTCTATGTAATATGTGTTAATATATATTGTGATGGTGAAATTTCTTACAAATAGTAAATTTTGAAAAATTTCCGTTATTTTTATATCAAACTTTTGACAATATCTTACAAACTGGAGATTTTCACAGCACAACGTATTTTTGTACGAAAAGTTGTTTTTAACCCTGAGCGTGTATCTGAATAATTGAAATAGAGCAGTTTTTTCATTTTCTTCGTTCATCTGAGAACATAGGCAAACTCATATCACAGAATTGGTCGAACGGTCACAGCGAAAAGGTCGAATTTCGACCACTGGCGAACTCTAGTATTATTAATTGTGCTATGCTTCAGCTTGTTCCTACTTTTTGTTTTTTTTTTTAACTCCATGTCAGAAAACTTTCTTTCTGCTGCTAAAAAACTATGAACTGAAAAAATGGTGGTCAATTCTGACAGTCGAGCAAAGAACTTAATTTGAAAACATTAAAAAATGTGATACTTGGAAAGGGTCACAAAATATTAATTTTTCAACAGGGTGAACAGAACGCTATGATTTCTTTTTGTATTTAACTAGCTGAACCCGGTGTGCTTCGCTACCCTCCTCGTATAAAATAAAATTAAAAGTATTTATACATTTACAAAAATTTATTTATTTAATTTAATTATTGCAATGCTTCGCCTCTTTTTTTGTTGTAAACCAATTAGAATTCAGCACTGAACCACATGTAATTTGCTTTATGCTCCCCCTTTTTATTTTTAGACCAATCAAAAAGCAGCAATTACACAATCAGCTGTTTCGCAGTCAGTTGTGGGAGAATGAGAATGGGGTTACCCCACTCTCTTTTTTAATTAACACGTATTATAAAATCAGCTATTTTGAAGACAGTGGTGGAAGCAAGAGAATGGGGCTACCCCACTATTTTAATTAATATGTATTTTAAATTTTTGGTAAAGCCGTTAATAAACGAAGTAAAAAAGTAGGTGCAGAAGTGTGCATGGTCGAAAAATATTGTAATGTAATAAGTATTCCTGAGTCAAAGCTGAACGCTGTGAAAATTTAAGATCGGTTATCAGGTCCAGCCTCCAATATATCGCAATCAAAGGGGCGTGCTCCGCCCACTTTTCTTTTGGTACGTATTTCTATTCATGCCAATACCATATATAGTAAATACTGCCGCCGTTGGTCAAAAAATGCCCAAAATATGACGATTTTAAATTTTGGGTTATATGGGCGAGGCCACGCCCCTTCGTCCACTCACAACTTTATATAGTCAAGAATTTATTATTTCGTAAGAACATCCTATTGTGAAAATTTAATGACGATCGGTCCAGTAGTTAAGACTATATTGCGATTTTTAATTTTCCTAAAAAGGGGCGTGGTCCACCCACTTTTCTCCTGGTACGCATTCCTAATTATGCCAATACCATATGTACCATATGCCCAAAATATGGCGATTTAAATTTTTGGGTTATATGGGCAGTGCCACGCTCCTTTGTCCAATAAAAACTTCATATAGCCTATTATTCTTTTCAGAGTCATAGTAAAATGCTGTGAAAGTTTCAGGAAGATCGGTCCAAGGGTTTGGCCTCCTATAAAGCACAAACAAACAAACAAACAGACAGACAGGCATTCATTTTTATATATATAGATTGAAAGCAGATTAATTATAATTAAAGTAAAATGGGGCGACAAAAGGGGGATTTGGTAATAAAAAAATCTATGGCTACCTTACCTGTAGATAAAAAGTATATAAAACTTTAGGTAAATACATATCACAAAAAAGTATTGTGTATAGCAAATATTGTTAGTGGTATAAGTAAGTATCTGAATTAAAAAAGGGGGCGGTGAAGTGGGCGTGGTTCATAGTAATATGGCGACGTTAACAGTATTAAGAGCAATATACTACCAAATAAAAAATAATCCGTTGGAAGGAACAAATTTGCACAGAGAACAAAAAGTTTAAAACTTAAATTTGGCGTGTAAAGGTGCGTGAAAGGGGGCGTGGCTTAAGAAATGTTTATTTCTACCTCGGCTGGAGTATAATGTGTATACAATTTGAAGTAAATCTGTTAAAAACTATATGGGAGCCATTACATAATTTTAAAAAAGTGGGCGTGAAAGTGGGCGTGGTCGAAAAAGTACCCTATTAATCATGCCAGAGTCCCAGTTAAATGCTGTGAAAATTTCAGGAAGATCGGTCCAGAGGTATAGTCTCCTATAAGGTACAAACAAACAAATAAACAAACACACATTCCATTTTATAGATATAGATTTCTAAGAGTTTTGTTTGGAAAAAATTTAATGTCTATAAAATTTAAAATTGTACCAAATAACCAAATTAAAAAAAAATATATTAAATAACCAAAAATCGATTTGAAAAAAACCTCCTCATTTGGTTGAATTCAACCGAAATGGCAACGCTTTTTGTTTCTTTCGTAGTTTGCAGTCGAAGCAAAATTTATATATGAAAAACTAAAAATGCTTTAGCACAGCCACAGTAAAAATGTTGATGCTTTTGCTAATTTGGCAGAAGCAATTTAAACCCTGGCTTTTGAGAGGATATTCATACGAAAAGGTATCTGTTTCGAATCCGAAAAGCAGCCTGTTTCTAATATAAAATATACGAAGAAGCAAGTCTATCTCGAATTCAAAACGGATCCATATGGCACACTGGGTTGGGATGCTATACGCACACTACACCACTCGAACCCACCCACTTCCTCACAAAAATGTTTGATAAATTTTAAACATTTCTATAAAACTCAAAAAATTGAATAAAGAAAATACCGAACGTTTGATCATTTATAAAATTATAATGCGCAAAATTTTTTTTATTCTTTTGACTAAAAATATTGTTTTAGTTTTTCTTCCATTTTATTTCGAATGGATTAATTTTATTTTGTGACTTTTTCGCTTTTATCAAGGACAGTTTTTGTGCATAATTTGAGTGTGGATAATTTGTTGTTAGTGTTGTTGTTATGAACTTCAATTTTATATATATTTATTATTTAAATTTCATGGTTTTTCCATGAAAATAGACAAAAAATTTGCATTTTCCGTATGCTTCCGTCAGGTTGCTGCTGTTGTTACTTCATACAGTATTTGCTTGGAATCACGTAAAAATAAATAGCCTCCAAAGCCAAAACACAAATATTAATATCAGCAACAACAAAAGTAGGTAAAACGCATAACTGGCATGTTAAATTAAAACAAATTTAAGCCTGCGGTCGAATAAAAGGATTCTCTTGGATATGCTGGGCTTAACGTCGCTTTTGCACAAGTTAGTATGTACATAAATTAAAATGTGAAGCTTAAAAAAAATTCAAAGCACTAAAAGCGGTATGTAACCAAAAGTTGAATGTAATATATATAATATAAAATAACACTAAATAAACAGTTCTATCACTTGGATGGATCAATAGAACATAAAAAAGTTTGTGATAGTTTGCTGTTTGAAAGTATTTCATATTCATATTCATAACATTCATGTTTCAGTTCGTTGAAATAATCAGTTATTGGTTATTTGTATAGTTTTTAAATATTATCATGGTGATTTATGCATTTATGTGAATATGTTTGTTATAATTTATTCAATGTTTATGTATTTTACCAGCAAATGTTGTTGACTATGCTTTTTTACGTATCCAGATTATCAGTTAGAGGATATTTCGGTACGAAGCAGGGCACCAGAGCCGCGAATAACTTGCTGAGCGACAAAATGCGAATTGTTCACCATTTGAAAAAACGTATTAAACGTAGCAGACAATTTCTACATATTGTTTTTTAAAACATTGTTTAAATATTAGGGTTTAAAAAATATTTGAGTACAAACAAGTTGTTTAACTTTAACCCTGCCCTATCCTGGCAAATTAACAATAGTTACCCAATTTTTTACATATTTCTATGCGTTTGTTGTAACTTTTTGATTTCAAAACAAAATTTCAAGCTCAAAAATAAGAAATTTTGAAAAAAGTTGTCACCTGCTTTTCAGATAGTGGCAATTTCATTAAAACATTTTGTTTTTGGAGCTACAAGCACATTGAAACATGGTAAAAGAATAGAGGTAGTCGCAAGGCTGAGAGCGAACTACTGTAAAAAGGCAACTGACAGCTCACACAAAATCTGCAACCGATGAAAATGCGATGAGAAAGGAAAAATTAAAAGGAATCTGTCATTGCTGAAACTATTTTGCTTTTTTAATTTTTTATTGATCAATCAATAAAAAAAAGGATTTTGTGCAGCTGTTGAAGTAATTTATATGATTGTAATTAAATTTTGATGGTGTGTGGATGACAAACTATGTTTTCTTGGAAGTCTCTATAGCAAATACGAGCATCTTTTTTCATGTTCCATTTTAAATATTTATCGTTAAAAATGCGTGAATCCTCTCACCTACAATTATTTCTTTCGCTCTCTTGTAAAAACTCTATTCTAAAATTATTTCTTCCAATCTTGTTTGCGCTTATAAAAAAAGCTAGAAATGCGTGAAGTCTCTCAAGTAAGTTTTGAACATGGCAACAACAACAACTCTGTATAGAGTCCATGAATGTTAGAATAAGAGATTGCGCTTTGCGCAGGTCCGTTACTTCTGCTAATCGAGTTTGACAACCAGCTGTTCAGTTGTCTAATTCACAATATTTTACTTCTTTGAGAAACGTATTTTGATCGGTTGTGTTTTATTTAATTGTGTATATATCGAAGTATATTTCCGAGTTTTTAGCTTAAAATTAAAAAAATTAAGTGTGCAGCTGCTAATTGCGGTAACAGTAGCAAAAAAAAATTTTTTTCAGAACACTAATGTTTGCAAAAATATAAAAATTAAACCAAGAAATTGTAGAAAACGCACACAAACGAAAACAAAAATACAAAATTATTTTCAATTACCAAAATTTGTTTCATTAGTAAAAAACTTGGAACTATCATATTTTTGTCCCTTCAATTCACAGGTTAATTATTCAATGGATATAAAATATCTGGCAATGCTGAAACTACGCCAATTCAAATAGTAATAAACATTTTAACAAAATCCAACTCGAACAATAATACTCACTGAAGTTGGTTCCTCATTAAAATTTTGTTTGACTAAGCTGCAGCCAGTAGCAAGAAAATAATAGTAAAAATAATGTTTGCAAAGGAGTACTAAATAAATTTACCTTATTTTCGTTCCAAAAAATTGCTTCTCACTTCTTTTATTTTAATTATACAAACTTACATGTAAGCAATTTTCATTTCTGTGTAGAAATCGTAGGCAAAGTGAACGCTTGGACAATTTTGTTATACTCTTTTTCTTGTCTTCAGCGCAATCTTTGTATTCTATCATTCTTGTGTAGAGTCAATAACTCAGCAGAAGGCGCTACTCTTTCCTACTTCAGTAGGCTTGAGTAATTTAGCTGTGAGCAATTTACTGTTTAAGTTGTATATAATTTGACACTTGTTCGAATAAACTCTTTGAAATCATATGATGTTAAAGCAGAGGCGTTTATTTAAGGACAAGCGTAAAATACCGCTGCTGGAGCGTTTTTAGGACTATCTGAGCCAGAACACGCTGAAATAGTGTGAAAAGTAGGGAAAATATACATATTTTAAGACTCTCTTAGCAAAAATACGCTGAAATAGCGTGAAAAGTAGAAAAAATACATATTTTACAATTCTCTGAACGAAAACACGCTGGAATGGCGTAAAAAGTAGAGAACATATATATTTTAAGGCTCTCTGAGCAAAAACACGCTAAAATGCGTGAAAGCGAAAACACGCGTGAAAAGTAGAGAGATATACATATTTTAAAACTCTCTGAGTGAAAACACGCTCAAATAGCATGAATAATAGAGTAAATATACATATTTTGGAAAAAGACGCTGCTTTTCAGACAAAATTTAAAAAACTCTGCATAGCGTGGTTTTTTTTACAAAAGCACTAATAAATGTCGTGAAATTTCACCAAATTTATTGTAGAGATTTTTTTAATCAATTGCTCAAATGTCTTTGACACAATACGCACTTCATTTGTATTAAAAAAAATAAGTAATTCACTTCTATTCAAGTTTTTAAATACAACACAAAAATATCTAATTGGAGTAATTTAATGATTCGCTGTTATCTTTGTTTTCTTTTAAAAAAAAACTGATTTTGGCAATTCTGGTGGTATTGTCCAAATGATCACGATTAGCAACGAGGCTATCTGTATTATTCTACCATGCATTGAAAAATATTATTTCTGTTTAAAGTGTAAAAATGTAGTATATCCAGTACTCAGTGTTTTTAAAAACATTATTTCACGCTTCACAACAGAAAGAACCATGGCATTTTAGACAATATTCACGTAATAAAAACATTGCTATTAAACAAAAATTACTTGGTTGGTTTCTGTCTTTTAAACAAATCGTACTTTTTAGAAATTATAAAACTTCATTACAAAAATATCATACAAAGCCTTAAAGCCAATTACAAAAAAAAATACTTAATCTTTTTATTAAAAAAAAAATAAAAAAAGAGTTGAAAAAAATTATATAACTGATTTTGTTGGCGCAGCGACGACGTATATTAAAAACATAATAAAGATATTTTCATTTTTTACAAACAGATCTTTTTATTGTTAACTTAACCACACGCAGAGAAAAAAACATAGTTGCAACAACCATGTTTTAAGAGGATCATAGTATGATTCGGATTATGATTGCTGCTAACATCTTCTTAAACATATATTTTCTTTGATCATGATAAAATGATTACAACAACTATATTTAGAAAAGTAACTTTTTTGTAGGAACCAAAATATTATTGAAACAATCATTATTAATTATCTTATTGGATCCAAAATAGTAGTATGATTTCAACAACTATATTATGAATTTATTTTTAGGATCCAGAATATTATTGAAACAATTATTTTACTTCAATGCACTCCAATTCCACAGCTATTAATTAAGATATTATGGGCTGAACAGAAATATTAATTCAATTGTAATAGCTTTTTGATAAAACTTTCTGACCGAGCTGGGGTTTGAACCGCGGCTTTTTAGCTTACGAGCCACGCACACTACCAGTAGGCCACAGCCGCTACTACCGCTCGCCTGACTAATGCCATTCATAAACATGGTACATTAAGTGCATTGTCATAAAAATAGCAATATTTGTGATAAACAAAATATGGTCAGAATTGCGAAATATATTTACGGTAAATAGAAATATGTTTGCTGCAATTAAAGTCGAAAATGTCACTTTTAAACAAAAGGCGATTTTAAACAAAACACAATAATGGAACAGTTGACAAACGAAACGGCACATAGCCTGGAATCGATAAAACTTATTGTGTCTGAATGAAGTGAAAGTTTTTCCTGCAAACTTTTCAGACACAATAAGTTCTTTCGATTTCTGATAATGTTCTGCTTCGTTTGCCCACAATCAAAGAATAGTTCAGACAAACATTCAAAATTCTTATATGTTTGTCTCTATAATAATATACACAGTTATCATGATTGACAGAACCACAACATTTTTGTTGCAACTAAAAGCTGAGGCAATCATAGTATGTTGACGATTTCAATGATGTTATGATTTCAACTACAGTGTTCTCTTTGGTACCACCATTAGTAAATAATGAATTTAGTAAGGCAAAAATTTGTGTTTGCAGAAATAGTACAATAATTTTAGTTAACAAATTATTATTGCAGTAATCATGTCTCAACCATGTCTTTTCTCCGCGTGCACACACTCGCCTTTCTTGAGTGTGATTCAATTTGATAAGAGACGACAAAAGTACGGTTTGTTTGTCGTAATTTTTTTAAATAAATTATAAAAAAATTCAATTTAAAGAGATTTGAAAATATTTTTCCAATAAAAGTTGCTCAAATCTAAAGTAAAAAAATTTACTGTTGACAATACATAATTTTGATACATAATTTTTTATTCTTTTGATATCATCGCCGCTGTAAATTTCGATAAAGTTTTTCTTTTTTTCACATCATTACAGTTCTCTACGCAATAAAAAAGAGAGTCCAATTAAAATTATTTAGTAGCGTAGATATGTGAGTTGATACAGCAATCAAGGTTTTCACAAGCTTACGTTTGTCGTATGTCGTATTTCGTTTTATTAAAAAAATGTTCACAACTGTGAGCACAGCCTAAATGTATATTTTGTTGTATGTCGTATTTATACAGCTGACTAAAGAAACAGACAGATGACTGAAGAAAATTAATTTTTTAAAACTTATTATTATTTAATTTTGCATAAATTAAGCTCGCGAATAACTGTATGGAAGCGTAGAGATTTTTCCTATAAAATGAATGAACTAGCTTTAAAGAAAATTCTGCTCTACCTAAAATACTGCATTGAGAAACGCCTTATGATTTTTTTCAAGTATTTTTGGACTAAAGAATTGATAGAAAGTATTGTTGAATATTTTATAATATATTCATCACAAATGGATCCTACTCATCTCTTCAATATGACAAATGCTGAAACAAGAATTGAATTGAATACTAGGAAGTATTAAGTATACTTAAAAAAAAAAACATAAATTTTTAACTTGAAATAAATATGGTAGCTTTTGATTGCTTAGTTATAATAAATGAGTATAACAAGATTATGGGTGGTGTTGATAGTTTTATTGGCAGATATAAGAACCGAATTATGTCGAAAAAATGGTGCATGTGATTACTTACAACTTGATAGATGTTACTTTACTAAATTCTTGGCTAGTATACAAGCGATTATTTGCTGAAAAAAAACTAGTACGGTAACGTTAATTTCTGCTTCCATACAAACAAGAATTGCTTCACAGAATTTTATTTTAACAAAAAAATGTTTCATCGTTTTGTGCATTATTCGCAACTACGAACAACTGAATATTCTCGAGAATTGATATTTTATATATATATATATATATATGGATCGTTCTTTGTCAAAACGGTCAACAAAAAGATCGGCCGACGGCAATCGTGCTGATATGAATATGACAGTTTCCATAAGGCGTAAAATAATTTTTAAAATTTTTTCCGATAGTAATTTTTAGTGGAGAAGTAAAAAATATTTGAAATGATTTTAATTAATTGTTAAAAACTTTTAATTAAAAAAACTGTAAACTAACGCTGGTTTCGTTCAGTCTTGAGCTATTCTATGTGAATACTAGCTATCTACTGATGTTAGGCTACACAAAAATTACACAACGTAAAAATTCAGGGTCACCGAAAGGTCATAATGAATAAAATCTGTATAAATATTTCAAAACTCATTCTGAAAATATTTCATCGTCAATTTTCGAATATTAAAACTGCGAGTACTTGAACATACTTCTACTAAATGCCAAACAATTTCAAACATGGTTCTTTGTTATTTTCAAAGATATGTCTTTTTGTATGTAAAATTAATGATTACACTGTGCGCTTTCTTGTACACTTTTTTTCCCTGTATTTGATAATTTAATCGTTCTTCAGCAAAGTTGTTGGTCAGAATAATAGAACAACTTTGCTGAAGAACGATTAAATTATCAAATACACAATCAAATAAACAATTTAATCGTTCTTCAGCAAAGTTGTTGGTCAGAATAATAGAACAACTTTGCTGAAGAACGATTAAATTATCAAATACAGGGAAAAAGTGTACAAAAAAGATCACAGTGTAATCTTTAATTTTACATGCAAACAGACATATCTTTGAAAATAACAAATAAATAGGAAAAAATCGTTTGAAATTGTCTTAAAAACTTTTACAACCCACATATTTCTTCAAAGCAATTAAAATTATTCATAAGCCATATTGCATCTAATTTTTTGGTTGCTATAAATTAGACTTTTTGTCAAGTTTTTGGTCAGAAAAATAAGAACAACTTTGCTGAAGGACGATGAAATTATTGTGTAATTATTAATATTACATGCAAACAGTCATATCTTTGAAAATTACAAAGTTATGAGAAAGTCTAAAAAAATTTTTAATTCATATTTAACTCGATTATTAAATAAATTTTTGATTATTTTTATGATGTAATTTTTTTTATGATAAAGTTTTCTATTTACTTGTTATTGATCTTGCCATAGTTCTTGAGTACTCAATGCAAACATAACTACTTTTTCATTTTAAATTACCACACATAAAATAGTTAGCTTTTAGTGTGGCACGATTAGAAAACGGTTTTTGTATCATTGGTACGAAGGTTATGTAGTCTCTTTTTCAAGATGCTATTGATTTTGGAGATCGGTTAAGTGATAAATAAAATATAGAGTAAGACGTAATATTAAGTGTTTTTTCTCTAGCTCCTAAAGGGGGGAGGGGTGAACCTCATCTTTGCATATTTTTACTCGCCTAATCAAGGAAAATCACTACCCGAGGGAGTTAAATATATATCTGTGGCACCTTGTATATAATTCATACAGCTTTAAATATAAAAATACAGGTGTCCCTATTTATATTCACATTACTGTATGTACATGTTTGATAAGTTCGGTTCATTGTAGTACTCTTTACTGAAGGATTTTGCGATGTGTTAACCCTTAAGCTAACTAGAACTTTTTTAAAAAGTTCTTGTTTTACACAAAAAACCTTTTTTTGTATGGGTAAGTTTTTTATTTCTATGAATTGTGAAAAGAAAAAATTTCAAAAAACAATGCTCCAAAAATGATTACCATAAGAATAAAAAATTTTGAGAAATCTGCTCTATCAGGACTTTTTTATTTGCCTAAAAAAGGAACTTGTTTAAAAAATTCCAGCAAGCCTACACTCAGAAAAAAATGTACAGAAAATCTATAAAAATAGCACCCAATCGTTAGAAAATCTGGCTTGATTTAGCACCATGGCCGATTTTTAAAAATAAATTTCTCGTTAAATTGACACCAGAAGTGGGAAATATTTTAGGAAAATTATCCAATCATTTACGAACTATTTCGCTAAATTGAAGATACTTATCGCAATTGTGTTGAAATCTTGTTGCATTTTAGTATGTTTTTCTACCGTTTATTTTTCATTGGCTATAACTAAGAGAAACATTTTCTCTTAAAAAAAGAAATTTTCTGCCGTTTATTAATTAGTGGCTATAACTACGAGATACATTTTCTCTGAAAATTAGAATTTTCTACCTTTTAATAATCATTGGCTATACGTAAGAGAAAAATTTTCTCTGAAAATAAGAAATTTTTGATCGAATTTCTGAAAAAATTTAATTGTAAAATGTAATTTTTGCAAAAAAAAAAAACAACCCTTTTTTAAGATTTTAAACAGCATACTGTGAGAATTATGATTTTTATACTGAGAACAGCTGCAAACATTATTATTATTAACATTAAATTAAATAGAAAAGTTACCATCATCCGGAGAACTTGAACCTCGGCCGCGTGAGTGTAAGTGCATGGGCTTATACATTCGACCATCGCTGTTGTTCAACAATCGTCGCTTTATTTGCTTCATTAAGAATCGTTCGCTTCGTAAGTAATTTTAAAGCATTTTTTCTAGAAATATAAAAAATGCATCCTCAAAATAAATCACTTGTGGTGTACAAAAAAAGAAAAACTTACATGTTTTTTTATAAAATATCCAAGTTTTGTAACTCATGTTTCTGCCAATTTAAGAAATCATGCTGTAGAATGTTGCGAGTAGACTTGATATCAATACAGTTTTTCTTCAAATTATTTCTGCTTGTATAAAATTGTTGGAAATTTAACTTTTATCATACCGTCACTTCTTATATTTAAGTAAAAACTTGTCTTCAAATCTAAGAAGCTGTTTTGATAACATTGCAACGAAATCAAGACGTGAGGTCGTTAAATTATGTAAAAATTCTCTACATTAAGGAGAAACCTTTATAAAATATAGAAAAACCCATGCCTATGAATTGAAGTCACAGTTTCTTAATTTAAAGGAAGCTGATTTTTTTGTGGCGACCGTAGCCTAGTGGGTAGAGTGCGTGGCCCTTAAGCTAAAGAACCGCGGTAGCCCGGGTTCAATTCCAGCTCGGACAGAAAAGTTTCTTCAATTGAATTAATTTTTCTGTTCGGTCGTCACCTCTCTGCAGACAATGGCAAACCTCGGAGAGTAAAAATTGCCATGTAAAGCTTCTGGAGAACATAAGCCGTTCGGAGTCGGCATTAAACACGTAGGTCCAGTTCTCGGTCATTGGAATGGAAAAATTTAATAACACGCACAAAACAATTGATCAATAGAAGCTAGGTCAAAGTCCTTCCAAGGGCTGAAATGGGCAGCTTTTTTTTATTGTTTATTTTATTAGATTTTTTTGAGTGTAAGGATTAACACATCACAAAATCCTTACGTGGATGGTACTACAAAGAGCCACGAAATATTTTAGACCGAGTTTATTAAACATTTTTTTTTTTTTTTTGTATGGAGACCGATCGCATCACCATCTAGAAAAAATTGGCAAAAATATGTGAATACCTTATTATTGAGGACAACAAAAAACTTATTTGAACTTCTTTTTCTTTCACCGTTAGCCCGTGGATCCACTCGAAACGCTTCGGGGTCACCTCAAAAAAACATATTTAAGGCGTATACGGTTGTCCCTTATATCTTTATTGCTGAGATAGGTATTGACATTATTTAAAAACAGTTTTACAGATAATTAACGACTTTTAAGAGCAAATAAATTTAATTTTAGTAAGTAATGTATAAAGTTTGAAAAAAAACTTCAACTTTTGCAAAAATATTAAATTTTTCGATCATAACCACCCTGTTTTTAGAAGTTAGAGTTTTTCATAATCGATTATTTTTGACTTAATTCTTATAGAAATACTCTTAAATTAAATAACTCAAAATAATTTAAAAAAAAGAACAATTAATAATTTGCAGAAATTATGCTTTTAAAATGTGAATTTAAGAAAAATGTGTCAACTATCCATTTCCGAAGGTGCACATTTTAAAATTTTAAATTTTTTAATGTATGTATCACTAATTTTCAATGCGCTTATAACATTTTAAAAGAGTGTTTTGCCTTGTTTTTGAAAAATGCGTTTTTAAAAATGTATTAAAAACGAATTTAATGCAAAAAACATTCACAAAGGGATTGTATGTTAGATGAGTTTTTTTTGCAATTTTATTTCTGATTCGTGCACTGGAGATTAAATATGAAGAAGCACATTAAGAGGATCAGAAATATGAAATTTTGAGTTCAACTTCTCTTAATCGGCACACCATATGCCTAAAACATGTTTTTTTAGGCGACCCCGGAGGGTTTCGAATGGTAACACGGGCTAACGATAAAGAAAAAATATTAAAAAAGTGGTTTTGGTTGTCACCAATAATGGGGCATTCACATATATTTTTTCCAAATTCATTCTATATGGTGAAACGACTTGTTATTTTTTTGTCAAAATTGTATTAAATGAGCCCAAATCATTGGGGGTCATTTCATTTATTTTGGGGATAGTTTAATTTTGAGTTTTAACCTCTTTTATTAGGTTGTTATTTAACTCTTTTGTGGGATATTTCATTGGGACCAATTTAATTTTTTCGTTGGGGCTGCTTTTTCATTGGGCAAGATTTATTTCATTGGGTGTTATTTCATTGGGGGTTATTTCGTTTGGGGTTATTTCATTTTTGGGTTATTTCATGAAACCAACTCAATTGCCTGTGGCTACATAAAGTATCTCTTGTGATATACAAAAGCAATGGCCGATCAAGTTTGTTTTCTATTTTTCCAATTTCGTTTTTTGGTCCTTACCGAAGTAAATCCCTTTAGAAAAAATTTTTTTGGAGCAAAATAAAAAATTATGCAATGTAGGGTTAAAATAAATTTAAATTTAAAATAAGATATTAGGTCTGCTTTCGTACTCGATTAAAGTAACTTGCAGTTGATTGAAAGTGTTATTTTACAAATTTTTGGAACTCGAGAAAAAGGAATAACGTGCAAAATGTCACTCTATATTCTATACAATTACTTGAATTTAGTACGGAAACAGACCTATTGTTTTCTACATTACCCTCTCTGGAGCGCTTTGAGGCGATAAAATCCTATTATTATTTTTTTTAATCTATACGCATTTTCACTATCTCTCAACGTTTCATTTTAGGAATTTTTTTTTAATTTTCCACATAAATTTTACTTTTCGATCCTCAATTTCTCTTATAAACTGCTTTTGCAAACTCTGTTCGTAACACTTTGCATATAAAATACAATGTTATTCCACTGGCTGATACTCTTCTACTGCATGTTTTTAGCTGATTTGGTGTTGAAGAAATGTAAAACAGGTAAAATGGTAATCTGAAAAAATCGGGTTTGAAAAGAACTTCGCTTGCAAAGTTATATGTGGTTCTGCTAAATTATAAAGATGATATCGAACCAATACAGATAGATGAAAGTGCTCTTTGTATAACAATATAAGGTTAACGATAATGAGATAGAGGTGGAACTGGCTTAAGTTTATTATACAGACTTTTCCCCCCATTTGCGTTGACCCCAACCAACTCCAATAGATAAAAATTTAATTTTAAATTAGGCCTGTGTCCGTACTAGTTTCATGTAACTTGAAGTTGCTTTAAAGTGCTGTTTTAAAAAGTTTTTAAGTTCAATAGAGAAGAACAACATTTAAAATGTAACTCTCTAATATATTACAATTACTTGAAGTTAGTACGGAAACGGATCTATTATAAGATAAAACATTTTAAAATACAACATATCTTCGCCGTGCTTATCATCAAGCTGTTTGATTTTCTTACCTTTTCTATTTTTCAACAGAAGCAACAACAACTTCTGGTCATTCATTCAAGCATAACTCATGTTGATAATTGTTTAGAGAATGCATTATCGTTAAAATCTTAAACGATTGTAAGTATACAACAGTGAGCTTAAAAGGTTCATTAAGTTAAATAGGTTGATAAGAAAAACAAAATTTGATCCACACTTTGAGCACTTGACACAGTTTTACGAGGTTTAGTGTCTGAACGGCATTATATAACACACAGCGTTTTAAAAGGGAACACAAAAAAAAGCACGTCAACACTTGAAAATAACTAGCTATAAAGATACATACTAAAACGTAAAACAAGATGTTTTATTATGATGACAACATTCAGCTTATTTGTGCGTTTTTGCCATTGACAAGTACCTAGAAGAAAACGTAATATATTTTCTTAAAACAGAGCAACAACAACTTAGTTTATTTTATAGCCTAATTATTTCTAAAGTGCTTCAAATTTCTATAGATATTAATTAGATTAACATACGTATTGTTTCTATATAGACATTTAAAAATCAAACAACATTTCCTATTATTTGAAGCACGCTGACAGTTTTTATTTTCTTAGAATTAAGTTGACTGTTTTAACCCTAGAACAGTAACGTACGTAAAATTTACGTATATGCTAAAAAAAACACTTCCTGTGTTGTCTAGGAAATGCTTAAAAATTTTTCGAATTAGCAGTTGCATCACACTGTCACTATTTGAAAAAAATTCAAACCCAGGGTAGCTTCACTTATTTGTATAGGTTTGGCAGTGATTGCAGTTAATCCCACTACGTAAAATTCAAGTATCGTTTCCAAAAGCAAAAAATTACACGCAGAGAAAAGACATGGTGGAGACATTACCACCGCAATAGTAATTCTTTTTACAAAAATTATTGTGCTATTCCTGTAAACATAAATTGTTGCCTTAATAAAGCCATTATTTTCTTGGTACCAAAAATAACATTACGGTTGAAATCATACTATCGTCAACATATTAGGTCTGTTTCCGTACTCGATTCAAGTAGCTTGAAGTTGCTTGGAAGCATTATTTAAAAAGTTTTTAGGTTCGAGAGAGATGCAAAATGCCGCTGTCTATTACAATTACTTGAAGTTAGTACGGAAACAGACCTAATATGATTGCCTCAACTATTACTTGCAGCAAAAATGTTGTGGTTCTGTCAACAATGATAAATGCGAATGTTATGATAGAGAAAAACATACTCGAATTTTGAATGTTTGTCTGAAATATTCCTTGATCTCTTAGTTATTTTATCTTATTCTCTCAGTGAAGCACCACTTTGCGTGCTTGATTTATCTTGCTTCGCAGATAAACGTCTACGCAGCGCGGTGTGTTTTTTATAAGTGTCATTATTCTTAAATATTAATTAATACAAAGAGTGTGATGTGTGAACTATTGTTCTAACAGTTTTCAGAAAAACCTTTCACTTCATGGAAACGAAAACATCTAGCTCTGGACACATACTAACCCATTTCCAGCTATTGGTGCATTTTTGCATTAGTAATTTTAGAATTTTCTCCAGGTGAGCGCGAAAGTGATGTTACCTAGCACTGTAAGGATTATGTTAGTATGGACCTTTGGCAATACACGTTATTGTTGGTTTAAGTCGATTCGGCTGTTTACTTGGATTTTACACCCACGGCGCGTCGCGATTTTTTTTTTTTTTAATTTTTTAAAATTCCGGAAAAATAATTCAAATCGCATTATCGAAAATTGCTTTTCAATAGTAACTATCATAAATATTAAATTGTATGTTAAAATAAATTTAGAGCCCGTTTGCTGTTTTAAAATGGTACGGCTGTGAAGGTATGTGATGCAGTTAGTGGTGCAAAAATGCATCAGCCCTTACCTGTGGTGGTAAAAATTTTAAATTTTGCCAGAAAAAGTTTAGGGCCATATATAGACTCTGGACGAAGTTTCATCGATTTTTGCCCGGTAGCGAAAGAGCGCCAGGAAATGGGTTGAATAAACTTAAATAAATAGAACTTCACTTGTGTTGAGTTTTTTGGTGAAATTGTTTTTATTATACTGAACTTCAATTAATTTCATTATCAGATACATTAAAATGAGTGACATGACCTCGTGTCCATAAAGAGAAGGATTTTATTGCAAACTGCTCAGAGACAATAAGTTTTATCGATCACTGGTTATGTGTCGTTTCATTTGTCAACTATTGTGTCGTGTTATAAATCGCCTTATCCTAAAGACTGCAAAGAGATAAAAATGCAACTTCGTAAAACATGCTTAAAAAGAAAAAAATAAATAGTAAGAGTGCATTGAAAATAAGAAAAAAAAAATTATTGTTTCAATAATATTTTGGTTCCTAAAAAAAATTCCTTTTCATAATAGTTTTCATAATATAAGTTTTTTCAATCATTTCGTTTTCGTTCCAATAATAAAATAATGCTTGTTTCAACAATATTTTGGCACCTACGAAAAAAATCCGTTTCTAAATGTAGTTCTTGCAATTATATTACTATGATCTTAGAAACCATTATATTTTTACGACCATGGTAGCAACAATCATTATATAACGTCTCCACGAGGCATAGCACATGCCATACATATATACATCAAGGCCTGAGCACCAAATGTCAAAATATATCACAGTATTTCTTTGGTGGGTACTCTATGCCAATGCATTTTAGTGGAAATGCATCACAATTTGCAATATGCGCAAAACTGGTATTTATCAAGCGTCCAAATTGCAACGTGAATTTTTTGATGCGAAGGATGAGTGACGCTTCATAGAAAAATTGCATTTTATAATGTTTGACGTTTGCAGTGCTAAAAAACTTGCCTTTTTCGAACATTTTGCTTGTGCTGCAAAAGCAGTTTGCGCATCATGATACATTTTCAAACAGACTCAAAGCTCAAGCCATGAGATAGATGCCATGAAATAAATCTATCATCTATCTATACATCTATATGAATATAGCTATGAATATGTATTAAATACAATAAAATATATTATATGTAAATTTTTTTGTTTAAAGTATAGTACTCTGTTCAGTTTATATCTATATATCTATACAAAATATGACAACTGCGAAACAAGCGGGGAAATTTTCACAACATTTTCGTCAGAGCAATACTCTGTTCCGCAGCGTGAAATTAAAGCAACATGTTTCTGAGCAACATTTTTTCACGACAATTTAATTGTACTGCCTATTTATTTTTAAGTGAAAAGAGAGAGATCATATGAAATCTCCCAACTTATTCTCTGAGTCTCTCTGAGAAACGTTGCCATAGGAATTCCTCGCAACTAACTTTAAGTCAGAAATTTCACGCAACAAATAAATAGATGTTGCCAGCGAAATTTCACGTAAACAAACAGAGTACTAGGCTTTATAAACAAAAAAAAATTGAATAGTTAATACATAAAAATTTTTGTTGTTTCAGACTTTTTAGAGCTTGATTTTAAGCAGTCGGGTTTTTTTGGTTTTTTGAACTTATTTTTTATTTCAATTATTTTGGGGATATATTTTTTCAAATAATGATAAGTCGTTTAGAAACTAGGGGCTAAGTTTACTTTCTGTCCTCTAGAGGGCACCATATCAAATTTAATGTGACGTCTCATAACCTAAAGGAATATATGCTGGTTATAACCAGCAGAAGAGCAAAACGCTTCCAACAATAGCTCATTTGTAAAATTATAATAAGTAATTTAGAAATTAGGACTTTCTGTCATCTAGAGGGCGCCATATTCCATTATGTGTGACGTCAGATGGCCTTTAGCTATCGAACGATCAAAACGCTTCCAACGATACTTCATTTGTCAAATTATGATAAGTAGTTTAGAAGATAGAGGTTTATTTGACTTTCTGTCCTCTAGAGGGCACCATATAAAATTTTTGTGACGTCACATAACCTATCACCAGTGGAAGATCAAAACGCTTCCAAAGATACCTCATTTGTAAAATTATGATAAGTAGTTTAGAAATTAGGTTAGTTTAGAAGTTAGGGGTTGAGTTAACTTTTTGTCTTCAAGAGGGTGCCATATTTAACTTAATGTTTCGTCACATAACTTTTTTTTGACCAGACGATCAAAACCTCATTTGCTTATGTCACAAAAAAATTGTTCCATGACTTTATGTCCTCTGGAGGGCGCTTTATTTAATTTAATGTGACGTCAAATATCCAATAACCATAAGACCATCAAAATGCTACCAACGATACCGCATCAAATTATGATAATTTGTTTAGAAGTTAGAGTGGAACAGAATGAACATGCATACATACATACATACTAGGGAGTCCAATCCTGGAAACTTTTCTCAATCCCGGGATCCGGGGACTAGTTCGGGATTGCAAACATGGAGAAGTAAATAATTCAAAACGTGTTTAATACAATTGGTTATTATTTATTACTTGAAACTAAAAAATGTAAATTTATTCATGTATAAAGTAACACAAACAAAAAAAAAAAGCAATACATTAAGGGTATTCACAATTGCGTTATTTTCAGTGTAGTCAAAACTCTGTGGTATTGCTACCACACTTCACTAAGCAGTTTTTTTAATTTTTTGTGTTTTTACATGAAATCTCTAAAAAAATAAAGTGTATTAATTTTAAAAAATCCAATGATATGTTAAACGAACGTGGTTTTTAGAGTTCCACAAACAACTGATCGGTTGCCAGTTCTTTTCTAATTGCAAAGAAGCTCAAAATTCAAGTTAAAACTTTTTATGCCATATATGAATAAAATATATAAAATTGGTTAGTTAATTTATTTGCATAGTCACAAAACGATACGAGGGCAATTTGAGAAGCCAGTACATATTTTAATTTCCCGCGTATAAACTTTAAATGCAACACTGATCCTGTCAACTTCCATCTGTTAATAGACTACTATCAAGTAGTTTATGTTTAACAGACATTGACAACAAATTACAAATTATGTGAATTTTGGCGAAACTGGAAAAAAGTGAATTTTGCGTGCTCATCAAACATTATTTTTTGCACAAAGAAACCATCAGCCAAACCTAGGCAATCCATCGATTTGAATGATTCATAAGTGGTTTACTGAATTCCGATGTGGCAAACAAGCACAAGTGACGCTGAATGTTCTGGACGCCCAAATGAGGTCACCACACTAGAAATGATCACTAAAATTCACGATTTCGTATTGGCCGATTGCAGAGTTTAGGTGCACGAAATTGTTAAGGCCGTTGGCATCTCAAACGAACGGGTGTGGAACATTTCGCGTAATCATTTGGATATGAAAAAATTATCCGCAAGGTGGGTGTCGCGTTTGCTCACTCCTGACCATTAACGCGATCGTGTTGAACAAAGATAAGAAGGATTTTTTCCGTCGATTAGTAACAGTGGACTTTACCGACCGAACGTGCTCCAAAGAAGGCGACAGTATTTTTGGATAACCATTTCAACGACGCTTTGAAAGAGAAACATCGCCATTTGGCGAGGAAAAAAATTGCTCTTCCTGCAAGACAATGCGCCCGTTCACACATGCCCAGCTACCATGGCAAAATTCCATGAATTCAAGTACGAATTGTTTCCTCATCTAACATATTTTTCAGATATGTCCCCCTCCGACTATTTTCTGTTACCAACCCAAAAGAAATGGTTCGGCGAAAAGAGATTCACCACCAGAGAGGAGCTCTTCATCAAAGCAGAGGCCAATTTTGAGGAGCTTCCGTAAACTTTTTCTTCGGATGGGATCAAAAAATTGTATTGGAATGTTGGACGAAGTGTATCGAGCTAAAAGGAGACTATATTGAAAAATAAAACTTTTTTGCCGTACAAATCATTCCTTGCTTAATTTTTCAAATAATTATCAAACGGCCTCGTACAGTGGGAGGTTTCCAACCATAAATTATATTTTAAAGGGTAATCATAATTGTGGTTTTTAACTATGGCAAAACAAAACACAATACCACACAATTGTGAATACGTCATTGTTAATAAGCACAGTTTTAATTTAAAGAACAAAAAATATGAAAAATAAAATGCAGAACAGTTTATGGAATTATAACATAAATGTTAAATATTTTTTTTAGATACTGTCTTCATGTTTTTTTTTTTTTTGTTTAAAGCAAATTAAGGTTGAAAAAGACTTTTCAAAATTAAATTTTTTGTTTTAATTATTTTTGAAGTAATACATTAAGCTGATCAACGCGTCTTATTTTTCATTAGAGAGTTTTGTTAGGATATTATTACAAACATAACTCGCGGATGAGAAACACCGTTCTTATTGTATGCTAATTGGAGAACTAGTTTAGTGGCGGCCGTAGCCTAGTGGGTAAAGTTTAGCGTGGTCCCTAAGCTAAAGAACCGCGGTAGCCTGGGTTCAATTCCAGCTCAGACAGAAAGTTTTTTCAATTGAATTAATTTTTCTGTTCGGTCGCCACCTCTCTGCAGACAATGGCAAACCTCAGAGAGTAAAAATTGCTATGTAAAGCTTCTTGAGAACACAAGCCGTCAGGAGTCGGCATAAACACGTAGGTCCAAATCTCGGTCATTTGTGATCAAACATTTAATAACACGCAAACACAATTGATCAATAGAAGCTAGGTCAAAGTCCTTCCAAGGGCTGAAATGGCCAGTTTATTTTTTTTTATTTTAGTTGGAGAAATAGTTGTAAGGTAGTCGTAAGCATTTTGTAAGTTTCAATTACGATTGCCTTCACCACAAAACAAAATTATTTCCTAAGCCAGAATATCTGACTATTTTGAAAGACATAGCTGAATTCTCGATATTGCAAATTCTTTTAAAACTTTGCCAAGTCTTTGCTCCAGTGATTTGCACTCATCGTCCTAACAATCTTTTTCAGCCTCATTAGAAGGTTTTTCTAATTCTCTATTTATATCAACTTAAATTAAAATGGTTGCCTTTACATGAATATTTATGTATAACATATACATATACATATAACTAATGTATTCATACCGGTCAAACATAGTCGGTAAAACATACCGTAGTCGGGTAAAAATTGAGTTTTATTCCTCATTGGACTCAACCTTCATACATGCTTGTATAAAAATATTTTCGGCAAAAATAAAAAATAAGGAAGCCTGTGGGACTCGAACACAATACGTTAAGGTTATAAGTTTATAGCTCTCCAACCGGCTCTACGAAGCTACATGTCTAAAGAAATTATAACCATGCATAAGAACCGAACCAAACCGAACGTTGTCTGCTTATAGTATTCCAACATGTATTAAATATTATACTAGGTTTTATTAAAAAAATTTTAAATATTTTGAAATATATTAATTGCAATAGAATAAGTATACCAAAATTCATGATTCCAACGATTGGTTTAAGCAATAGTCCAAGACTTTCGACCGTGTATAAATACACATTTGTGAACGTAACTCCTATGACAAAGCCATTTTACTATCCCAATTGACTGAGAGAAGTCTGTAATTTTGGATAGCCTTTGATAAAGTCATTCAGCTTTTTTTTTCAATAAAATCAAATTAGACCACTTTTTGAAAGCACTAGATGGTAACGAAGAAGAAACGACTTTTCATTCATGACTATAAGCAATGTGTGGACCTGTTTGCATTCCTTGATAGCATTTGTGCGACAATTTATTCTTTAGCTGATTGGCTCACGTTAAAACATATTATTTTCATGAATTGCTATCTATTTAAATACATGTACGAAAACAAATCCGGTTCAAACCTCACCGAAAGGCAAAATCCTAAACAAATTTAATTAAACGGAAATGAATTAATTTTTTGTTGAGAGGATATGAAATTTGAAGCTAATACGAAATACGAAATTAACATTTACAAACCGACAACGAAATGAGAGAATAATTTCTTGTTGTTGTTTTGTTATAGATATTTGCAGTGATGAAAAAAGCAACACGCGCGCGACACAACACAACCAATGAATTTTATTTATGTTGTCCTCTTACTCCAACAGTGCTTGGCAAGAAATTAATATGAAAGGTTTTCTGGTTGTTTCGTTAAGCAAGAGATAATATTTTTACGAAAAAAAAAAATAATATAAATTGAAAATAGAAATATGAATATTAAGGTGCCTTGAAAAAAAACTTATATTTTATGTTTACAGTATCAAAAATTAGAGCAACAAAAGCCGTCAGTGATCTTAAACTTTTTGCAAAAACTTTCAAAACCATGTTTTTCGTAAATTTATTGGCTGGTGTAATAGTTGTCAAAAAATAAACTTTCAAAAATTATAGGCCGGAAAAAGCTCTTCCAATCTGTATCAAACAATTTTAAATCTTTGCAATTAGATTAACCCATTAATGCTCAGCACCAGAACCCATTGAGTTTAGTTTTAGAAATTCTCAGCATTTAATCAGTTTAAAAAAATATTCAAAAGATTTGGGTGAAGCGAAGCGTAAGACCATAAACGCATAAGGGGTCTGTAAGTAGAGAAATAAAAAAAAACTTAAAAAATTAGAAAAATGAGAAATTGAAAAATTATGTTGATTTTATATGATTTAAATACAAATTCTAAATGTTTGATAGTTTAAATCATACTATATTTTATATACAAATTCTAGTTGTTTGATAGTTAAAAATCGTTTATTGAGTTTTAGGTCAAGGTTTGAACAATTAATTGTTCTAACAAATCTTTCCAAAGAAACAACAACAACAACAACAACAACAAAGCTTGACCTAAAGCTCAATAAACGATTTTAAACTATCAAGCAACTAGAATTTGTGTTTAAAATTAAGTATGATTTACTCTATCAAACAATTAGATTTTGTATTTAAATCATATAAAATCAACATAATAAATAACAAGGTCATTTAGAAAAAACTTTAAATTGAAAAATTTTCATTTCGTATCGTAGGCGTGTAACTTTAACCTAATTCACTTTTTAATTATATTTTCATTTCTCTTGATGTCTATAAAAAAATAACTCACCTAAGTGGCATTTTTTACTTTTTTTTAAATACTGCACGAACAGGCGTGAAAAAAATAAACAAAAAGGCTTTAAATGTCAATTTTAGAACTTTTTTGGAAAAGCATACTTTTGGCTTTCTCACACTGTTGGAAGCAAAAGCTTTGCAGTGGATGCGGATTTTTGAGGAATTTTTGACAAATGCTCTTTCATCGCGAATGATACATCATACGTTGAAAATAATGAAATGGGCTACAGATAATGTTGTTTTACATGCAGCTTATAAATTCAAATGACTTCATAACATTCATTATTTTTTTTTTATTTCTTACAAAATTTGTTCAGTAGGTGTTTTTTTTATTATTAATATTTTAGCCAAAATGTGTATTAATTTAACCCTAAGATGGGCAACTGGACCAAACTAGGCCCATTTTCAGTTTAAACATGTTTATCTCTAATATTTTTTGTCTCATCAATCTGAAACTTCATGACTTCTTGCAGTGATGCTTCATGAGCACAAAAGCCAAAAATTGTGTCGATCGGACTCAGTTCGTAGAAAAATGTTGCTTCGTATTATCTTAACATATAAAATTACCTACTGGGCCTAAGTAAGCCCAGTCCACCCCCTCAGAGACCTCCCCAGAGCTTTCGCGCATGCACGAGATCATTTCCGGACGTTTTTTTGCATGTGATGCATAACAACAGGCGTTGAGTTGCGTGCTTCCCATGTCAACAATGATTATCGTATAAATTTTTTTTTATCTTTATTTTTACTGTTTGTGATCTCAGTGTTTTCAGTGAGCAATTTGTGAAAAGGTTTTGAATTTTTTTGTTTATTGTGTTGGGAAAATGGTGCGAAAATTATGGCGAAACTACAAACTACAAACGATCATCTTACTAGTCAAAATCATACCTGCCTTTGCAAAAATTTGAAAGAACATGGGCCTACTTAGGCCTATTAGGCTTTGTTAACGCCTCCCAGAGTGTTGCCTCTGATAATGCTGTTTTACATGCTAGGGTCAAGCATCTCTGACTAGCTGTTAAAGATTGTCTAACAAAATACTTCAGGCAACCCTGTCTTATCTAACTTTCATTATCTCTATTCTAAGTTTCGTTTTATGTCATTGCAGTAAAAGTTTGTAATTTCTATTAAGTAAGTGAAAATTAAATGAATTAAATATAAAAAATCGATCGGCTTTTTTTTCTGACAAATTTTCCTAGACACTAAGAGTCAGTGCAAGCACTCAAAACTTCTGCAACAATGTCTTGAAAGTACGGATCACATTAAAAATAATTAAGTTATTTACATTTCTTTTTTTTATTTAGTTTTTTATTATAGGAAACAAATGCATATGCTAAAGATAAATAGAATCTTTTATAATAAACATAAGTCACTAAATTTTAGTTAAGATAAATTTTAAAAAAATTCAAGAAATGCACGAAAAACAGTATATATTTTTTGACAGTTTAATTTTGAAAAAAATATAACACCAGTCAGTATATTCACGAAAAACATTATTTTTTAAGGTTTTTGAAAAAAGTTTTAGCTCACTGTCGTTACTGCCAAAATATTTTGGTAATCATTACAAAATAGATCAAGGTTCACTTTAAGAGGGGTACAAATGCAATTTTTTGCCCGCCATACAACTCGAGGCACCTTAATGTGTATGTATATGTAGGTATATAAACAAATAGACATTAGAAAACCGATTTTTTTCTATTCTTTTTTTTTTGTGGTGATGTTTATTTAGATAATTTCCTTCTTTTTTTTTTGTTCTTTTATTTATATGTTTAATAAATAAAATTTCTATATTTTTTTTCTTTATTTCAGTGTGTTCCGAGTGCTAAGAACAAAGCAACAAACCTTGGCATGCAGCCAGCAACAAGCTTAAGCGTTAGCACCAACAACAACAGAAATAGCAACAAATTTTGAAGGCGGAGGACATTTTTTGAAAATATCAACCAAATCAATCCAACACAGTGACATCAACAGTAGCACCAAAACAACAACAACATCATCATCACCGTAAATGCTTGATTTGCCACTGAAAAATATTTTTTTTTTTTGCTTCGGGGTGACAGAAATTTTTAAAATTAAATTTATTATCAACAAAAAAAGAAAACCAATCTTCAGTGCGATCTATTCTGATAAGAAAAATTAAAAAGATTTTTATTTAAATAGTTAATAAGAAACATTTTAAAAAATTGGGACTTCAGCCAGTAGCAGCGTCACCGCGGTTAAGCGCGCTTGTTGAACAAACACAGCTAAACAATTTGAATAAATTAAAAAAAAATATAAAAATTAGAGGCGGCGAAACGCACAAGTAACGGTGTTGTTATTATCAAGCAGCCGTACAAATATAGATACATAGACAAATATCTAGATAATAAACTGGACAGCACGCTGAGCTACGCAGTTTCAAGATGCTTAGATTTTGAAGTTTTGTAATGCCAACTTAATTGACATTTTTTTGAGTGTAAGTATAAAATTTTTAATTTATTAATATTTCACAGCAGCAACAACAACAACAACAACAACAACAACATGGACAACAACAACAGCAACAAGCACAACAGCAATAAAAAGCACCGATTTTAAGTTAACCATAAAATAAAAAATACACAAAAATTATTTAAAAATAAACTCAATTCAAATTTAAAACAAATACAAAGCAAAACAAAAGCAATAAAAACATCCAAATAAAAAACAAACATTAAATAACTAAAAAGAAATTCTTCTAAAAATTCAACTTCGTGCCACTTTTCAACACTGAGTGCTTTAGTTCTGTTTCAGAGTAAGACGCGCGCGCGTGTAGGTCGAACGCGCTCTCGCACTCAATATCGGTCGTAAAAGTCATCGGTCGTAAGTGCTCGCGTTACCTTTGAGTTTTATTTTAACGGAATTACAGTGCGCGGAAAAAAATTACGACATGGAGAATGAATAAGCATGAAAATGAGTGGTGGTAAAAATTATCAAAAAATAATTAAAAAAAAAAACAAGCGAGAGCAAAAAAGTGAATTCGAGTAAAGTTAAGTGAAGCATAACAACGCGTTAACCCCAAAAACAACACACTAACAAACAAACCTTTCTGTAATGTCTACAAAAACAACATTGCTTAGCACATCAACTGCAACAACTACAATAACAACTATATTAGCAACTTCTTTCGCCGCAACTAACGCCAACGTCAACGCCAGCGCAGATATTAGCGTCAGCGCTGGAACAAGCGCTGCTGTAGCATTACAAACGCTTTCTCTGCGAACCTCCATCACATCACTTAACAGCACATTAAGCAGCGCAGCAACTGCAGCGCTGCATCACATTAACAGCAGCAGCTACAATGAAGCTTCCACCTTCACTGCGACAACGCCGACATCCGCGACGTTGCACACAATTGAAGCGTCGTTCCCGCCCAATCTCGCATCATGGCCTGCTGCATCACTGCCGCTGGCTCTACTCGACGGCACACAGTCCCAAACTGATTACAATGCAACACTACTCGACGTTGCTGCCATCAACAACAGCTTTACCGAGCAGAACGAAGCCGGCAAAGACTGGCTGGACGATGTGGCATGGACGCTGAAAGCGTCCGTCATGATGCTCATCATAATTGCCGCCATTTTTGGAAATCTTCTGGTTATTATTTCTGTGATGCGTGTTAGAAAATTAAGGTAAGTAAGATGGTTCACAATACTGAAAAAAACAATCTAAGTGAAAATAGAAAAATGTGTAATTGATTTTTCACGAGACATTACTTATTAACACTATATCCACGAGCATTATATCGAGACCCGTTAGATGAAAAGCTATTTATATATTACTCTATACATAGTACAATTTTAAAATAGATTTAATGTAGTGTCATCTTTTATCGAGAAAATATTTTTTCTTGTTTAGAATTATGTGTCGATAAGCAGTAAATCAATTTAAGACAGAACTGATTTATTGATGTAGCTATGTCCTACGCATATAGGCGAATGAAAACTTTGAAGCAAGATTTCTTGAAACTTTGAAATCAGATTTGTAGCATGTTTTCACAGCATGCTGAATTAAGTAATTCGGTCAGTGAATTACGATTGTGAATTACCCCGTTCTCACGAAGCAATCGTAATTCGGTTTGACAATTGTTAATTTTATTTTGCATTTTATTTGAGTGAAGATTTATTTAAACCGAAAGTTGGTAGTCTTCTGGCTATTAAAATTAGGTTTCCAAATTTTTTGTTAGAATCGCAAAATAAATATTCATTTGTTATTTAAATTAGTTTTTAAAGCAAAAATACTCACTGACCTCTGACAGCTATTTGTTTTGCTTTCCTTTATTCGTCTATAGAAGTGCTGTTTTGAATTAATTTTCATTCGGATCATAATTTAAACTGAGTTACCTTCGAATGAGTTAATTCAGATTGTCAAATATTGTATGGCGAATTATTTAATTCGATACATAATTGAGCCTCTATTAGGAACGAGAGCCGAATTAAGTAATTCAAGGTGCCGTGCGAACATGTTATTAAGCTGTTATTGCTTATCGACACAGAATTGTTGATGAAAAAATATGTGACTTTTACCTCAACTTAATGCCCGAAATAGTAAATAAATTGGTCTATCGATGTTTAGTAAAAAAGTTCGAAAAAATTATATGTTGTTTTTTCAACTTTACCATGGTTTATTGCCTTAAGTCACGTGAATCATAACACAGCAAAACACTAATTAAATTTTTTTTCGAGACATTGGAGTTATTTCTGTATAATTTAAATGTGGGAAATTCAACTGCGTAAACAGATTTTTAAGATAAGCTCGTATTTGCAAAAATATTTTTTTTTTATTGATTTTGGCTTTTCAGCTGTATTTTCTTAGATTAAAAATAATTTAATGTGTGGGAGCTAGCATTGTCTTATTGAAGAATGATTCTTCGGCGCTTGTTTGTTTTTTATTTTTTTTATTTCACAGAACACTACTGGCGAACAAATGTTTGTGCACCATTCCGAATTGAACGTTCTAAGTGTCTCAAGTGGCACCGTGGCCACATAACCAGTTTTTTTTTCAAGTAACAGGCGACCATTTACTTCGCAATGCTTTGGACTTAAAGAACTTTTGTTAGATTTGATTCATTTTGAATGACCCATGCAGTTGATTGCTGTTTACTTTCAGGCTCAGATGCATAGATCCATGATTTGTTACCAGTTAACGTATTTTAAAGCACCGCGACTGTATTTCTTGAGCGATTTGTCTTATACCAACCGACCTGAGCCTTTTTTTGAGCGATTGTCAAATTTCGTGGAATCCAGCGTAAACAAATCATTTTCACAACAATGTGTTCATGTAAAATGGTATGTTGCTGTTGGAAGTATTGCCCAGGGAAGCCTTAATCTCACGGTATGTCACAGGACGGTTAAGCATTATCGTTCGAGCACAGAATCAATGTTTTATGGCCCAACAGATTTTGACGCCCTTCACGAAATACGTCAGTGGGGAAAGTACGGACCTGTGGAATCGATGTACACCTTACAAAAAACCACGACGAACATTGGATCCAAATATGAAAAAGACGTCCAAAACCTAATTTTAAGAGACGATTAAAAAAATGTTTGCCTCAAATTCCTCCCTGCAGTGAAAAATCGTAGTAGTTATGAATTTAACTAGTTAACTCACTAGTTCAACTAAAACTAGTCAAAAAAAAATACTTGATGTTAAAGTAGCGAAATCTTACTAACCAAAAAGTTACTAGATAAGTGACTATCTGTATTCCAGCTAGTTCGAAAATACAAGCTGTTTTACTAGTTATAAAAGAACTAGTTGCTTAATTTATAGTTAATTAACTAGTCCCATTTTGACTAGTTATAAAAGAACTAGATGCTTAATGTATAGTCAAATAACTAGTCCCATTTTGAATAGTTAAAAATATACCAACTGTGTTTCTGGCACATAAATGTACTAGCATCTTTGCTAGGACAAACTCGCTAGTTCTGCATAAATTTGTAAACATTAAATAAATTGAATTTCTTGTTGTAAACACAGTAACAATTAGGGATGTGACGGATATCATTTTGCGGATTCAGATCTGTAAAGAGGCTTGAGGATGCAGATAATTGAAATTCATATTCGCGGATGCGGATGTTTTCAATTAAATTATAAAATGATTTTTTATAATTGTTAATATTAACTTTTTTTAAGTAAAAATCTGTTTAAGAGGCAGTCTGGTTCTATATGTTTCAAAAGATCAATTTTCTAAAAAAACCCTGTTTTATATATTAGATACCATCAGGAATCTACAGGAATCAACATCTTATTTAAGCCGCCAAGATGTCGAAACATTTGTAAGGCATCCATGGCAACAAAAACTTTACGTAAACACGTTTTCCTCGAAAACACGCTTTTCGACCTCGTTGATGTTATTACGAAAAAACTATTCAACTGATAAGACTAAAATTTTAAATATTATTGTACAGGGTTGTCAGTATTCGAAGCGCCCATCTGGCAACACTGTAACTTTCCGCAGTGATGCCAAATCGACTAATGACATACCGCGTTTGAAGCGTCATTCCAAGCAAATGTTTACCAATGGAACAGTACACGCCACGCGAACGCTCTAAAATTGTTGAAATTTACATTCAATAAAACAAGTCAATAGTGAAAACTCAACTCAATGAGCGATGAAGCTCATTTTCAGTTGAACGGAACGGTAAACAAACAAAATTGCCGTATTTATGCCACTGAAAATCCACAAGAGATTCAAGAGGTACCTCTTCACGATGCAAAAGTCACTGTTTGGTGCGGCGTTTGTGCTAAAATGCTCATTGGGCCGTTCTTTTTCGAAGATGATAATGGCCACAGAGTTACTGTCAATCAGGAGCGTTATCGCGATATGATAAACAATTTTTTCATGCCAATCGTTCGTCGAAAGCGTATCAGGCACTACTGGTTTCAACAAGACGGCGCGCCATCATACACAAGCCGCACTACAATCGATTTTTTGAAGCAATTGTTCCCTGGCCGTTTGATGTCAAAAAATGGTGATTTCGATTGGCCGCCAAGATCACCAGATTTAACGCCTCCAGACTTCTTTTTGTGGGGTTATTTGAAATCAAAGGTTTACGTTAACAAGCCAAAGACCCTAGAAGAGCTGAAAACCAACATCCGTCAAGAAATAACAGCCATTCCCATCGAAATGTTGAAGAAAACCATGGAAAATGCTGCAAAACGGGCACAATATGTCGTAGAGGCCAATGGCGACCATTTACGAGATATCATATTCAAGAAATAATGTAAGCAAATCTACTTGAACCCAATTAAATGATATTCATGACGAACAGACAAAAAATTGTGGTTTCTTTGATATATTTAAAAATAAAATGGGCGTTTTGAATATTGGCAACCCTGTACATATGTGTATGTAGTACAATTATAAATATTCGTATATATTTAGCCATTCCTTGATGCGATCTCACATAAAAATAAAGGTTAAAATATATGCGAAACTCCGCCATTTTGTTTTGTTTTTGCGCAAATGTGAAATGAGTGTTACAATATAACTTAAAAGTTTAAATAAAAGTTAATCTTTTAACCTTTAATTCATTTTTTGTCAGATATTTCCCCCGATTTTTCACAAAAAAGATGCGATTTTTTAAAATTTCTATTAAGATGTCCACCATTTTGTTATTTTTTAATGAAAATATTTAAATCAACTACCTGCCAAAAAGGCAAATATACAGAACAATAATCTATTCAAATTTTTTGTTTTAAATTACTTCAAGTGCCGTTATCACCCGGGTCAGCAAAACACCTTCTTTTTTTGTACACTTCGAACGTACAAATTTAAAAAAAAATTAAATTAAAAAGCGTTTTTTTGTACAGTTTGAGATGTTTATGAAACCATATTAAAATATTTAAACGATTGTATTTTATTTTCATATAAAAAATCAATCCGAAATAAACCTTGAAAATTAGGGCTGAGCACCGGACTACATCCTTAATTGAACACAATTATTTGAAGTTATTTTCAATTTAGCTTGTATAAGATAAATGTGCAGCTTTTTAAAAATTACAATCTACTTAAAAAAAGAAATTTAAATATTGTTTTAATAATACAAGTATTAAGCCAGTTTACGCAGTACTAGCATACAATTGGTTTCAAAAAGACTAGAACAAAACGAATACTAGCATGCAACTTGTATATAAACTACTTGAATTGAACTGGTTGAAATAATACTTATATAAAACTGGTCAATATTAAACTAGTATTTAACTAGTTAAAAATATACTATCACAAAGGTGGCTCAAATCATACCAGTAAAAAGCCTACTTTTGATTATACTAGTATTTTATTGGTTTAAAAGATACTACTATGACAACTAGTTTAAATTATGCCAATTAAAATACTATCTCCATTCATATCGCGACTAGGACAATTGTATTTTCCTATGACATTAACACAACCAGTTTGCGCAAAGTAAAAAGCATTGAGCTGAACTAGTACTGGTATTTTTTGACCTAGTATATTTACTAGCATTTTAACTAGTTGCCCTGCACGAATTTCAACCAACTTTAAGGTTGAAAACAGACCAACTGCTTTTAAAACAAACTACCAGTGGTTGAATGTCAACTATTTTCTTCGAAAATAACTAGTGATTTTCTATATGAAATGGCCGTAAAATCACCAGAACGCACTACTTACGACATGACAGATTGACTAGTTTATATATGGTCCTTTTGAAACCAACTAGTAGTCAGTCTGTAGAAAATTAGCTTATATCTGGTTACTTTCGTTCTACTTACTAGTGAGGAGTAAGACGAGTACATTTTAAATGGTTTTTTATAAACTAGCTTCTAGTAAAAATAGAAAATATTTAGACATAAAAAATATTTTAAAGTCGACTCAAAATTTAGTGTGACATTTTTTTTAAAAAAAAAAAATACGAAAACAATGTAAAAAAAGTGGCTACTAAATTTCAAGTCAGCATTAAAATATTGTATGGTTAGTCTGATTGACTTTTATCTGGCTATATCAAACCAGTTGGAAATTTTTATTAAACAAAATAAATAATTTTATTACATTTAACGCTAAAACATGAGTTTTTCAGTCTTCAGTAACGTAGTCAATTCATAAAAGTAATAAATATTTAGTAAGGTGTGTTAAAAAAAATATATTTATATTCCATTGAAAAAAAAAACATAGTTCTTCAAAAATTAGTTTTTTAATCTTCAATAACTTTCAAAAGTGATAAATATTTAGTAAAGTGTGTTAAAAAAATTTAAATTCCATTGAACATTATTTTAATTTTTTTCACGCTCCATTACCTTTCTAACGATATAAAATGAAGGTGTGCTCTTCAAGTGTCCAGAAATTAGTGAATAGTTAATGGATTTTTAATACAAATTCGATATCTTAAATTGATATCCTGAAGGTGTGCTCTTCAAGTGTCCAGAAATTAGTGAAATGTTAATGGATTTTTAATACAAATTCCATATCTTAAATTGATATCCTAGTTATGGAAATTGTATTTTAATTAACTAAGCTCCGTTGTCTCAAAATAAACCCTATTTTGACCATAAAAATCAATCAATTAAAAAAAGTTGAGCCTTATCGGAGATGGTAAGTTCAACAGATATAACACTTCAATGTGAAATAGGCGCTATACAAATATTTCCAAAACATTTTTCTTCATTTATTTTGTATAAAAAAGAATTCTACGTTTACACTTCTGCTACTATCGAAAATGTGTCGTTTTTAAAGCAAACCACAACCCTGGCCACGGCGAAACAAATTGATGCAACGCTGAGACTTTTGTTTTGCTCGTTACTACAACCATGAAATTCTGGTTCGTGGTCGCTCAACTCACTACTTTTTGATGACTTTTCAACTAAATGAAAGTTACTCCGTTAATAACTACCTTAAAGTTACTTTACTTTTCGGACTAGTGACGTTTAGTCCTGCAGGGTGGCTACACTGCTGATCTATAGTAACAAAACTCATTTTCTGTTTGTTTGTTTGTTTGACCTTTATACAAATATAAACGGCTAAATGGATTTTTTTCAAACTATGTATACATACTAAGTGCATCCCAACTTAAAATGTTACATACTTAGTTTTTGCCACGCCCCTATGAAATTTTTCAAGTAACGGTAATTTTGTTATTATAAAACTTTTTAGATCGAAGATTTTTGTGGATGTATTTTTAAAAAAATTCTGTTATTTTGACATCAAAAACATTCACATATCTTTAAAATTGTAGAAAATTTCAGTACAACGACTTTTTCATAAAACATCGTTGCCTAAGAATGAGAAAAAAACGATATGAAAAGCAAAGTTTGGTCTTTCGATGCAAATATCTCCGCTGTCCATTAATACATTTCATTCAAATTGTTTTTGTTCAAAAGTTCAATAAAATCACTTTACAAAAATAGGTTGAACTGTAACGTTAAGTCAGTGTATATATGTTGTATGATTATGTCAAAAAAGGTCCAAAATATTGACTTTTTACTCAAAAAATGACTCAAAAATTGTTGTTGTTGTAAAAATGAAATCAATTTAAATTGCACATCTGGCTACCTTTTATATGACAGCATTTATTTGCAAAAATTCTTCCAGCTAAGCGCAAAAATTATTTTTTTGTTTTTTTATCAAAACAACAAGGGTACCCCTTTGATTTTTTTCGCGAAATTTATTTTTTCCAAAATGTTGTTTTAATATTTTTTTACAAAAAAGTCAAGTCTCAAAAATAGTTTATGTGAAAAAATTACCCCAATATCTCTTTCCAATCAAAAGTAATGGCAAAAAAATCTATTTTTTCATACCAGACTATTAATAAAACTTAGTTTTGTGTTAAAATTCTCTATATAGTTTGAGCGTCCCCATTTATCTCTAAGAATGAAGTTGTGTGTCTAGAGTAATTATAAACATTTTGGTTTATATAAAATCTTCCTTATAGTAATCTACTTACTTTTTGCCTACCCACCCCCTGCCCACCTCCTGTTAAATTTGTTTTGTTGTGATTTGTCATTTTTCTCACTATTGTTTCACCGTTGTCGCTCAGTTCTTTATCAATGGTACTTTAAATGTTCTATATATATCACTATATCTTCTTGTATTGTATTATGTGCAACGAGTAGATGTGTTTTTTCTGGGTCCAGCTAACTCAACGCGAAATTGTCGATTTATTGATCCACCAAGTCTAATTTCAATCACCAGTAACTATAAAAAAAATTATCTTTCGTTTCGTGTCAATATCGTATTAAAAACGACATATTTGCGCAAAAAAATCAAAACTAAATTAAAATAAATTACAATGTGCACAATAAAATACACGCGAAGTGTTACAAGCAGCCGCAAAATTGCTGCACCGGGGACACCCGTAGGCAAAGCAGATGACTCATCAGCCACAACTTTGTCTATGATGTCGGATGTAAGTTGGAGCTTGCAGCTCAACAGCATTCGAGAGAGCATCGTTGATCAGCTGACTGGAGCGATTGCTGCGTCGGAGAATAGGGTGATGTAGAGGATTAGGGAAGTGTCAGCTGAACTTTCCAACATGTGGACCACCATACGCAATCTGGGAGAAAGAGTTTCTAATGTTGAAGCTGCATGTGCTGACATAGGTATGTTAAAAGAGAACATAAAAGAAAAATAAAAAATATCATCGAAAAGATGACTGTGAATAAGAATGCTGTAAAAGTTAAGTTTTTCATGTTTAATGTGTTATTTGAACAATATTGTTGAAAGTCAAATTTCCACGCCAATTAAATGTACCGATATATAAAAGACAGCGAAATGTTGACATTTTTCCACACGATTCCAATATTTTAGAAAAGTCGGTAACTGTAACTCAATTTAGTTCTTTTCGCACACAGCGTAAACTTGCAGCAAATAACATAATGACACTTTTTGCACTGTTCTTGCAGTTTTTTTCAGCTGGATTTAGGTCGATCAGCTGTTAACTTCGATAATATTGTTACAGGTTGCTGTATATACTATAATAAAAATTAAAAAGCGACTGCTGTCTTAACTTACACCTCTTGGCTAATGTACATTAAAAAACGACTGTACAATTTTTCGTATAAAATAGAAATTCAGAAGATTTAAGAAAGTGCATCAACTATCAGACTCATTTTATATTAATTTTAAATTTAGAGACAAACCAATTGTTATTTTCCAGCTGGAAAAACTACTAAAAAGTTTAAGGAAGATTTTTATAAATTTGATTTTCATTAGCGAAGTGCAGGTAACATGCTTACCAGTAACCAGTAAATTCAGTTTAGAACTAAAAAACAGTTATTGATTGTGAAAAAACAGTGATAAAATTATTTCTTCGTTAAAAAAGCTTAGTAAATTTTTTAATTAAATTATTTTTTTTATAGTGGTCTCAAACTTAAATTCAACACGTTTTTACAAAATTCCAAAATTTACAAAAACATTTAATCGAAAAGTGTATATTAAAATTTTTATATAAATGATTCTCGAGTAACACCGGGTATATCAGCTAGTAGATAAATAAAAAAGTTCAAAATACATTTTTCTAAAATTTTTTTAATTGATTATTGACACCTGAAAGTTTGAAAAAAAATCTAACAAAAAACATTTTAACAAAATTTTGGATTTAATTCAAACATTTGTTGTTTTATTTGTGTAAATGATTTGTTTTATGTTTAAATGCATTGGATCGAGGCTTAAGAAATCAAAAAACTTTAAATAATATTCAAGCCTTACGCTCCCATCCATCCTGTAATTCGCAGGACAGACATGTTTTTTCGAGCAAAGTCCTGCGTCCTCTGTAACGGGCTCAAAATTCTGCTTTTTATTATTTTGTCCTGTTTTTTTTATTTTTTCCCATGTTTGAAATTTAGTCCACTTTGTTCATTATTCATTTTGTTCTTTTTTTAGTAATTAGTCAAAAGTTTCCCTTAATACACTTTTCCCCTTTTTGCAACCCTGGTAAAATTGTCTGTGCAGCTCATTTTTTAAACTGGTCGAAGCAAAAGTGTGTCCCAAACAATCAACTTAAAAAAATATTCATTCCTGGAAAAAAAATATTGATAGTGAAGGTTTCTGCTCAAAGTGCAAAGGAGTGCCTGAAAAATCTAATTAATGTGCCATTTTAATAAAACTATTATGTTTTTTTTTTTCATTTTTGTTCTAGCTAGTTTTGTTATATTGAATTTTTTAATAAGATTGAATTCTATTTTTGTTTTAACAAAATTACATTTTAAAAACTTATACCTAAAATTAATGTTATCAATGAAAATGCTCATTATAATTCTGTGAACATACACGTAATAGTAATAATTATTCGACTTTAAATTGCGTCCTGCGAAAATGTCCTGTTTTTTTGCGAGACGTTCTGTATTATTGTACTGTAAAATAATTGTTTAAACAAAAATTTTGTAAATTTGTCCTGTTTTTGGCAAAAAAAGAGATGGAAGCGTTATTTATGGCTCATATTTTTAAAAAATTGTAATTTTTTTTAAATTTGGCTCACTGAAATGGAAAAAAAGAAAGTGTTTTTCCCGTATTTCCCCCATAAAAAGGAATTGGGTTCTTTGTAAGATATCTTTAAAAAAAAGATTAGTTTTGAGGAAAACTGAAATGCTAACGGAAACCAAAAATTTTTTTTGTTAAAACTTTTATTTTATTTTTATTTCTTTGTATTGGGCATAGATGGGCATAATGCATTGAATTATTGCATTAAAAATATCATTACCACTATGCGCTTAGTGGTAATGCAAATCGAATTTCCATGGATAGGTAATGGTAACGGGGGAAAAAAGTATTACCCTTAACCCTTTTATGTACGAATTAAAATGGGAAGGGTTACACATTTTCTGAGGTCAGATATGTGTTAGTCTTTCCTCAAATATGAACTGAAAAGAATTTTAAAGTCCTTGTCGCCTGGGTTCGTTAGTTACAGGGTATTGCTTATTTGCAACGTTGGTCTTTTGTTGGAAAAACTTAGCACTTTTCTCATGATTTTATTTTTGTGTGTATATAACTCTTTTACGTTTATGTTTTTATAGTGTGCATTTAAATTTACAATTAAACATTTATTTTATTGTTTTAAAGCACTTTTTGCGTAAACACTTTTTTTGCGAAACGATCACGATCTTGATTTCGACCATTTTACTCTACGGAGAACGGCTTCTGAATGGACACGTGCAAAGTTTGTAATAGAACAAATAGCTGTAAGCTTGCACTACACATAAGTCTATGCAAAAACCATTGGTGAAAAACATAAAAGTAACGAGATTAGAAGCCTGTAATTACAATGTTTTTCATGCAATATTGCGCATGAAAGAGTTAATATATAATGGTAATGGAAACAAATTGTACTACCACTAGAACTTAGTGGTACTGAAAAGATAAAATTTGCAATTTTAGTGAAATCATTAACATTAAGTAATTAATGGTTATGCAAATTTTTTTGTATTACTATTACAATTTTAAATTGCCTCTATTTTAGTGGTGCCAAGGGCGTAAACAGGATGAAAATTAGGGGGAAAGCAGGACCTTATAATATTTTTATTTATATCATATTTTTCATTCATGCATTTTACGTGAATATGAAAATAGCTCAAAATTTATGTATGGTTTCTTTTACAAGATTTTTTTATATATTTCGTTTTGATATATTTCAAAATTCTATAATTGGGAAAAAGATTTTTCACCTTATGTTTATAAAGCAAACGCAAGCTATGAGATTAAATAAAGTTACATTTATTAAATTCAGGTTAAATTTGGCTTAGAAAAAAAAAATCTATAAAAATTTACAAAAAATCAAACTAAGAAAACTCGATTTTTCGATTTATCAAACTGTATTGGGAGTTTTGTTCACAGGCTGAGGTATGCTCAGCGGTTCCAGGGTCAAACAAAAGACCCTCAAACTTTTGTCCAAAATAAATAAGTAGACTTGGTGATTTTCGTGCTCAGACGATATTTTCTGTTTTATTGTTAAATCAAGTCTTTCTTACAATACACAATATTTTAGGAATATGATAAATTTACAGCGGTGGGTGAGTCTGCCGATGCTGGTTCGATGATATTTGGTATTTGGCGAAGTTCGGTGATGTTCGGTGATGTTCGGTGTTCGCTGAAGTTCGGTGCTGTTCGGTGATATTCGGTGATGTTCGGTGTTCGCTGAAGTTCGGTGCTGTTCGGCGGTGTTCGGTGATGCTCGGTGTTCGCTGAAGTTCGGTGCTGTTCGGTGATGTTCGGCGATGTTCGGTGATGTTCGGTGTTCGCTGAGGTTCGGTGCTGTTCGGTGCTGTTCGGCGATGTTCGGTGATGTTCGGTGATGTTCGACGATGTTCGGTGATGTTCGGTGTTCGCTGACGTTCGGTGCTGTTCGGTGATGTTCGGTGATGTTCGGCGATGTTCGGATATGTTCGGTGTTTGCTGAAGTTCGGTGCTGTTCGGTGATGTTCGGCGATGTACGGTGATGTTCGGTGTTCGCTGAAGTTCGGTGCTGTTCGGTGATGTTCGGCGATGTTCGGTGATGTTCGGTGTTCGCTGAGGTTCGGTGATGTTCGGCGATGTTCGGTGATGTTCGGTGTTCGCTGAGGTTCGGTGATGTTCGGTGATGTTCGGTGTTCGCTGAAGTTCGGTGCTGTTCGGTGATGTTCGGCGATGTTCGGATATGTTCGGTGTTTGCTGAAGTTCGGTGATGTTCGGTGATGTTCGGTGTGACTGACTAAGGCAAGACCCGACTATGAACAAACTTGTTCTCGTTTCCAGCAAGTAGCGACGGTACAAAGCACTACGCTCTCGAGCCGTGCCGAAGTCTGTCACAACGCGGTCTATTTATCCGTATGCTGCCATTAACCTTCTGGGAATTATAGCGTTGCGTGTGGTTTATGTAGACTCGGCTGTTGACTACGTTGAATGTGCTGGCTGTATGTGTGCGTGTGTGTGTAGGTATGGCTGTTGGTTGAGTTAAGCGCACAGTGGTGTAGTAAGGCAGTGGCGTAGTGTGCGGGGTGCAAACTTGTAACGGGGATCACCGTTACAAAACCTATTTTATATTTTCGAAATACATAAAAATGTTTGCATCATTCAATCGCCCTTCATATATATACGCCATGAATGGACATGGAAATAACATTTAAAATTTTGATGAGCGAGATAGTGTAAATAGCGTAAACGTCGACAAAATTATGACCTCTTTGAATTCTGAATATTTTAAAAACTTTTATTAACTAAGAGAAATAAATAAAACGTGTACATATTTACTTCAACTACTTTAAGTATGTTATGATTAGCGCCAAAGGCCAACCCTCATTCACACAGGTAGATTTACATTCTAGCTTACATTACAAAATAGGATTGGCTCAGATGAGAACCCTTATTATTTTTAAATTTTTAATGAAAAAAATCAAACACTTCCAAACATCGAAGAATAGTTTTATCTTTTCTTAAGCAGGAATAAAATGCATTTCTCCATTTCATATTGATCCATTAAAAAACAGTTGGATCAATTTACGAATCGAACTTGGCGCAGTGCAGTTTTTTTGGACTGTTTGCTCCAACGCACAGATAGCTGACGCTGACTGCTAACCATATTGAAGCTATCGTCTACTTGAAATGTCACTCTGGCTGTAGTTTCACTGGCAATAGCCGGGCGGGCTAACACTTTGACTGTTTTGTTTGAGGTATTTTAAGTTTGTAACTTTTTTGTCTAATCCGATCAAGTGCCGAAAAACGGAAGTAGCAAATAATTTGAAGTAGTTCGATATTGGCAATTCAGAGATTTATTCGGTTACTACCAATACTTAAACCTCCAATTCAAACGGTATTAAAAAAAGTTATTTTCATTTCTGTATAACGAAAAATAAAATAAAAATGCTAATTTTATCTTCTTTATGTAAATATCTAAGTTTTAACGTCCTATGTGAGCAAAAAACAATATCATACAAATTATACAATATTGCTCTAAAAATACTGATTTGTTTTTGACTTTTTCAGCTCTAGTTTCAAAGAAAAAAATTAAAACTACACATTTTAAATGATCCCATATAGTATAATGAACTACTTAAAAAACCATTGATAAAATAAGAAATCCCAGATTTAGGGAGAGGCAACTGCCCCTTCCCCTGCCTACGCCCTTGAGTGGCACTAAAATTTTTTTCCATTACCATTACGTATTAATGGTAGTGCAATTTGTTTTCCATTGCCATTGCATATTAATGGTAATGCAAATTTGATTGCATTAACAGTAGGTGGTTAGTGGTAATGGAAAATGCCCATGTATGGTATTGGCCAACTGAAAATATCTTTGTCGGGAGATATTCCAAAAAAAAAATAATGCATTTACCTCAAGATGTTTAACTATTATTAGAAGAATAGTTTATAACAGCGATGCTCACCAAAAAATTATTTGAAGAGTGCAAAAACAGTAATCAAAACAACAACAGCAACAAAAAGCAACAACAAAAAATTTTAAATCTGGATGCAATGAGGAGACTATAATAAACAATATAAAAATAATTTATTTTGATGCAATATAAAAAAGTAGCTAACTGCAAATATTCAATAACTTCTTCTAAATGTGTATTCGCACAATGAAAAATATAAAGAATACGACGCATGCTTTTAACGTCTACAATGTGAATGCCAAAAACAGTGCAAAACAGCCGCGATCGATCGTGCCAAAGAACAAAAACAACAAAATGCAAACACAGAACAGCTATCGATGGTTCGCAAGAACAAAAGCAATAACATTAAGAAGCGAGGCTGAAATTGCAAACTGAATACGGCGAATTACAACAATCATGAAAATATTAAAGTTTTTGTAAAAGACTGGAAACAGTGGAAGGAGTAAGGCGCTGGCCATAGCTGGTTTATAATATAAATAAAAAAAAGAGAGATAAAAATAAAAAAATAAAAATAACATTAAAAAAGTTATAAAAAATAATGTAATAGAAAAGTAAGCTCTAAATATGAAAACATTTCAATCAAACCTAATGAAAATATTTTAAAAAACTATAACTTATACAGATTTAGTAAAAAGTTTTAAAAATGGCGCAATATAAATGGCAAATAAATATTTTGACGTATAGTTTTCAGTTCAGTTTTTTCAGCTTTTTTGTTCCAAACATGAAAAAAAAACAATATTCGACCTTTTTTGAACAAAATACACAGCTTAAGATTATGATAAAACTATTCACTTGAAATCCTAAGCCCGAACTCTCAGCAAACTTCCACTTCTAGCAAACAATTTCATAAACAAAACTTTTACTATTATTTGTAGTTTAAAAACTTTTCCACGGCTGCTGATTCAAATTTTATTCAAAGCACCAAAAATAAAATTATGTATAAGTTTTTCGAAAATTGAAAAATCGCAATTCTGGTAGTTCTCCTAAAATTTCCATGTTTTTAAAACTTTTTGAAAGAAAAGTTTATTTAAAAAACGAGGTTTTATAATAATAAATTTTTTTCCATATAAATCACTCCTTAAATTTAAAGTCGAAATTGGGTCTGTCAAATTTTATCCGATCAGTTTAAAATTTAGTATCTACCTACTTTAGATAGAATCCTGATAAGATTTTATTTTTTCTTCTTAATTAATTTTTAATTGATATTAATCACTACAACTTCAGTGTTAGCATCACGTTAATTACACTGTACAACAAATTGAAGGTCATTGCCTCGGGGATAAGCCAAACAAACCTCAAACTATAGTATTTGACACCTGTAGCAAAAGCCCGAATATCCTTTTGCTCCACTTCGTCACAATTATTTTGAACAGTGGTTTGAAACTAGATTTTTTTGGTTAAAAATAGTGGGTGTTTTTTATAGAGTAATACAAGCTTAAATCATAATAAAACATAGTAATATAATATATAATATATAATATATAATATATAATATATAATATATAATATATAATATATAATATATAATATATAATATATAATATATAATATATAATATATAATATATAATATATAATATATAATATATAATATATAATATATAATATATAATATATAATATATAATATATAATATATAATATATAATATATAATATATAATATATAATATATAATATATAATATATAATATATAATATATAATATATAATATATAATATATAATATATAATATATAATATATAATATATAATATATAATATATAATATATAATATATAATATATAATATATAATATATAATATATAATATATAATATATAATATATAATATATAATATATAATATATAATATATAATATATAATATATAATATATAATATATAATATATAATATATAATATATAATATATAATATATAATATATAATATATAATATATAATATATAATATATAATATATAATATATAATATATAATATATAATATATAATATATAATATATAATATATAATATATAATATATAATATATAATATATAATATATAATATATAATATATAATATATAATATATAATATATAATATATAATATATAATATATAATATATAATATATAATATATAATATATAATATATAATATATAATATATAATATATAATATATAATATATAATATATAATATATAATATATAATATATAATATATAATAAAACGGGCTTTATTGGATAGAAAATTTTAAGAAATTAATCTTTAAATACGATTTCGGCCATGTGGCCGCCACGGCAGGCGCGTATAAGGCGCAATCTGGAACACCAATTTTAACAAACTTTTCGCAGCATTTGCGGCCGTATCTCGCCGATAACTCTTCGAATGTGTATTTCCAGGTGTTCAATTGCTTGTGGTTTATCGACGTAGACAAGTGACTTTACATAACCCCAAAGAAAATAATCCAATGGGGTTAAATCACACGATCTTGGGGGCCATTTGGATTGGGCCATTTCGTGAAATTATTTTTTGTCCAAAGTTTCCTTGATTAAATCAATTGTAGCGCCCGCTGTGTGGCATGTGGCTCCGTCCTGTTGGATTCACATATCAGCAAGATTAATGCCAGCTAATTGAGGTACGAAAAAACTTCAAACCATGTTCCTATACCGTTCACCATTGACAGTAAAATTCTGACCATCATTGTTTTTGAAGACATATGGGCCAAAGACTCCGCCAGCCCATAAAGCGCACCAAACAGTAATTTTCTGTGGATGTAATGGTGTTTCGACAAAAGCTTGTGAATTCTTCTCACTCCAAATACGACAATTCTGTTTATTTACGTACCCATTCAACCAAAAATAGGCTTCATCGGATAATAAAATTTTTCATGGAAATTCAAAATCAATATCAATTTTTGCTTCAGCCCATTTGCCGAATCGGCGGCGCATACGATGGTCGTTTGGCTTTAATTCCTGCACAAGTTGAATCTTGAAAGGTTTTATGCCAAGATCTTTTCGTAAAATCTTCCATAAAGTGGAAGAACACAACCCCAGTTGCTGAGAACGGCGACGAATTGATTGATTAGGATCATCATCAATGCTTTCCTGTATAGCGGCTACAGATTCTTCAGTGCGCACTGTTCGGCATCTCATGGAATGCACATTATCAGTAAAAGTAAATGTGGTCCGAAAACAATCTATTGTTCTCCTGAAGGACAATTATGTACGCCATAAAATGGACAAAGTGCACGATAAGTTTGACGAACAGAACCATTATTTTGATTAAAAATTTCCGCAATTTGTACGCGTTGCTCTGGTGTAAGTCAATTCATAATAAAATTTCAAAGCAAATTAAACAAAAAGCAACTATCAACTGTTAAATGGGTGATCAAATAAAGCAGTGATACCAACTCAAAGTTGTGTCACTCTATAAAAAACACCCTACATAATTACACAATAGCAAAAATCATGTTGAGGGCTTATATTCAAAAGTGTACATCTACAAAAACACAAGGTTTCAAGAGAGCGTAAGAACTGTTTATTCGCTAAGTAACAACAATTTTAATGAATCCATCTTCTATTATGTTAAAAAACAGACACAGTTTCGATAGTATCGTAAGTATAGACGTAGAATTCCTTTTTATACAGTAATATAGAAAAATTCTGATTTTTTTACATATATTTCTCAAAACTATTTTAAAGCATTTCTTCTACTAAATACAAATTATTCAAAAACAAACTTGTTGCTGTTGTCCTTCTTCAAACTTACCTGATAAAAAAAGCTCACAATTAAATTCATGTAAAAATTTGTTTTGTTTTATAAAAAGTTTTCGTTTGATATTTTTGGTAATGAATTTGTTGTTCTTGTTCATTTGTTTTCTTGGTTAAAACTTAATGTAATTCAAAGATATCTTTAATTTATGGAAATAAATATGGGTAAATATGATTTATTTATTTTTTATTTTATTTTTATTTTTGATTTACATATGTATAGTTTAAAAGTAATTTAAAATTAAAATTTTAGTTAACAAAATAAATGTTTAATATGGAAAAAATATAATGCATAATATTAATAATTCGAACTTATTATAGTATTTAAAAATTAAATGGAGTTTTTAAAGCACAACGCATGCTTAGTAGCGCATGCGCAAATGTGCGTAGTAGTAGTATACATACTTACTGCCTCTGTAGCTACACGCATCAGTATTCTCTATTGTATTTATCTTGCTGAAAATAAACATTCGTTTTATTCGTACTCCAACTCATGGCAGAATAACCAGGTAGGGCCGACTCGGAGAGGAATGAAGTAGAAAGCAGAGATAAGCGAGCTAGTTTTCAAAATCAGCTGTTCATGTCGAGTAAAAATTAAGAACCTCTAAAAAATTTCAGCTTACTGAACCAACAACAATTACCAAGCAAATTTTAAACAACGACGCACAGGGAAGAGCATGATCACAGCGGCTGAGCAGCGTTAGAAGAGATGAACCGGATCGTCCACAGAAAATAAACAGAACTTTGCTTACTATGTACTGCTTTTCACTCGTCACACACGAAATTTCTCGAACTTGCGGCGAAAGCAATTATTGCTCCGAGAGCAATATTTCTCTTGCTCTGGTAGCAAGATCTCTTTGTCCCGCTTTTCACTCAGCAATAATTGTCTTTGTCGCAAGCAGTTTGTCGATTGTTTTCCCACATGAGGGGATTACGAAAGTCCCCTTTAAACCCGAGTAGTAAACAAACTACTTGCGGCGAAAGTAATTATTGTTCATAGAATTGCCGAGTGAAGAACGGCCCTTTGCAGCACATTCAGAGCCAAAACAACAATATCAGCAGCTAGTAGCAACATTGCCAGTAATGTTTCAAAAATCCTCTTCGTGGTAATTTTTAATTGCCCTTAGGAATTTTTGTTTTTGGGAATACCTATTCAATTTTCTAATTCAGCGTGGTATTTTTTAATTGGCCTGGGAATTCAGTGGGGTGTTTTTTGAATTTTCGTGGGAGTTTGGTAATATTTTTCTTAATTTTTTTTTCTTTTTTAGTAAGCAAAAATTCTTTGTGGTATTTCTTAATGTTTTTTAAATTATTTGTACATATGGGACTTATAGTGGTATTTGTTAATGCCAATGAGATTTTTGTGGCAATTTGAAATGCATATGAAATTTGTGGTGGTATTTTTAAAACGCGTGGTATTTTTGTGGTAATTTTTAATGATCGTGGGATTTTTGTTGATATTGTTTTATTGCGGTAGAAACTTTTTTGTTTTATCTTTACCATGGTAATTTTTGTTGTATTTAATTTATGTTACTGTTCAAAAAGGGATCTTTTATTGTTTTAAATTTTAACTGGCAACCTTGGCTAGCAGTAGTTCATTTTTTTGTAGCCACATACTGGCTCTCTAGCTACATGCATCTGTATTCTATATTGTATTACAAACCAACAAGCCATGAATGACACTGTTCCCGCTAAACGATACCAAAAACGGCAGCGTCTGATTTTCTGGTATGAAAACGCCATGTGTTTGTACCTTTGAACCGTTATCTATGTATTTGTAAAGTCCTTTTTTATATTTATCAAGAATCGAATTGAAATTTATGTCATATTCGCTTGATGCGTCGTTTGTTCTTGTCTTTTTCCCCTCTCTTTTTCACCTGTTCGCCAAAAAACTCTGAAATATGCATTGAATTTTGTATTGAAATCAAGGTAGTGCAGTTGAGTTGCCGTTTATTGTTTAGTTTTTTGTTGCAACTTAATAAAAACCATTTTAAGAAAAGGTTACAATTGTTTAACAACAAATAAAATTCACAACTTAATACACAACTTAAAGTTTTCTTTGTGACCCTGTTATTTATTATGTTGATTTCCTATGATTTAAATACAAATTCTAAATGTTTAATAGCTTAAATCATTCTTGACAAATTCTAGTTGTTTGATAGTTTAAATTTGTTTATTGAGCTTCAGGTCAGGTTAGAACAATTAATTGCTCTAACTAGTTAATCAATCAGCTAACTAATTAATCAGCTAGTGATGTTTTCCTTTTGATATTGAAAATGTTGTTGTTGTTGTTTCTTTCGAATAAATTCGCTAAACCAATTAATTGTTCTTACCTGACCTTAAGCTCAATAAACGATTTTAAAGTATCAAACAACTAGAAATGTATTAAAAATCAAGAATGATTTTAACTATCAAACATTTAGAATTTGTATTTAAATCATAGAAAATCAACATTAATATACAACTTAATAAATGGTACGGTTATATATGAAACACACAATGCATAGTTTGCTGAAAACGAAACGGTCCGCTTCAGTACTTTTAAAAGTGCTCACGGTTTTCAACCGAGCCGATTGGCTATCTGGGAAACGAAAAAAATGAAAGCAACTGATGTGTATTTATATATGTATGTTTTACATACATATTAATAAAAACAACAACAACAATAACAACAGCAAGAACCAAAACAGCACAACAAGGAACGACATTATTACGAACCAAACGAACACACACAACAATAACAACCATAAAAACAACATAAGCAGCTACTGAAGCAGCTTGTGCATTCCTCATACGAATATACAATGAATTTTTTGTCTTCTTAGATTTTGCTATTTTATTAGATATTCGTTTTATTCCCACTAAAACTGATATTTTGGCATTTTACTTTTCTTTGTACGATGAATATTAAAGGCTGTAGCTATACCCCAAAGTGTCAAATATCACTTTGAAAAAATTCGTGAAAATGACCCCCACACAAACCGCGCTGTAAGACGTAATTCTACGTCAAAAAGTTTCTACATAATGCCATAACTAAAAAATTTCTTATATTTCGCGTTATTTTAGCTGTTATTGCAGATTTTCCATTTGTTTTGCTTTAGTAGGTAGTTCAGTGTAATCTTGACCAAAATCCACTTTAAACAATGCTACCACTTAGTGAATACTTTCGGATACAATAAAATTCGGTCTAATACTCAAAACTCGAAAAAGATTAATACCTTTCAGCAATTTCATTTTAAACGTACCGGAAAAATAAAAATTACAAAATGACCATATCCGATTTGGGTCAAATTTTGCATGGAGCACCGCTGACGAAAATAAAAAACTTGAATTGGAGGAAACAAGTTTGGCATGATTTTTGAACGTGCCCAAAATTGACAAAAATCCAAAATAGAAATTTTTACGAAAACTTATTTTACCAGCTTTACGGAAAAAATTATTTTAAATTTTTAAATAGTGTTCTTCGAATTCATTCTTAGAAATTAATTACCTCACAGCAAGGAATAGAGACACCAAAATTTCCCAACAGTATTTTTAGATAAAAGTGCGTTGCATTTCGTTTTGAATTTTAGTTCAAACTTAACATTTGGTTAAGAAATGTTTGACATATGAATTTGCCTGCTTTATGGTTCTTAAAAAAATCATAGCTCAAATATAATGCATAAAAGGCTTTTAAATAATTAAGTTGTTAGTTTTATTTATTTATTTATTTAGTAGCTCAAGTCTTTTGTTTATGCCTGTATTAAGAATGGAAACATTTTATTAAACGTCTTTTAATTTCAGAATTTTACATGATAATTTTAATTAACCTTGTTGTGGTTCTTTGTATTTTGGATTTGGGAATTTATCATTAAAAATAAAAAGTAAAAAGTTTTTTAAAAAATAAGCTTTTATTTAAAAAGACGTGAACTTAAAATAAAAAAATAAATTTAAGTGATATTTGTCATATACTGTAGGTATATTCTTGGTGCAGAGGAACCTCTCTCTTGGTTACTCATCATCACAGTATAAACGTACGTAAATTGGTAAGTTCTAAAGACTTATTTAGAATTTTCCAAATACATTTATGTTTAAAAGCTTGAGGCACCAATGTCCGCGATCCGTTATACAGGTTTACAACACAATATCAGTGCCTTAAGCTTTTAAATATAAATATATTTGAAAAATTCTAAATTTATATAAGTCCTTAGAACTTACCAATTTACGTACGTTTATACTATGATGATGAGTAACCAAGAGAGGGGTTCTTCTGCACCTAGAATATACCTAATGTATACATATATGACAAAAGTCACCGAAATTTATTTTTCTTTTTAGTTCACGTCTTTTTAAATAGAAGCTTATAATTAACATCTTTTATTTTCAAAACTTATGGAGATATAGCATTTTATTTATTTGTGGGCGGTAAAAGGGGGTGTGGCCAAATGTTTTTCATAAACCCATGCTTTATTTGATGAAACTTTACTGTTTAAATTTCAGCTAAATAAGCCCCGTAGTTTTAGAGATGTATCATTTTTATGGATTTGTGGGCGGTAAAAGGGGGAGTGGCAAAACATTTCCCTTTTTTATCCTCTACTTGAAGGAAATTTATTGCCAAAATTTCAGCTGAATCGGTAAAGCTAAAAAGAGCTGAAATTTAAATTTTTGTTGTTAAATATTTTTATGTTGCAGGCTGTAGTTCCACTGTCATATTATTGTAACTTCATTAGGGTATTGAAATACTCAATCAGAGATTAACTTTTTGATAAAAACAAATTCTATTAAATAGCTACTTTCACTTACACAGTTCGACAAAATTTACTAAAAGCATGCATTTTTCAAATGACCTAGTGTAAGTTGTAGGTCTGGTCAAGTTTAACACGAAACGGTGCATACAAATTGTCTAACATCGTCGAAATTTTGACTTACCGTCAAAAAACTGCGTTTGCTCTTTGTCAAGATAATACAGACTTTCAAATGATATATAATAATTTGTGGAATTTGTATACTTTCTATGTACATTTGTCAAGTAAATGTTAATTTTTTGATATATTTTCCAACTTATTTAACTTTGTCGATGTTTTTTCGACACAATTTCTTCAAAAAACATAGCAATCGTATAAATATTAAAAAAACGTACATTTATTTTACGAGTAAATTGAGTGTTCGTTATTCAAAATAGACCAAAAGTTGACAAAATGATGGGACTTTATTTAAAAGCGTTTTTTTTAAATTTACATTTAACTTGTTGAATTTATTTGTTTCCAATAAATTGTAAATTTGAATAAATTAAAATGAAAAAGTATATATTATCTTTACGAAGAAACTGGCATAAAATCTTGCATGAATGATAGCAAAACTGGTTTATTTCTGGTTATACCAGTTATGATCATAACTGGTCAAAATTTTCAGGGTGTTAGACAACTTTTATGCACTGTATTGTGTTGTACTCGACCAGACCTACAACCAACACTAGGTCATTTCAAAAGTGCAAAATGACTGTTACATCTTGTTAAGCTAGGCTTAAAATGGTAAAAAGCTACCATGAAAATGGTAAAAAATGGTAAAAATATGGTAAAAACCTTCTCTTTAACAGTAAAATATTTTTTTATAACAGATTCTACCGTTTTTTTTATTGTATCAATTTTTCCCGAAAACTGAGAAATATTTATTTAATCTACATAATAAAAATAAAATGGTGTTCGTTGGTAGCTACATAACTCATGAACAACTTCACGGATTAAGCTGAAATTTTGGCAGTAGATTTTTATCCAACTCTAGATGGCTTACAAAAAATTTTGCCACACCTCTTTTACCGCCCAAAGCTCAGTAAAAATTGCATATTTCAGAGGGTTTTGTTCGTATAAAACTAAAACTTGGTAATTTCATTTGTATGGTTACTGTCGCCAAACGTACTGAAAATGGGTTTGCCGCCCACAAATTAATGAAAATGCTATAATTCCGACGGTGCTGGTCGTATAAGACTAAAATGTGGTAATTCAGTTTCTATGCTTAATTTCAGTAAGTGTAATTAAAACGGGCGTGGCCTAATTTTATCTACGCCTACTTTTAAAAAATTATTAAGACTCTAAAACTACTGGACCGATTTAGCAGAAATTTTGGAAGTATATTGCTTCTGAGAACGAGATAGTTAACGGAAATTTTTTGCCACACCCCTTTTTACCGCCTACGAATCATAAAAAATTCTATTTTTCAGACGGTTCTGATCGCATTAGACTAAAATTTGGTAATTTAGTTCGTATGCTTACTGTCGGGAACTGCACTAAAAATGAGCGTGGTCACATAATATATAAACGCCCCTTTTTTTTAAATCTATATAGTAAAAAGGAAATGGTATTCGTTGGTAGCTTCAGCACTTATGAATGACTAAACGGATTAAGCTAAAATTTTGGCGGTAGATAATTTCCAAATTCAATAAGGCGTGGTCGAACTATAACTACGACTACTTTTTAGAAATCATTAAGACTCTAAAACTACTGGGTCAATTGAGCTGAAATTTTGGTAGTCGATTTGTTTTAAGTACGAAACAAGTACGTGGAAGACCAAAAATTTGTCACACCATCTTTTACCACCCACAAATAAACAAAAATTCTATGTGTCGGACGGTCGAAAATTTTACGGATTCTATATTTTGCTTGAATTAGAATTAAATTTGTTAATTTAGTTCATGTGGCTACTTTGGAAAATATTTTTCGATTAAAATGAAAATTTTTATATGGCAGCATGGCAGTGTGTGGCAGGACAACGACCGCCGGAGAATACTAGTTTTATTATAAAAAAACCTTGAATTTTTAAGTCTATGAAACTGCAAAAAGCTTTGCTTCTCGCGTGTCCAACGACGCATCTGTTTCTTTTTTTTTAAAGACTTAACTTTTCTAGAGCCCAAAAGTTATAAACTTAGTATTTTTTGTTGCTCATTTAATTTTGATGACTTCCTCACACCTCCGCCATATAATATTTAACAAATTTCTACAAGCATTGAATGGCGGATTTAGAATTTGCCAGAGCGGTAGGGTTAAGTTAGAAAAAAAAAACCCAAAAAAAAAATAAAAATTATATACAGTTGATATTATTTTTGTAAGTTTTCTATATGACCTTTTCTTTAGTATTATGTTGATTTTCTATGATTGAAATACAAATTCCAAATGTTGGATAGTTTAAATCATTCTTGATTTTAAATACAATTTCTAGTTGTTTGATAATTTAAAATCGTTTATCAAGCTTTACCGTTTATCAAACAATTAATTGCTCCAACGAAATTTTTCCAAAGAAACAACAGCAACAATAGCAACAACATTTTTCAATATGAAAAGAAAAACATCACAAGCTGATTTTATTGCAATTTTGGCCCTGCTACAGGCTTAATCAGAAATCTTTGTGAAGCCACCACCTGGGATCGAACCCGGGCGTGAAACGCCGTGCCAGCGCATTAGCGCACTGCACCACAGAGGCGATGAGATTTCATTGTCAATTTCTCAGTTTTTTTCTTCCTTTCATACTTTTTGCCTTGCTGTTCTTTTTTGCCTTCTTTAGTTTTTTATGCTTATGTTATGATTTTTATTTTACGAAAAAGACAACCCGAATCACCCTGAGTAATTTTTTTTTTAATTTTGAGAATGACCTCTTAATGCAAATATAAAATGGTTTAAACAAGCACATTTTAAGTGTAAAAAATATTAAATAAAAAAAGTTATATCATATATTATATTCGTATGTCGCGTGATATTCAAGAACATTGAAATCTTTAATCGGCTTCTAAGATATCTGGAGTTCTCCTTGATCGATTTCGATGAATCTTGATTCATTATGATCCTTATAGACTCTGTTAAGCACAATACTTATAAAAAGCCAAAAAACTTTTATATTTTTTTGTATGGCTGAAAGTTTCGGCAAAAAAGGGGGTTGTACATTTTTTTTTAACGCATGCCATTTTTTTATTTTTTATTTTTTTTTTATTTTTTTTTTATTTGCGTAGGTTGCGTGCTCAACTACAATCCTTAACTCAAGAATGCACTTAGATTTTTTACTTTCAGACGCTTTGTTTATGCTGGAGACGAGAAGCCAATTGCGACAATTTTTTAAACACGCTAACTTCAACGCCCTTTAGAAAATTAACAACTATAAATGCAATTGTTTTTTATTTTTGCATGAATAATTCTCATTATGTAAAAAATTTGAATCATTAAAATTAATAATACTTGGTAAAACAATTAATAAAAAAGGCGTTTTTTATAGCTACACACTGTAATAGTACCTTTATTAAAATTGATCAGGGTTTGTGTATGTTCTAACTTGCACTTCTCAATAGTGTTGTTATACAGAGTCGTTGTTTTTGTTGTTGCCTTCTTTCATAACTAACAAGACCTAAAGCTCTAAACTATTACCATATGAAATCATCAGAGGTCATTAATTATATAAATCTTAAATAAATATCATTTTAAAGTGGAGGTTTGATTAAGCATTTTAGTGCCATGCTTAATCTGTGTATTTATGGTACACCAGGTTTATTTTAAATCGCCTTTTGAAAATTGTGTATGATACTATTCAAGTATTTCATATATTTTACCTCTCCTATGTCGTTTACAAGTAGAGATAAAATGTAATGTTCAGATTCATTTGAAATTGCTGTTTAAAGATTACCATCAGATAGGAATCTCATGCAAATGCATGTTTTTACTGTGCATCTTAAAATGAAAATGGTTAAGTTATCTTTACGAATCATGAAATTTCCTTTAATTGTTGGTGCATATTTTTGCATATTTATTATATCTCTGTATATTTTGCACTAAATGCATGTGGTTTTTGCATATTTTTGCATTTTTGATTTGCAACCATTTAAATTTAGTGCGACATATTTTGGGAAAAGATAACACCGTACTACACTTATCGGGAGTAAATAATATGCACGTGAAACTAGAGACAATGGATTGTAAAATTAAGTTCTCACATTTTCTCTAGAATGCCAGAATTTTTTAAAAGGACTTTTTAGTTACATAAAGGCATTGTTTAAAAAATATTTAATTTAATACTTAAAACCTTCAAAACAAGACAATATGGATATTATTTGAAGGAGGACAATCTTTTTTATCAGAATTACGAAGTGACAATACATCCCTACCAAATATGTAGATTAGTTTAATTGGCTTATGTTTTATTTGAAAATTTATGGAACTAATTTTTATTTTGTTTGAAGTAAAAAGACTTCCATTATTTTTCATAAAAGAGATTGCCTTCTTTTATTTGATAGCCATATTATCATGTTTTTTAAGGTTTTAAGTAGTTAAATTAATTTTTTAAACAAATACTTTTTTAATTTAAAAGCACTTTTTAAAAATCCTAAGTGTAGTATAAAAACCAGTGTAGCATAGTAAAACCAACAGCTTAAAAAACTCTAGAACGAGCTGCGCTTCATGGTTATTCTACGTGCTGTTTGGCTGCTCTCTCATTAACACAGTGTTGCATTTCATAAACCATACTTCATACTTCGTCATAAGGAAGAGTGTGGCATCTAGCATGAAAATCAAAATAAGTTTTTTTGTTTTTTCTTAACCATCTTTTTTCCATCTTCAAGAAATAAAGAAATAAAAATTACGAATTTTTCGCTCAATTGCTTATGCTGTTATGACACTGGCTTTTTCAGAATCTGAAAAATATAAAGTGAGCAGCACACAAAAAAAGCGATGCATTTTTCAATGCCTGTGAAGAAACAACATCAAGTGGCAAAAAATCCTAAACTGTAAATTTTTAATACTAGAAAAAGTCGAAAATTGTTCACTGTTTTTAACTGCTAGTGGCTGAAAATTGAAATTCAATATTAATTTTTGACTTTTGCATTTGTTTTGTTAAATTTTCATTTGTTGTGGTTGCAAATTACGGAAAAGTTTAATCATTTTGTGTTTTCTGGTGTTCTTGTGCGATATATTAAACAACGACACTCCAGTAGCAAAAGCAAATACAATTGTTGCCCACACCTACTACGCTGCCACAATAAATTGTGTTGGAACAGAAAGTTGGTTTCTAGCAATAAAGCAACAATCTGACCCCGTTGCAATGCATTCCGTGCTGTCCACTGTCCGCAAGCGCTACTGCAGCAGCTGACCTGCAACTAAGACAGACCACAAACAGCTGACGCAGCAAGCTAGCTAACCTCAACGAAAAATAAAAAAGTAAAAAGAAAAATAGTAAAAGTTGCCCAAAAAAAGTAAAAAATAGTAATAGCCCAAACAGAATAGGCATAGCCAACACGTAGCGAGCTGTCGAAAACGTAGCCAATGAAATGTTGTGCACAGAATAGAATTTGTGTTGATAACGCAGATAGAGGTTTATGCTTACAATGTTTTGTTATTTTTTGCTAAATTAATAGATTCAGCCTTTAGTATATATTAATTTGTTTGTTTTTTTACTAATATGTTTTAGTCAATTTTAAGTTTTCTAATTTAAACTATGTATTTTGACATTTCCCTACCGTTGGCTGCGGCAAAAGTTAAAAGTTCGTGTGTACATTTTTGTGTAGGCTGCGTTCGCTACGTGTTGGTTATTTTCATTATGTTCATTTATAGGGTTGCTAGGCAACCAACTTCTATGTTGACATTTCTTCTGTTGGCTGCGTGTTGGCTATGCTTATTCTGTTTGGGCTATAAGATTTTAAAAAATACTACAACAAGCCAGTGTCATAACAGCTTTAATATTTTAACCTGAAATATCATATCTACACAAATAACAGCAATCAGTCAAACAAAAAACGCAGTATCTGCATAATCAGAGATAAAAAAGCGGTATCTACAGGCAGATACTGCGTTTTTCCTTTCCATTTGTATTTGAAGTTAATGTTTTTTAAAATGTATTTAATTCTTTATTTTTGTCCGCCAAAAAATCTTTTAGATATTGATTTTTTATACACAACATATTGGTTTTTTATTAAATATTCTTGTGCATAATATAATGGTTTTAAAAATATCACAAATATATAACAAAAAAGCTTTTTACTATATTAAACGTACATTTAATGTAGATACTAGAACTTTCAATCCCGAAGGGTTTGGGCGCATCTCAGGATTTTTCGGGATCCCGAAATGCAAAATTTTTAAAATAATGGCTTTAGCTGTATTAAAAGCAGGGACAGTCAATAACTCTTTCTATTAATTTCTGCGTTTTGGCAAAAAGAATACTTTTTTAAATCAAAACGTAATGGTTATTCATCCTTAAAATTTTAAAAAATACTTAAAAGTTTATAAGACGTTTGAAAGACACTAAGACGAAATCATAATTTCTAATGCAGACAACACAGTTGTAAGAAATAAGGAAAAAATTTAAACTATAGTTGGAAGATAAAGTCTTATTCTGAAATCGCATTTTGTGCTTTAAGGTGAAACACTTGTTAATTTATTATTGAAAAAATATCTGACTTAATCAGATCAAAAAAATTAAATTAAGAAATAACGATAATGATATGATGATTTTAAATAATAATTACAAATATTTTCTAAATTTTTAAATTATTAAATTAATATTAAAATTAATTTATTTAACCCTTTCAGTGGATTTGCCCAATATATTGGACATGTCAAAAAGAAATTGGTAATTTTATTTTGCAATGCTTTTTTTAAATTAATTCGTTTGTACTATGAAAAAAAGATGAATACACATGATAAAAATACATTTACAGAGATATTTGACATTCAAGTCAGTTCGATTTTCGATTTTGTGCCGAAATAAAGCAAAATAATTTTTTTTTTTGCCTATTTTATAAGAAAAAATCAAACGTACAATAATCAAATTTATGATTTTTTATCTTTTTATTACTAAGAGTTACAAAAACAGAGACAAAGGGTTGAAAAACCTTCAAAGTTTAAAAAAAAATTTTGTGCCGAACAGGAGCTAAACCAATTCTTTCATTGTACAGTCTTGTAACGCGTAAGTAGCGCAGGTAAAAATCAAAGGTATGCATTTTTATCTTTTAAGGACCTTAATGATAGGAATATTACCACAAAAAAATTATTTTGTTCTCAGCTTAGCCTAGCTATTGAAAGGGTTTATAAAAAAGTTCTGATTTCTTATATTTCAGAAAAGTTCAACTTTTATTTTAAAATAAATTTATCTTCTTAAAAATTTAAAAAAAATAAGACTTCTTATTCAAGTAAATTAGTTTGCTGTTAGTAAAACGTATGATGTGAATAAGATATTATTTTTTATAGTAAAAAAATATAACTTACTTTACTTAGTTGGCGCTACAACCGTACGTCAGTCTTGACCTCATCTAAGAATTTGCGTCAGCCATTTCTGTCTTTCACTTGCTGGCGCCAGTTGGAAATTCCAAGCTTCGTCAGATTGTCCTCTACTTGGTCTTTCCAATGAAGATGCGGTCGTCCTCTTCTGCGTTGACCGCCGCTGGGTACCTAATCGAATATTTTCTTCACTGGAGCATCGTCTTTCATGCGATGAACATGACCTAGCCAGCGAAGCCGCTCGATTTTAAAGCGCGTGATTTTCGTTCGTCGAGAGAGGGCTCTGCTTCTCAATTGCCTACTGAGCCCAAAGTAACACCTGTTGGCAAGAGTTATTCTTCGTTTGATATCAATGCTGATGTCGTTGGTTGAGTTAATGCTGGATCCCAGATAAACGAAGTTCTTCACAACCTCAAAGGAAGTATTGTCAACTGTAACGTGGGTTCCAAGACGCTGGGACTGTTTGTTAGTTGACACCAAGTATTTCGTCTTATCTGCATTCACTGCCATATCCATTTGACTTGACTCTTTTTCTAATCTGGAAAATGCTGCACTGGCTTCGAGCGTATTATGGCCAAAGATATCGATGTCATCAGCATACGCAAGCAGCATAACACTCTTGTAGAATATTGTGCCACTACGTCTCAGATCAGCAGCTCGGATGATCTTTTCCATCATAAAGGTCTCTATCCAGCTCTCAAGTAATTACTCAAGAAAAAAGTTACTTAAGTTTCTTGAGTGTAAAAAAGTAGTAGACAAGTAATTTTGACGGCGAGAGTTTTGACAGTTCCAGCATTGTATCACTTTGTATTGAAAATTTAGGCTGATTTGTTTTCATCAAACATTGAAATAAATTTGTTGCAATAAATATTGAAATAATTCATTAAATGAGTAATGGCTGAATTGCAAAGGTAAGTAATAGGGAAAAGCGTTTGTTTACATTTTATTACATTTTGTTTACATGTTGTCAGACCGCTTCTTCCGGACAGCTTTCGACCGCTTCTCGGAAGACATCTGCCCCTCAAAATTGACTGCCTCTTCTTCTCCCTCCGTAGAAATGTTCATGTGCATGTCTAAAATATTCTTTTATTAATTTTAAATCAATTAATCAATGATATCAATAAAATTATTTACCTTTGAATGTTGGTTGCAAAAATTTTACTTGAAGTAATAATATAACTTGCATATATTTCTTGACATTCACAGTGTTACCGTTGTCACTTTTCAATGAAAAAAAAGTAGTAAGAACAGAAAATTTTTCTTACGAGCTGGATTCTCTTTCAAGTAATTTTGACAAGGAAAAATTACTTTTCGATTACTTTTCAGATTTATGTATGAAAATAAGCTTTACTTGAGAGCTGGAAACAGGCCTTAAGGTTGAAAAAGTCGTACGATAAGGAATCACCTTGTCTGAAACCTCGTTTGGTAACAAATGGTGTGGAGAGGTGCTTCCCGATTTTAACTGCGCTGCTGGTGTTGCTCAGTGTCATCCTGCAAAGTCGTATTAGTTTTGCAGGAATGCCAAATTCAGACATGGTGGAGTACAGGTGCTTCCTTATTGGGCTGTCGAAGGCGGCTTTGTAGTCGACAAAAAGATGGTGGGTGTCGACTTGTTTTTCTTGAGTCTTCTCCAACATTTGTCGTAGCGTGAAAATCTGGTCGATGGTGGACTTTCCAGGTCTGAAGCCACACTGATAAGGTCCGATCAGTTCGTTTACAATGGCTTCAATCTTTCACATAAAACACTCGACAGGACCTTGTATGCGATATTAAGAAGACTTATCCCACGGTAATTGGCACAGAGAGTGGGATCGCCTTTCTTGTGGATTGGGCAGAGCACACTGAGATTCCAATCGTTCGGAATGCATTCATCTGCATAGAAGCTCGTGAATGCATTTAAGTAGAGCTTCGCCTCCGTCCTTAAACAGCTCAGCAGGTAAGCCATCAGCTCCCGCGGCTTTGTTATTTTTAAGCCGAGCTATAGCTGTCAGAACCTCATCATAGTCGGGCAGCGGAATGTCGAAGATGTCATCCGAAATTGGGGTTTCCGGAATATCATCTCTTTTCCGGGATTGTTGTCAGCGTCGCCATTTAGAAGCTTAGAGAAGTGCTCCCTCCATAACGTCAGGAGGGCCTTATTTCTGTCACCATACATCTCAATCTTCTCCTGCTCGCGCTTTTCTGCCTCTCTTTTTTTCCAACTGAAAATACGTCTCTCTTCCCTCCTCGCAAAAAAAATATAGCGCAGTAATAAATATATTGTTACTTGCAAAATTGCAGGAAAATTGAATAGCCTAGTAACCAGTCTTTGAAGATAACATTCAAAACAAACTAAGAAATAGACTTTCAATATAGAGAGATAAAGAAGAACAGGGTGATTTCAGTTATGAAAAAAAGCCATAGTTTACATTGCAGTTGCATTTATAGCTGATGAAAATTTTTAAATATTTTTGTGAATGAAAGCCCGGCATTTTGGGTTATGAATCCCAGGATTCCTGGACTGGAAATTGGTTCAGGAGCCCGAGATTTCAGGATTCCGGTATTGAAAGTTTTTGCAAATCCCGGGATTTCGCGAATTGAAATTCGTGATCCTGGGATTTTTTGGGATCCCGAAATTTTAAAATAATGGGATTATTACTAGCCCTTTCAGAGCGGTCAAATATCCGCTTTTATAATTCTAAATCAAAATTGTTAAATTTCAGATTCTTATTTTTTAAATTACTGAAAGATTTTTCCATATAATAAAGCTACTTCATTTTTCAATCTCCATCTCTCATCTTCTTTTATTTTTCCTCATAATCATATGCACACTGCTTTTATCTTCCATAAGAGGACTTTTGACCGCTGGAAAATATACTAATATATATACAGTTTGCATTGAATAAGTTATTTGCATTGCATATCGTAGATGGACTGTCCAAGTAATTTTCGACATTTTGGATTAAGCTGCTACAGGCGCGTATCCAGAAAAAAATTTCTAGGGGTTTTTTTAGACTTTTCCCAATTTTTTTAATATATAATATATATAATATATAATATATAATATATAATATATAATATATAATATATAATATATATATATAATATATAATAATAATAATATATAATATATAATATATAATATATAATATATAATATATAATATATAATATATAATATATAATATATAATATATAATATATAATATATAATATATAATATATAATATATAATATATAATATATAATATATAATATATAATATATAATATATAATATATAATATATAATATATAATATATAATATATAATATATAATATATAATATATAATATATAATATATAATATATAATATATAATATATAATATATAATATATAATATATAATATATAATATATAATATATAATATATAATATATAATATATAATATATAATATATAATATATAATATATAATATATAATATATAATATATAATATAAAATAATATATAATATATAATATATAATATATAATATATATATATAAATATATAATATATAATATATAATATATAATATATAATATAATATATATAGATATATAATATATTAATATATAATATATAATATATAATATATAATATATAATATATAATATATAATATATAATATATAATATATAATATATAATATATAATATATAATATATAATATATAATATATAATATATAATATATAATATATAATATATAATATATAATATATAATATATAATATATAATATATAATATATAATATATAATATATAATATATATAATATATTAAATATATAATATATAATATATAATATATAATATATAATATATAATATATAATATATAATATATAATATATAATATATAATATATAATATATAATATATAATATATAATATATAATATATAATATATAATATATAATATATAATATATAATATATAATATATAATATATAATATATAATATATAATATATAATATATAATATATAATATATAATATATAATATATAATATATAATATATAATATATAATATATAATATATAATATATAATATATAATATATAATATATAATATATAATATATAATATATAATATATAATATATAATATATAATATATAATATATAATATATAATATATAATATAAATATATAATATATAATATATAATATATAATATATAATATATAATATATAATATATAATATATAATATATAATATATAATATATAATATAATATATAATATATAATATATAATATATAATATATAATATATAATATATAATATATAATATATAATATATAATATATAATATATAATATATAATATATAATATATAATATATAATATATAATATATAATATATAATATATAATATATAATATATAATATATAATATATAATATATAATATATAATATATAATATATAATATATAATATATAATATATAATATATAATATATAATATATAATATATAATATATAATATATAATATATAATATATAATATATAATATATAATATATAATATATAATATATAATATATAATATATAATATATAATATATAATATATAATATATAATATATAATATATAATATATAATATATAATATATAATATATAATATATAATATATAATATATAATATATAATATATAATATATAATATATAATATATAATATATAATATATAATATATAATATATAATATATAATATATAATATATAATATATAATATATAATATATAATATATAATATATATATATCTATATAATATATAATATATAATATAAAATATATAATATATAATATATAATATATAATATATAATATATAATATATAATATATAATATATAATATTTAATATTTAATATATAATATATAATATATAATATATAATTTTCATCAATACCGTTATATCGAAAATCGGTTAAAACTTGCTGAGTTGCTCATTGTGTAATGTGCAATGTACCAAAAAATCGTGTTTTTAAAGGTAAAATGAAATTTTGGGGTGTATTAATACTTTCAAATATGGTTTCGTATTTTACTTGACCTGACCTATAACCTAGACTATGTCACTTAAAAAAGAGTAAAAGTACATTTCCACTGTAGCACCGTGTAATTAATTATAATAATCTAAATATTATAAGTAGTGGCGGCCGTAGCCTAGTGGGTAGAGTGCGTGGTCCCTAAGCTAAAGAAGCGCGGTAGCCCGGGTTCAGTTCCAGCTCAGACAGAGAGTTTTTCAATTGAATTAATTTTTATGTTCGGTCGTCACCTCTGCAGACAATGGCAAACCTCAGGGAGTAAAAATTGCCATGTAAAGCTTCTTGAGAACATAAGCCGTTCGGAGTCGGCATAAAACACGTAGGTCCACATCCCGATCATTTGTGATCAAACATTTACTAACACGTACAACACAATTGATCAATAGAAGCTGAGTCAAAGTCCTTCCAAGGGCTGAAATGGCCAATCTATTTTTATTTATATAAATACTATAAGAGTGAAATTAAAAATACTCATTCAGAAATATTGCTTTAAAACCGATAAAATATGTTAAATCGTAAATTCTGCGCACTTAACTCTGGATCAGAAATATTCATAGATAAAAGATGAGCGTTCGCAGATCTGAACCCTCGAGAACTACAAAATCTTACAGATACTATAACTTTGATACTAGAGCACTTAGAGACTTCCAAACTCTTAGATTGAAGGTGTTGAATAGTAGTCTTTCAGAAAGTGCGATATTCTCACGAATTTGAAAAAAATTCCTTAAATCTGTTCAAAATATCGTTCTAAAATATAGAATTGTATATATATATATAATTCATTTATTTTTCACATAGTCTTTATACACTTCAGTAATAAAAAAGTTGTTTCACTGATCTTGAGTGCATACGCTTTTATAGAGATCAATATTTATCAAACAACTACGAAAAATCTGAATTTTTACGATAAGCGGACATTCTAGGGCGTGGCGCCACCTGAAGGAATCAATTGTGGACCTTCTCCTTGCACAGGTTTTTTATTTATGAATTAAAGCACCAGAAAAATGCTTTTAACTGTGAATTTAAAAAGAAAACGATGCACCCTACTATACAGCCTTGACGCTATGCTTTTAAAAATCTCCGCTATTTAACATAGAAATTAATTTCAAATTTTATATCATAAAAAATAGATTCTGTGAGGTCTTTTGAACAAAAATCAATCATAAAAAAAATTTGATTTTTCGAAAATTCAGATGTGTACTCTCGCCTTAATTACATTGTTTTTAATTTAAGAACAATACTCTAAAATTATGTTTCAAATATTTGTTTTCAATACTAAAGTTTTTGTTTTAAAGTTTTTTTTTAATCAAATGTTTTTAAACAGTAAATGTTAACTATAAAAGTATATTATTATATATTTTTAAAAAAACTTTTGTTTTAAATTGAACTGTACAAACATTTGTGTTTAACTTAAATGAAATTGTTTCAACTCTGTTTAATAAAAAATTAATTTAATATGAACACAGTTTCATTAAATTTTAATACATATTTCCTCAGTGTTCTTAAAAAATTGTATTTCCATATATTATAGTCCTTTCACTATAAATGTTTTAAATTTAGTCTTTTTATTTTTGATCTACTTTGATTGAGATCTTTGTCGTGGCCGTAAACACACAACAGCTGTCATGTTGTGCTGAGTGTTTCTTTCGAGGCTCGTTAAAATTCGTTCATTTTAGGAGGGTTTAACCCGCCAAAACTTCCCCCTGCGTACGCGACTGAACTGCTATGAACGCTTGTGTTTTATATAAGCAATCAAATGTAAAAGGATATCTCGACAAGAATTTTTATTTCAGTTGGCAGAGGAACTTGTCACTGAATACAAAGAGCAAGAAACAAAGAGCATTGAGAAAACCTCAGCAGATTCAACTACAATTTCTGAAAGACAAAAAACCTGTCGAAGTGGATATTGCAAAAAAAAATATCTAATAAACATTTGCTCTACATGTAAGAAATATATTTATGGAAAACAAATAAATTTTCATGATTTATAATTATTAAATCATAATTTGTTTGTGTTTCATTGCCTATGCTAAATTCTGTATTATTTAAATGTACCTTGTAGCAATATATCGTTTATTTGAAAAGCGGTCATTTGAACACCATCGGTAGAAATTGATACACATAAAATGTTGGTAGTTTTGAGTGTTAAGTTGTTTAAAAAGCAAACACCGTTAATAACTCTTTCTCTCAATTTATGCGTTTTGACAAAAGGAATTGCATATTGTTTTTTTATCTATTTTTTTTTTATAGAAATCTAACTGTAATCTTTTTTCATACTTAAAATATTCAAAAAACTCTCAAAAGTTTATATGACAGCACCAAAAAGAAATCATAATTACAAATGTAGACGAGGGCTAAAAAATAGTTGCAATGTTCAAATATAAGCAAAAAGATCAACAATAATGGGAAGATAAAGTAGAATTCTGAAATCTCATTTTGTATTTTTAGGAGAAACACTTGTACATTTTAAGATTAAACATCACCTGATTAACCAGATCGAAAAAAATTAAATTAGAAAATATCAATTAAACCAAAACTGTTTTAACAAAAATTATAACCTTTAGGGTTCTTTATTGAAATATTTGCTAGATTTTTAAATATTTTAATTCTATAATCAATCAACAATAAAATTATGATTATTTATATGTTAGAACGGTTTAAAATTTATGTCAGAATAAAAACTTATGTCATATTTCAAATGTCAAACTTATGTCAAATTTATGTCATATTTATTATAAACATAAATATTTTCACGTAAATAAATTTAACAAAAAACCACATTTATTTATATATTAAAAAGATTTAAAAAGAAAGCAAAACTGATTATTCAAACAAATTAGTTAGCTGTTAGTAAAAGGTTTGATTTGAATAAAATATCCTTTTTATAGTAAAAAAGCTATAGTAAAGTAATAAAACTATTGCTTCTTTCAGAATTCCATAAAATTTGAATAGCCTAGTAAACGGAGACTTTGAAAATCACAACAATAACAAACTAAAAGTAGACTTTCAATGTGTAAAGAATGATAAAAAAATAACAGGGTTATTTTGATAGTAAAAAAAGCCATCGTTAACATTGTAGGTTCATTTATTGTTGCTAAAAATTTTAATATTTTCTTGTAAATAAAATCTTGGGATTCCAGGGCCAAAAATTTGTTCGGGAGCTTGGGATTCCAAATTGAAAGCCCTAGTTTACTCGTTTGAGGATTACTTCGACTATAGAACATTTTGCCAATTTTACTGAAGGACATGTTTATTCGCAAACACACATTGGCGTCGGAAGCGGGGGAAAGGGGGCAGTTGCCCCACAACTTTTTTAGCTAGATAAACAATTTAAAAGGAAAACTTCAAAAGTTATTCAAAATATCAATTTTTTTACAACGATAATATTTTTGTATTTTATATTTTCCTCTTCTTTCTCTCTTCTTTGTAAGCATGCTTGCGGATAACCATTTTCTTTCTCTGTGTTTGCAAAAAGATAGAACAAAATGTAGAGTTTCTACTGCAAACCCACCACTTCAGTTTAAAAGCACCCATAAGTATGTAGCTTACCCTGCAGCCACACGTGACAGTGCAAGTTCGAAAAACTCAATACATTTGAACATTTTTACTAACACACTCACATTTGATTCACTGTCTGCCTACTGTCTGAGCTACTGTCAACGAAAACTCATAGACAGTGGAATTTGGCACTTGCGGACAGTAAAATTGTTGTAAAGACAGATTAAAGTGTTGATTTTATTGTATTTTTGGGGAATTTTTTTTTGATTTTTCAGGATATCTGCTATTTTAACAATATCGGTCATTCCATGTCAAATCGGACTATTTTGTTCAAAAACTAATTTTGACGATTCCGAGTTTTTTAAAATTTTGCACGTCGATAGATCTTTAAAAACAAAAAATATTTGCATACTTCTTTATTGTTTTTTTGCAGTTATACAGGGTTGCCCATATTCGACGGACCCATCTGGCAACGCCATAACTTTTGACGAAGATGTCAGATCGCTTAATGACATACCGCGTTTGAAGCATTAGTCCAAGCAGATTTTTACCATGGAACAATACACGCCACGCAAGCGCTCTGAAATAGTTGAAATTTACATTCAACAGAAGAAGTCAATTGTGAAAACTCAACGTGCTTTTAAAAGATTAAAAAATGTGAGAAGTGCACATTGAATGGGACCATAAATAAGCAAAATTGCCGTATTTACGCCACTGAAAATCCTCAGGAGATTCAAGAAGTGCCTCTTCATGACGAAAAAGTCACAGTTTGGTGCGGCGTTAGTGCGAAAACGGTCATTGGGCCGTTTTTCTTCCAAAATGAAAATGGCCATGCTGTTGCCATCAACCAGGAGCGTTATCGCGACATGATGACCAATTTTGTGATGCCAATTATTCGTCGAAAGCGTATGAGGCAGTTCTGGTTTCAACAAGACGGCGCTCCACCGCACACAAGTCGCAAAACAACCGATTTTCTGAAGAATTTGTTTCCGGGCCGTTTGATGTCGAAAAGTGGTGATTTGGACTGGCCACCGCGTTCGCCCGATTTGACGCCGCCTGACTTCTTCTTGTGGGGATATTTGAAGTCAAAGGTTTACGTTAACAAGCCAAGGACCGTAGAAGAGCTCAAGGACAACATTCGTGAAGAAATAGCCGCTATTCCGGCCGAAATGTTGGCGAAAACGATGGAAAATGCTGCAAAAAGGGCACAATACGCCATCAACGCCAGAGGCGGCCATTTGAGAGATATCATATTCAAAAATTGATGTAAACAAATCTACTTGGAACAAATTAAATGATTAAGATTGCCAACCGCCAAATTTTTATTTTTTTCTTTGATTTTTTTAAAAAAAACATGGGTCCGTCGAATATGGGCAACCCTGTACACAGTGAAAAATTATAAAGATAAACAAAAATTGTCATTTGGACATGTACTCAAACAACTATATCTTCCAAACCGTAAGTCCTACAAGAAAAAAATTTAAGACACATTTTAAAGATCCTGAATTGTTCTTTATTGTGGTGTCCTTTTTTACCAATACTTTCGAGAAAAATTCAAAATATGTTGACCACTAAAAATTTCATTCCCATTTTTCAAGGTCAGCACCACTATTTTTTTGGCACTTTGAAAATGTTATCGTATTGAGGCATTCATTCTTAATGCATTCCCAAAATTTGATGTTGGAGAATTAATGTTTACTATTTTTAACGAAATTTTCAAAAACTGACTACACAATTTTTAAGTACAAAATACTTTAATTTTTAATTAAAAATAGAATTTTTAGTATTTTTTACTAAACTAGGTACATATCGTCGCTGCGCCAACAAAAACAGCTATATGTTTTTCAGTAACTTTTCAGGAGAGCAAAAAAAAATTTTTTTAGAGCATTTCTGGTACTGCGAGCAATAAATGTTTTTGATCACTTCTAAATCATAAAAGGTATAAAAAACTGCAAATGCAGAAATGTGGGTAATAGATATTGTAAACAAAATATGCTATTAAAAAAATTTACAAAAAAGAGATTGCAGTAAGAATGAATGCCTCAACACGATAACATTTTCAAAGTGCCAAAAAATAGTGGTGCTGACCTTGAAAAATGGGAATGCAATTTTTAGTGGTCAAAAAATTCAGAATTTTTCTCAAAAGTGTTTTTAAAAAAGGACACCACAATAAAGAGCAATTCAGGATCTTTGAAATATGTCCTAAATTTTTTTCTTGTAGGACTTACGGTTTGGAAGATATAGTTGTTTGAGTACATGTCCAAATGACAATTTTTGTTTATCTTTATAATTTTTCACTGTGTATAACTGCAAAAAAATTGAAAATTATAAAAAGAAAATATGCAAATATTTTTCTCTTTTAAAGTACTAACCTCGTGCAAAGTACCAAATTTTTACAGAAATGTGAGTTTTGAAAAGCGTCCGATTTGACATGGAATGACCGATATGCAACACTGGTAACTTGCTTTCGGTAAAAAATAAAATGGAGGTGAAACTAAATATAGCGCAAATATTAAAGTTAATGGCTTTGTATCGTGAACGTGAGCTTTTATGAAAAATGAGTTCATTTAGTAATTTTTTAAGTTTATACAGAACTTTTATTTTTGCTAGAACTGTTGCCTTTGACGACATTTTGAAAATAAACTTTTACTATCACGTATGGCCGCAGCGTAATTTGTAGCTTGTTTCGAAATATTTTCGAAACATTTCGAAGTTAATACATATTTTCAACTGTCATACCATTACTATCACGTGTGTCTGCAGGGTTAATGCTTGTTAATTTTGCAACTCTGTTAAGAAAAAATTTGACATGTTCTTAGGGGCTTTCCATATTGGACGACATGTTGTACGATAAGTTAGATGGAAAACTAATGGGACTATTTGATTGAGCGTTCGAACGATCCATTTTGTAAAGCAACATCATTAATTGCAAGCTCTCAAGCAGAACACATCCAGCTAATAGCTAAGCAACTTTTAGATGCCCTAACAATTGAACAGTAATTTTACATAATTGTAAAATATTGTACAATCAGCACATAAAAACCAAAAATTTTGACTATCGTTTTAGTTTACGCATGGTACTACATGTTGTACAATCTGCCATGTTGGTCCAATGTTTTGGACCATGCGAAAGCCCCTACTGTGAATCAGCTGATGAAAATCCACCTCGACGCTTTGAAGAAACATCAAATCCGGTTCCTTCAGTACAGTTGCCATTATATGATCGGCTACGAAAAGATTATTTCAAAATTTTAGATCTTCCCTCAAATTAGATAACGGCTAAATTCGATCAAACAGGTTGATATTTTACTTTTTTTTATTTTTGCAAGTTTATACCAGCTTCACTCAACCGACTCACTTTGATTTAACATTCGGTGAGTCGGTTGAGTGAAGCTAGTGTAAACTGGCACTTTGTAAATCTTATTGTACATTTAAACAGATCTTGACACTCTGGAATCGTTGGAAAATATTGTAATCGAAGCCTTCAACGGAAAAGTGCTTTCTGAACAAAATCTTAAAACAAAACTATATCTTTATGCAGATGACTTTTTTGCAGATGAAATTGCTGAAGCAATTGCCTTGCCAAACACCTTGCAATTGTAGTGGCATTGTATTCCAATTTGCGAAAAATTCGGATACTGTAAAAAAACTATTAAATGAAGGTGAAAAACTTATTGCTTTGCTTTTGACTGTGCCTGCATCAGCAGCGTCATCTGAGCGTTCTTTTAGTGCACTGAGACGACTTAAAAGGTATCTTCGAGCAACTATGACACAGAAACGACTCACTCATGCGGCACTTATACACATTCACAAAGATAAAACCGAAGAATTGAATTCGATGGAGGTGGTGAAAGAGTTTGTTTCTCGCAAGGACAGAAAGAAACATTTTGGAATAATTTAAATTGATATAACTTTTTGTACCTAATTGCATATAAACCATGTAAAGATATACCTAGTCTTGCTTTATAAAAGCAACCATTATTTCTTATATTTTCATATTACCATATGAAAGATCCTTTAAAGAATGTTCTCTTATATTAAAATTGAAAGAACTTTTAAAAATAATGAAATTTTAATATTTTTTATATATTTTTATATTTTTTTTTATTTTAAACTAAAATAAAAAATTTGTTTATTCACATTCATGTTTCTTTGAAGAAATTTTGGTGAACTTTTTTTTGCACCACCATTTGTACTGCCCCCCATTTGTACTGCCCCCCCCCCAGATGAAATTAGCTTCCGACGCGCTTGCAAACACAAGTAAATCTTTAATATTGTTAGAGCTCAAATAATAAATTTTTCTTAAACGCATACTTTTAATCCTACTTCATTAAAACGATATCTGATTACACTGCTTGTAACTGTTGCATTTAAGTCATTCAACATATGCAAGTTGTTCTGAGGTGCGAAATGGGGTTTGTTTCGCTATTCGCACCTTTTTAACTGCTTCTCGAAAAATGCCGTTATTTTACTTTTTTACCCCTTTTTTCTGGTTATATCACTATACTGAATATGTATATATAAAAGGAGACTCACGAAATTTCATCCAGAATAAGCTCGGTAACCGCTGAGCCGATTTTGATAATTCTTTTTTTATTCGATTCTTATGATAATTTAGATTGTCACAACTTACCAAGGTTTTCGAGGAATGTATTCTTTAGTTATTACTAAATCACGCATTTCACAAAATCACAATATAACAGCATATAAAGCTTTCCTCTCTTTGGGTGCGTTTATAGTGCTGACTTGTTGCTTTGCCGAACCGAACCGAGAGGGAAAGCTTTAAAACGCTGCAAATACAATCATATGAAATAAGCTCAAAGTATTGCCGAAGTAAAGCCGATTGCTGCTTTCTCACTCGCTCACACGGCTTACTTATTATTTTCATTAAATAACATTGAAAAGAAAAAGCAACAAGGAAAACTCCAATAAAATACTTTAATTTATTTTTTTATTGTTTTGTTTAAACCTTCTCTTCGTTTTTTCTTGGGATCAAAAAAAGTGCATGAAAAAAATAAACAAAGTTTAATCAAATCAAAAACAACAACAACAATAACCTTTTTTTCTGTAGCGAGCTAGCTGAGCCTTTCACAAAGAATTTGCCTTTCTACTAAAAAACATGGTATAATTATTTGACATGGTAGCCGTGACAGTTTTTTGGTGATTGGTAGTTGTCAAAAATAGCTAAAGAAGTTGTAGGTTGCCGCTGTTGACTAGCTATGTGCTTATTTTTAACTTTTCTTTGATTCTTTAAATTTGTTCTCGAAGTTTATTGGAATGTTTTTAGATTGCTGCGATGTTTAAGTCTTTGCTTATGTTTATGTCGTTGATGTTTACGTCGTTGCTTATTTTTTCACATTTCTTTGATTAATTGCATGAACAGCTAATTTTGACCACTACCCATCGCCGCTCGTGAGAAAAAAGCGAGTCTGCGCTACTACCTTGTTTATTTGTAATTGTGCCATGCTAAAAACTAGTGAAGTATAGACGTACAAAACAACAAATTGCAACTTGAGCTGCTAGCGTCCCGATCGATTGTATATAACTATGTTTGGTGGCGCTCACGGGCACGTCACGGTCATGAATTGTTGTTGTTTTAATGTAAATGGGAAATAAATAAATTTTGAGCACCACGGTCACCAAATGTTTTAGTATGAAAATAGTACACTTTTGGTACGAAATGTATAAAAGCAGTAATAAAACTTGCTTACTAGCAACACTTATCGATTGATAAAGTACTAAAAATAGCAAAAAGTGTACTAGTTTTCAGGGATCATATGACCGTCATTTTAACATATTTTTGTCACTGATCTCATCAAACAAAAAATAGCGTAAGAAGGGACGTGACCGGGGATCTTATGACCGCCACCATAACTTAGCCAAAAGAAAACAATGGGAAGCCAATATCCCATATTTCCTTGAATTACAACACACGCTAGAAACAAAGAGGAGCAACATGAAAAGAAAGAAGCACACAAGAATAGGAAATTGCGTTCAGCTCCTTCTTTGTTTGTAAGTGTGACATTTATACGGACCTTATTACATGGTTAATAATCTTACATCAATCAGTTATATGTGTTTACAAAATGTCAAAAGAATAATATTTTGGTCACTGAAGCCATAAACGAGTCTGTGTAATGCAAACAAACAAATATTTACTAACACATATAAATGATTTAAGCCAAATGATTGACCGTGAAGGTCCGCATTAGGGCAAGTGTCTTGCATACAGAAAACAAGAAAAATGGTAAAAAAAGCCAAACCACCTGGTTAAGCAATTCGTCAATAAGCAACTGCAAATGAGATTAAAAAATATTCTTATGTGCGCTCTTCCCTCCTATTACCTCGTACATAAGCGTAAATAAGATTTGTTTATTGCTACTTCTTTAACAGAACCGAAAAAAAAAATTCGAAATAAAAACGCAAGAACAAGACAATAAAAAACGGCGGAAAACAATAGAAAAAAGTCAAACAAGTGACTTGAAGCGGCTTTAAGTGCGTTTCAGCTAATGAAAAGAATCGACTAGTCTTGGGTCAGCAGCTGATGTACGTATTTTAATATGCGTTCTTTGTACGCTCATATTTTTTAAAAAAAAATGTAGCTAATTAAAAAAAACCCAGCAGCAAGACAACAAAAAAACGGCAGAAAGCAAAAAATCGAAACAAGCTGGTGACTTGAAATGACTAACAGTGGCTTAAAGAGCGTTTTAGCATCTTTTTTCGCATTTTCATATCTTTACTTGTTGTCTACTGGTTTGAGGAAATCAAAAAGCACACACAAAGTCACGTGACTTTTTGAATGCTTCGATTGCAAAAATAAACAAAAAAAAAGGATATTAAAAAAAAACACAAAATAGTACAAAACTTGCTGCAACAAGTCAGCGGTAGCAAGAGCGCACTATACGCGCTACCAGCAGCTTTAAGTTTGATGCGCTTACAGCTCGGCTCGGCAAAGCAACAATCCGCCACTATAAACAAGCCCTTTGTCGTGAGAGTTTCTCTCAATATAACACGGCAGCCATGTTTTGTAGTTGCTTTCAGTGAGATTCTTGCTGTCATACAGTGATGGTTTATTTTCTTTGCAAATTGAGGGGAGTTGTCAGAATTGAGTTATAAGCATAAATTAAGCATGTCCGCGGAACTATCCTTTGTTTGTTTGAACTGCAGAACTATTTGAAGCATTTATTTGAATTGTGTGCTTGTTGAACTGCGGAGAAAATGTGTAAAGGTCCATGTAGATTTTCAACACATCGCTCTGACTAGTCTTAAATCAATTGAACAGAATTTTTTGCTTTTTTATTCTTTTATTGATATATTTTTAAATTAAAGAAAAACATTTCTTTAGATTATATAAAAAAAGGAACTGCTATAATTTAGTAAATATTTTCATTTAGTAAATAAAGTTCATGAAGTAAATTTATAAAGTTGCTAAAAAGCAAGCAAAAATAATTTCCAATCAATTCCTCATAAGCTCAAAACTCAGTTGCATCTTATAGTTCATCTGCTTTAAGCATGTTCGCGGAACTATATAGTTCCAGCAGTTCTCTTTATAAGAATGAAAGTAACAAAAGCATGTTCAATGTCATTTCGTGATTGTTCTGTTTCATATGTTAAAAGAAAAAATAAACAGCAATGCTGAACAATGCACACAACTGAAATGACGATATATCATTCTTAATTTTATCTATTATTTCTTTCACTCTCTTTCACATGCATAATTGGCTTATTTTTCGTAGCTCAAACAACTCGATTAAGTTATGTAAGTGCGAAAGAGATGTCAGCTTATTTTGCTCAATTAAAAACTTTTATTGCAATCGGAACTGTTTGGACATGCTTAAATCATACAGATGGAATGATTGAAACTATGTCCGAGAGTGAACATAGTTCTATGAACTATGCAAGTCCGGAACTACCCAACTCTAATCTATACAAATATATAAAAGCGTTGTGACAATGCATGGATGTTTGACAACCTCGCGAGAACCACTGAACCGACTAAGACGATATATGAACCAAACGATTTGTTATTTCAACTTATGATATGCTATGTTAGATTTGACACGCTTTTTTTCACGCCCACTATTTTCAAGAAATGCTATATTTCAGACAATTATGGTCGTATAAGACTACAATTTGATAATTTACTTTGTATGGTTACTTTCGCTCACTTTACTAAAAATGGGCGTGACCCACTAAAGCTCACTAGGTTAAAGTTAAATAGGGCTGTCTTACTCTGGTAGTCGATTTGTTTCGAGTACTAGATGGTGCAAATGAAAAATGTTGCCAAACCCCCACTAGCGCACACAAATAAAAAAAAATGATATATTTCTAACGGTTTTGGTCGTATTCGAAAAAAATTCATTGAATAGGGTCAAGACAACGTTTGTTGGGTCCACTATATATAAATTAACGTAGATAGGAAAATAAATTAAAACAAAGATTTATGTAAATAACTGTGGAATGATTTGAAATATTTGAAAAATTTTTTCACAGAAACTATTTTTTAGGCTATATTTGAAAATGTTTTTTCACAGAAATTAGTTTTTAAGCTGTAGAACATTGTAAAAAATATATAAACATTTAAAGCAAATTAATTTTCATCAAAAAATCAAAGGGGGGAAGGGGTAGGTGGAACATGATTTTTAATGATAGAAACTGTTAACGTGTCAAAATGAAGCAATGGAGACAAATTATGTTATATGACAGTGAAGGAAAAATTAAAATTACAAAAAAATGGAAACTAAAAAAAAATGTACAACAAAAACAACTCTTGGCGCATTTTTGCGTAAAAGTTGGATATTTTAGACATTTTCTGAAAGCAATATAGATTATAGCATTAGTGAGGTAACGGTTAACCTTTTCTCATTTTCCCAATTTATTTAATTGAACTCTCAGACAAAGAAAATTTGATGAAAATCAATTTGAAAATGGCGGAGATGTTTGCTTGCTAAGTCAAAATTTGGAATTCCAATAATTTTTTTCTCATTCTGAGGCTTAAAAAAATGCGTTATCCTCTTCGGGTAAAATGGTCATATGTGTTGGCAAAAGTTTTTGTATTGAAATATTTTGTGATTTGCCGTTTTTTCTTTCAAATATTGGCGCAATGGATAGAGAAAATACTCTTCCTCATAAGCTTTCTTTTAATTTCTCAAATACGTCGAGTAAGAAAGCTCCTCTATATGGTTAGTAAAAAAGTGTTGATATATGAAGAATTAATTGTAAAAAAGTACAATATATCCATATATCTGCACATTTAAAAACTATTACTTTTTTAAATGAAAATAACCAGCAAATTTTTTTAATGCAAAATGCAAATATGTTGCGTAAGAAGGCTCCTATGTCTGGACAGTAAAAAGGTGTTAATGCATAAATAATTTATTGTAAAATAATACAATATATCCATATATGACCACATTTATAAACTACTACTTACAAAAAAATTTTAAAATATTTTTTTGCAGAAAGGGTCTACCTACTTAGTAAAAATAATACCTCAAAAAATATTTCTTCATTGTATTTCTTGGTACGGGATTGAAGATGTTATACTGAGAAAATCTTTAATTTTTAAGATATTGCAATAATTTTTCTCATAATAACGGGAATTTTTTATACACACTATCCGTTCAAAATATTTTTGAAAAAGCTTTCGTTTGCCGTTCTTCTTATTAACCCATTAAAAGCCAACAGTCTTTAAAATTAAAAATTATTCATTCTGTTTATTTAGTATAAATGAAAGGAACATAAAGAACTTAAAAAATGTGAAAAAATAAAAAAAAACGTGTTTATTGAAGGTTTTTGAGGCTGTACCCAAGCAGGTACAATGGCTCAATGCATGTATTCATGTATACTTATTTTTTTGTATGAAAATTTTTAAAGCACTCCTTTTCTGCACACATAGCTAGGTCACATAGTTCACAACTCCATCTTGTTCGGTTGTGGCATTGACGGCAGCGTAACGGTTTTTCAATTCTCTTAGGAAAATGGTTTCCAGCAGTAAGTGCTACACTAGGAACAACCGATCGTTTAGATATTGCTGGTTGCGTGTAGTTTCGAAGGTAGTGCCGGACGATGGCACGATGAAACTGCAGTAAGTCCATTTTTGAGCTGTTGGCTTCCTTGTACAATTTCCATGCGTTGACGACGATTGAACTCATCATTGCAGTGAAAAGCGGCCACCACCACTTCTTTCCACGAAATTTTATTCTGTAATTATTTTGTGCTTGATCATGTAGGTCAACGCCACCCATTCCTGAATTGTAATCTGCAATCAATTTTGGCTGTTGGACTCTTATCTTAGTTTTCGCTGTCGAGCACCAGCGATTCACGGAATTCATCGGTTCAATACCTTCAAAGTTCGATCCCACGGTTACAGCACTGTTATCATTCCACTTCACAAAAATAATTTCATTAGCTGTATCGTATCTGTAATCATAAAACCCTCTTTGTTCCTTTTTGAATTCTGCTTTGGATTTCAGCGGACATTTCTTTGTTCTCGAATCCCGTGTAGTACCAATAGCTCGAAATCCTTTTTGTTTCAGCAGAACCAACAGATCATGAGATGTAAAAAAATTATCAAAGAAAACAACGTGATCAGTTGGAATAGGTACACTATCTAAAAACTCCAAGACGACTCTAGATCCGAGTGGCAGTTTTGATTTTTCCGTACTGACATTTTTGGCTCCACAATATGTATCAAGCTAGTACACATATCTACAACTGCTCGTCAGCATCCAATTTTTGAAGCCAAATCGTACGGGTTTGCCTCTGATAAATTGTTTTGAAGAGTGACTTCCAAAATATTTAACCATTGATTCGTCAATTGAAAGCTTTTCATGCATATATTTATTTTTATTTATTTATTTAATTAATTAATATTTGTACAATAAGACTTGGTCTTTAGTAGTACATCAATAGAGGTGAATCACATTTTTATAATTTTTACTTATTGAATAATTAATATTTGTCTGATAACTATGTGAATTTAGAATATAAAAAGGAATTAAGATTTTGCGTTTAGGTTAAGTTTAATTAAATTGAATATTAAAATTTTTTTAAAAAAAAAGAATTAAGAATAAGATAACTTAATAATTACTTGATTGAAGATTATTTTAAAGAAATAAGTAAAGTGGAAAAAAAAAATTATAAACAAAATATAATAAGAAGAAAACGTTTGAAAGATATGACAATAAAGAAAATAGAGAAAGAATAAATTTAAAGATTGAATTGAATTATCCATCAATAGAACAGAAGTAATTATAAACTGCATGTTCAAAGCTGCTTCTAAAAGTTAATTGTTTCAAATAGTTGGGTAATGAATTCCAAAGTCTAATGGTGCTTATGAAGAAAAATCTACTGCTATTGAGGTAGTTGTGTCTAGGAACAATGATGTTGGTAGACCGAACTGATTGAAAAAATTGTAATTTCTCATAAAGATACCCTGGGCATTGTGTATTAATAAGTCTGTGCAAAAAAATAATATTACGCATATTCAAGTATTGAACCAAACCACACCCAAGAATTTCTTTACTTCTCAACGAAATATGGTCAAAACGTTGGATTTTAAAAACATACCTTGCCGCATTGTTAAACGCCACAAGGAGCTTATGTTGCGATTGGGAATCAAGCTGACTATAGACAACATCTGAAAAAGTAATATGTGGCATTATTAGTTGAACTACAAGCCTACGACGAGTTTCAAGAGGGATAAAGTCTGAGGAAGCTCGTAAATAACGCAAAGTACCGTAGATTTTACTTATAATGTAATTAATATGGTCAATACAGGTTAATCTAGAGTTAATTATGAAACCAAGGTTTTTCACTTTATTCACAACGTTCAATTTATCAGTTCCTATTGACAAAAGTGGAATATCCACAAAGCATGAATCATTCCTTGCAATTGGTAGCACTTTAGATTTTAAAGGATTGATATAAAGTAAGTTGGTGACTGCCCACTTGTTAAGCAATGCCAGATCATAGTTTAATCTATATGCTAAGTCTTCTAAAAGACCAGTAGGTCGAGAGAGGTATAGCTGAATGTCATCAGCATAAGCATGAACGGTTGCATATTTACAAACAGAGAATACGTCATTTAAAAAAATAGAGAAAAGTAAGGGACCCAAAATAGACCCTTGAGGCACACCGGCAGAAACAGAACAAAGAGACGAACAATTATTACCAACTTTAACCTGTTGCATTCTATTATCTAGGTAATTGGATACTAGTTTAAATGCACTGTCACTGAAATAAAAAAAATGCTTAAGCTTATAGCAAAGCAGATTGTGATCGACAGAGTCAAAAGCTTTGGAGAAATCTATAAGGCAAAGAAGAGTTATAAGATTCTTGTCATAGGCTATTCTAAAGTATTCAAAAATAAGTTGCACTGAGAAAATCTATAGTTTTCGAGATATCGGAAAAAGTTTATGTCATAATAATGGATTGTTTTTAAATTTAAGAAGACTCTATTTATGTCCAAAATCTATGTTATAAAATTACATTTTTTTAATTACAAATTTTAAAAATTTTTTACCCATAGTTTTTATTACCCTGTTATGCAGGACTTTTTTAAAAGTCAAAATACAAAAAAAAAGCCAGGCAACCTTATATCATCATAACAATTACCGTTTAAATAAGGATAATATTGAGAAATGTTTTAATATTTAAATCATTTTTTCATCATTAAACAAAACAAACACAATAATTTTTATATTATGCATTTGATTATATACACTCTAAAAACTTATTGCAAAATCACTATAACAAATGTTGTAAAATTGCACGACATTTATTGAATTTCGCTCAGAGAGTTTAAAAATATGTATTTTATCCCTACTTTTCACGCTATTTCAGCGTGTTCTCGCTCAGAGAGTTCTAAAAACGCTCCAGAGTAATGGTCCAGTTAGCCTCGCATGGCACAGCAGCGCATGCAACGCAGATAAGCAGCTAGCACACAGCTAAATAAATGGTGATTATGCAAAGCATAGTCACATGGTCAAAATAAAACAATAAAAAAGAAGAATACAACGATTTTATTTTAATAAATTAACCGCACTTGATCAAACAATTTTACAACTTCACATCTGTTTTGCCAAAACGTCAAATACATAGAAGAATACACAGATATTAAAATGAAATAGATCTTCCATGTTTATCTATGTAGTCAGAGATGCATTTCTGTTTTTATCTGAGCATTGCCATGCGTTGCCATGTTGTGCATAATCAGATACACACAAATCCTATTGAACAGATTTCGATGTGACGCTTGTTAAGCCATGCACTGCTATGCCATGCGAGGCTAACTGGACCATAATAGTTTTAGCGGATTTTTAACAGATACATAATTTTCATCAGTTTGATTTGTGCTTCTAATGCAACAACTCTATTGTCAAATAAATAACAATATAAATAAAATATTAACAAAAATAGGTAATCTGTAACAAAGCCTCAAGCGTAATGAAGAAGTTTTTTAATTTTCTAAACTCCTTCTGAAAATTTTGACTGCGTCTTTGCATATATTTTCCGCAATAATAATGAAAAAACACGCATAAAAAAACAAAAAGAAATCCTTTCATTACTTTAATATTGAATAGTTGGGAGAAAAATGTGCGAATCCTCACGCATTCGTAGCGTTTTCTTTAAACGAAAAAGTGCATGAGATTCGCATTTTCAGCGTGAAATATTTTGAATTTTGGTCGATGAGATTTATCGACAATAAATGTAGTTAATTTTCGTGAATTTTTGCTAGAGTGCACAACTAAATACTTTAATTATAAGATTTCAAATTATTACATGGTATTGAATATTTTTATCGTAGGCGAAGTAGCGAGTATTTGCTAGTATATATATATATAATAATACAATATTATTATATTATAATTTTATATTATATATATATATATATACATATATATAGCGGTATATATCTTTTTTATTGAAAGTCCAACCCATTCAGCTATTTACGCCATTGCTTTTTCCTTTTGCCGAAGGTTTTTTATGACATTCCTTTCAGAAGCGATGTAATTAATTTAACGTTCATTCTTGAATATTATTGCACTCTCAACGACGATTTATTTAAAATAAATCTGGAAAAATAGAGCTCCTCTTAAATATAGTGAGTCTTGAAGTTATCAGTTTGTTACTTAATTTGATCCGAAAGCTCAACCACATGCTTTTGTAAACACAATTGCGTATTGTTTCTATTGTTCTTTTTTCATGCATTAATGTATTTTTTTTTCATATTACTTATACTTGATATTATAACGCTAAGCAAAATGATGCAAATGAGAGAAATAATATAAATTTCCACTGTATACATGTATATTAGAGTGTTTCTCAAAAAATACAATTTTTAGATTAATGATGCAGAATTGTTCTTTATATCATGCTTCATATTATGTAAAAATTTCAAGTTACTATTTTGAATACTCTCTGCGTGAGAAGAGAATATATCTCTCACTTTTCATACAAGGTGCAAGGCAATTGCAAAATCACGTTTTTTCAAGTCATACATATTTCTCACTTGGAGTAACTTCAATAATTCTAAAAAAATATTGTTGATTTTTGTGCAAAGAAATTTCTTAATTTTAAGATTGCCAAGATGTCTCTGATTTTAGGGTAAAAAAAATAATAAAACCTTTAAAGAGGGCTCGAAAGTTTTTGCAAATAAATATTTTGAAACGAGCACACACACGAGCATACACACAGTTAGTTCCAACAATAAATAGCAAAAATTATGTTATCTGCAAAAAAATGGTTGCTTGCCCTAAGGGGTCGTCCATAAACTACGTTACCAATTTAGGGGGAGGGGGAGGGGTTTTGAAATGCACTACGATAAGTAACGGTAGGGGGGGAGGTGTTTAGATATTGTAACGTTACCAAAAATTAAAAAAATCGACGAAAAACCTCTAATTAATAACACAATCATTTCAAAAATTTTTAACCTTACTTGTTTATGTTTGATCGTCTAAATTGATGGTTAACTTTTGTTACAACGATTTCTTCCACCACCTTTTCCCTCGACACAGGAATCTTTTGGTATTCCTTCACCATCTCAGCACATGTCTGAAAAATTTGGGTCTTTGCTTTTGCGACAGGCTTTGACGTTAAGGCCTGAATGTTCTTGGTCAAAGGAGATACCGTATGACATGTACTGTCCTTCTCAGAAAGAAGAAATCTGTTCAAGGTCGTGTCCTACCTGCGGCTTGTATTTCGTTTTTAAAACTTCTATGAATTGCCATAAGTTTGTATTATATCGTTTACAATAAATCGGAATAAAAAATACTATTTAAATAAATCAATTTTCAGAAAGCATTTACACAAAAACACAGAACTTGGTGCAGCTCGGGTGCAGCCTTTAAGGGTACTCTGTCAAAGACCAGGTGAATTTCTTTGCGTTAGAAATGAGGATTCACCTGAATGGGTCGACATAGAATCCGATGAAAAATTCTATTTTGAAGAATCCTCAACAAAGCTACCAGCTTCTTCTATCCCAGTGATTGAGAGCATCGAATCTTGGATCGCAGATGGAATAGCTTTTACAGATGATATTAATTATTGATTTTTTTCCAATTGTTCCTTTAATGTATCTAGTCATACTAGTCACTAATACTAGTGAAAATTGTCAGAGCTAGTCAAAATATATTTAACTAATATTATATTTACAAATATAATCATTCGAATGAATTAATTTCATATGTCACGTTACTTTAAGGGAGGGGGGGGGTTTGAAAAATACTACGAAAAGTAACGCAGGGGGGGGGGTAAAAAAAACCGGAAAATCAGTAAAGTAGTTTATGGACGACCCCTAAGACTCTCAATACAATAGCTCTAATACCCGTTTTCCATTTCAACTTCTCTCCTCTTCGTTGCAATCAATCTTTAGCATTCAGCTAAAAGTTATTGCCGTAAACATTTTACGAAATTTGAATCAGTAATGAAATTAAATTCAATTTAAAAGCCTAAAAGAACCATTTCACCGCAAAACTCAAATTAATGTGTATTCTTGTAAATTTATTCACCTTCCCTATTACCAGTGGCTGTATCTGCAAACCTTACTTGGGCATAAAAACGTGTTCATTTGAAATATTTTGCAATAAATCATTTGAATTTTCATCAATTTATGCAGTATTGTACTTTCTTCCCAGCGGACATATTTGTTGGCAATGTCAAAACACGGTGCATAAATTAAGTAAGTCGTCTGTGAAGCAGGAATTTTTTATTTGTTACATATCTTTCTAATGTACTCAGTGCTTGTGCCTGCTTTTCATGATATTTAAATTAGAATCATTCGAATTGAATTGCACGTTGAAGATGCTTCTGAAAAAATACTCAATTCGCTGAATCACTCTATTTTGGTAATCAGTTCAACGAATCCCATTCAATACAAACGTGAGTTAATAAAAAATTTCCATTCCATTAAATTGTGCCCAAAATCTCACTCCACTGAAGAAAAAAATAGTAAACAAATTTATTAAAACAAATTAACGGCTACCACTCAAGCTAGCAAATAAAACTAACTCAAATCGTAAAGTGATAAAAATGCAAAATAAATATAAACGCAATAGAAGCAAAAATCAATAAAAAAGCACTAAAATCAATAACTTGCATAAATCAATGGGGCCCAGTATTCGGCTGTATAAAAACGTGAAAAGCGTGTATAGCGTAAGCAATGAAAAATAAAGCAAATCATATTGTAATTTAATAAGAAACTAATCTTGTTCAGTTTTAGTGAAGTTCTAAAAAAATTTAATAAACGTTCTAAAGCAAAAAACTAAAAATAAAAACATAACCGACTGATTTATAAATTGGTAAGAAATGCAAATCGAAAATGAGTAAACGGTGAACATTTATGAGCTATTAAATACACACAAAAATAAACTTTAACAAATTTTACGTTAATTTTTTTTATCATAATTTGAAGAAGTTTAATTAATATTTTTACTTTAAGAAATATGATTATGCGAATACCTTTAGAGTGTGTATTTATTTATTAACATAATGATACCAATTTGAATAAAAATTAAATAAAAACTGTGGTTGATATTCAATCTAACAAGATATTTAGTTTCAGATATTTTCTCAGTCACACTTAACCAATATAAACACATAAAATTATAAAGTATTCAATGAATAGTTATTTCCATGAATTAATTATAGTATCAAATCTAATTCTCATTCAATTTTTAAATTTATCAAGTCTTAAAGAGGAAGGTCGCAAACTACAACTTCAACTTTTTTAGTAATAAGCGCTCCGCTAGCATTGCTGACAATGTAAACATTTTTGTTAATTTTTTCAAGTCCAACTTTGTTGTTAATAATGTTTTCGTTTTATTGTTAATATTTAAAACTCTGTAAACTTCAATATCTGTAAACTTTAATATCTGTAAGCTGTAATATCTGTAATATCTGTACATGCTGCTTTTTTATAATATTGTCAACGAGTCTCTTTGAAGTATTAATAAAAATACTGCTGTCACCCCTATTTTTTAATCTGGTCCTAAAAGCAATGTTGCAAAATATCGGCCAAACTTCAAGATATTAAAACATTTAAAGTTTTGAAGAATGTTTGTTGCTTATTTTTTCAATGTTACCCGCTGATCTGATGTGTTTTTTTTTCACTATTCCTTTCCGTAAATAAATTTTTGTGGGTATCCCTCTCTGTTAATCCACACAAGATTTTTTTTTACAACAAAACAAAAGAAGTTCTTATGTCAGAATATCTAACAAAGTTAAACTCGAGGAAGAGATTTTGCTGACCATTCTTTGGTTGATAAGAAAAAGTTACAAAATAACGCTAAAACCAATAAAAGCTTTTGTTAATGTGCAAGAAGAAGTTCTTTTTTAAGAGCGGGATAAAGTTAATTCGTACAAAAAACATCATATTTTTATGAATTTTTCAAGAATATGATTAATATAAATTTAGTTATTAATAAAGGATATAATCAACACGCATTTGTTGTTTGTCTCAATTTGTCACAATTTTCGAATTGAAAATGTTATTTTGCATTTGTTTTGGAATAAATTCGAATAACCTTGTCAGTTCACTGACTAATTTTCGATGAAATTTTGAAAAATTATATGATCCGATATCCCATGATCCTGATATCTCGGAATTCCGAACCATTTTCTAGTCCCGGAACCCCGGGATTCCAAAACGGGATTATAAAAATTTTGAGAAACTATAAATTCAACGGCAATGTAAACGATGGTTATTTTTATTATAGAAATAACCCTGTTTTCTTTTTTATCTCTTTCTATACACTTTGAAAGACTATTTTTTTCATTTGTTTTGGTTGTGACTCTCAAAAGACTCTGTTTACTAGGCCGTTCAACTTTCACTGAATTTTTAAAGTAGCAATAGTCTCATTACTACACTTTAGTTTTTTACTATAAAAATAATATTTTATTCATATCATACTTTTTTCTATCCACTAACTAATTTATTTAAATAAAAATTTTATTTTTTTACATTTTTTTAAAAGATAAATTTTTGTTGTTTGTTCTGTTTAACTTATTTACGTTTGTTATTTTCAGACCAATCATGAATAATTTTTCACACGGAATCGGAGAAGGGAGTTTTCATTTTTAAGATAAAGCTCAAAAACATTTTGAAAATTTTTAATGCAAATTTGTTGATAAACCGTGGATGAACAAATTTGCATTAAAAATTTCCAAAATGTTCTTGAGTTTTATCTTAAAAATTAAAACTCCCTTTTACGATTCCGCGTGAAAAATTATTCATGATAGGGCCTGTTTCTGTTTATAATAAAGTGAAATATAAGATATTTTTAAAGATTTTTTTTGTCTTCATTCTGAAATAAATGTTAAACTTTTCTAGAATATATATAATCATAATATTTTTTTATTAACTTATTATATAATTTAAATATTTACAATTTTTACAAACAACTTTAATTTAGGACCGTAGAGATTATAATTTTATTAAAAATTACCGAAATGAATTGATGTTGGTGCTGTCTTATAAACTTTTGAGTGTTTTTGGATATTTTATGTACGAAAACAGATTTCGCTTGGATTTCTATTTTAAAAATAAAAAACTTTAGAAAAAATTTTATCATTCATTTTTGCCAAAACGCAGAAATGAAAAGAAAGAGTTATTAATGGTCTCTGGTTTTTATAAAGCTAATACAGTGCCATTATATTAAAATGTTGGTATTTTGGGATCCCGAAAAATTCCCGAAATCCTGGAATTTGCCAAAACCCAGTGAAAGACCCAGTGTTTACATGCTTAAGGGCGCAGCAACAAGAAAAGTAACGAAAGAGTAATTTGTGTGTCAATTTGACACATATGGGAAAAGTACAAGAAATATTTTTGATAACGCATCAGTTGTGTTTCCTTTGCTGAGCTGAGTCGTTGTTTTTGCAGTTCAGTGAAATTATGGATTCTACCTGGCGAAATAATTGGTTGGGTGACGATGAAGATATTAATTATAAACCAGATGACTGTGATTTTTATTATACCTTTACAAGCAATGAGAGCAATATTGACTTCATTGAAGAGGAAACCAGGCAAGACATGGTAGCAGAACCGAATATTGCATTGTTGTCGAAAGACAAGACCATACAATATTGTTTGGAAGAACCTAACTGTATACGCCAAACAGTCTCTTCATTTCGGATGTCTTCAGATAGCATATATAAAACGTCGTTTACTTTCGTTATGTATAGTAACAGAAATTTCTTGTTTTGTGGTTGTTTTAGTTCCGACTGTGTTTGCGTCATCACGCTGCGTTGACCCTTTGCCTGCTTTTCTCTTGTTCATCGAGCGCTGTGAGCAAATTTTTGTTGATGTGACCAACTTATACTGTTCACTTAAATATGAAACTACCTGGCTTTTACTGCTTGCGGGTGTATATCGGTCGCATGGTGAATATGCTACTGAGTTGTGGAATGCACAAACTGGACGACCAATATTCGCAACAACAATGTCACTAGAGCAATATAAAACAATTACTCGATGTCTACGCTTTGATGATCGTGAACGAAAACAAAATGTTCGTGCTTCCGATAAATTGACACTGATTCGCACTATATTTTATAAATGGGTTAACCGGCTAAAATTGGCATATACACCAGGTGCGAATCTAACTGTTTATTAATCTAATGTAATTTATTAATGCAACTGTAATGTAAAATAATTATTGTAGTTATTGCCTTATCGTGGCCGCTGTCCATTCACGAATTTACGGCAATGCATTCCTTCGAAGCCATGTAAATATAGCATCATACATTGGGTGCTCTGTGATGCTGAAACATACTATGTTTATGATATTGGGGTTTATATTGGTCAAGACCGTAGTTGTACTCCTTAAATCAACCTGGGTGAACGGGTTGTTTTGCAGCTCACAGAAGGTCTGAATGGAAGGTATGTGACTGCGACAATTTTTTTACATCCTTGCAGTGAAACTGAAGCAACGGCAAATGACAATTGTTGGAACAATACGCAAAAACCACAAGGAACTTCCTCCGCTATTACTCGAAATGAAAACGCAACCATTGTACCATTCAAAGTTCACATTCGACCACAGTCTTGGTGCCACTTCTGTTTCTTATGTCACAAAGAGACATTGCTTTGTTACTTTGCTGAGCACTATGTACAAGAAAAAGAAAGTGACTGAGAACGACGTTCAAAAGAAACCAGATATAATCAACAAAATGCAACAAAATGTGGTGTGGATATAATGGATGAGGTGATGGGGACCTATCAATGCAAGCGTAAAGTAAATCAATTGCTTGTTGCAGTCTTTTGCAACATGCTCGACATCCCGGCGTTGAATGCATTTGTGCTCTTTATCAGTATGAATCCACTTTGGAAATATACGAAAAATAACTTTTGCACGTGCCTATTTTTGCTGGAACTTGGCTATTCGCTTGTGGTACCACAGGTTGAGCAGCGGGAGCGCACACCGAGAAGTACGTCTGCCTTATCGGTAGTAAATGAAATTCGTGGCGTTCCACCACCATCGCGGCATTGCTTGAAGCATCATACGCCGTCAAAGAAGCGCGCAAGGTGCCATATATGCCCGCAAGCGCAGAATGTCAACATTTATTCTGTCGAATTCGACAAATGCAAAAAAAAAATATTGCCCGGAGCACCGTTTCATAGTATGCCAAACATGTGAAGCATAACGAATTCTTTATATATACTATTTCTATATCATTTTATCTGCACTCTAACAAAAATTCACGAGAAATAACTACAATAATTGATGGCAACTGATTGCCTACATTTATTGTCGTTAAATCCCACAGAGAACAATTATAAATATTTCACGCTAGAAATGCGTGAATTCTCTCATCTACAATTATCTCTTTCGCGCTCTTGTAAAAACTCTCTTATAAAATTATCTCTTTCAATCTTGTCTTCGCTTATAAAAAACGCTAGAAATGCGAGAAGCATCTCAAGTAAGTTCTGAACTAGGCTACAACAACAACAACTCTGTTAAGAGTCAATAACTCTGCAGAAGGCGCTGCTCTTTCCAACTCCATTAGGCTTGAGTAATTAAGCTGTGACCTTTACTGTTTAAATTTTTTATAATTTGATACTTGTTTGAATAAACTCTTCGAAATCATACGATGTTTAAGCAGAGGTCCTTTTTTAAGGTCAAGCATAACACCCGCTCCAATAGCGTAAAATATCGCCGCTGGGGTGTTTTTAGGACTATCTGAGTGAAAACACGCTGAAATAGCGTGAAAAGTAGAGATAATATACATATTATAAAACTCTCTGTGCAAAAACACGCTCTCTTTGAGCATGGAAAGTAGAGAATATACATATTTTAGGACTCTCTGAGCAAAAACACGTTGAAATAGCGTTAAAAGTGGAGAGAATATACATATTTTAGGACTCTCTGAGCGAAAACACGATGAAAAAGCATGAAAAGTAGAGAATATACATATTTTAAGACTCTCTGAGCGAAAGTACGCTGAAATAGAGTGAAAAATTAAGTAAATATACATATTTTAAAAAGCATGGCGTGATTTCTTTATAAAATCGCCAAAAAATGTAAAATTTCACATTAATTGTAGTGATTTTTCAATCAGTTTTTAGAGTGTAGTTCTAATCTCTTTTTTGCACAAATTTCAAAAATTTTTTATATTAATAATAGCAAAAACCAGAATAAAAATACTGCATTGTGTACTTATTGCTATTTATATCGACATTGTGTCAGGTAAAAATAAGAAATAAAATAAACAAAAACTTTCCATTTCCATTACTTCTATGTTGCATTGGAGTTTTTTGGTGTTGTGTCAAATTGGCACATAAGCGACTCTTTCATAACTATTTGCTAACGACGGATGCGTGTTAAGTCTGTGAAATTTTCGCCTAAAAAAATAACTCATTATTGGATCATCAGAAATGATAAAATCAAAAAAATTTTATTAGTTGATAACTTTTTAAAGGTATCACTGTAGAGTTTTTATTTTCTTTTTAAATTTTTTATTTTTAGTAGTGCTTTGAAGTCAAAAAACAGATTTTTGACTAAAAAGTCAACAATTCATTTATTGTTTAGTTTGAAAAATTTCGGTACAGCTTATTTCGAGTTAAAGCGTCCACCGACTTTGAAAACTAGAGATGTGGAAAAATCGAGTTAAACTTTTAGAAGGGACAAAGGCACAAAACACTATATCTAAATCTCTGATTGACTTGAAATTTGTACACAATAATCTTAAAATGTTGTACTTTCACCTGAAAAATTTTGAAAAAATTGATAAAAAAAGGACTTTTCTAGATGCAGTCGAGTAAGAGTTCCATTTTTTGTCGCGTGCTAGAGCCCATGTGTATTGCTTATATATTGGAAACATAAAATCTACAGAACCTACCTTTTGTGCCTACCATAATGCTACTAAAATGCTATCGAAAAATAAAAAAACAAAAAATTGTTGTTGAGTTTTCTTTTCGTTTTTGCACCTAAAAGGCGTACGAGTGTCGCGTTATCGACTGTGGAAATGCCCATATGCAAAAGACTGTTAATGAATTTATCGTTTACAGTCTGAATGCATTTTTACCTTACTTTAAACTTCATTCTACATAAATTCTGATGTAATGTAATTTCTTGACAGTCCTGCAAAATATAACGTACGTTTCTTTATTGCTATGCCTTGCGTGAATAATTTTAATATATCCTTGGAAAATTAGAGAACTACTTGGCAACTAATAATAAATAATATTTTTGGATATATTCAATATAAGAACTGTATCGAAAAGAAATAGCACACTTTCCACTCAATATTTCTCGCAGTGTAAATGTTTGATTTCAATGCGGTTAGAAAGAATAAGCAATTCTATTTTCATGGCGGTGATCTCTAAATAGCCTACTGCTTTAAAATGTCATATGATTAGTAGCCAATTTGAACGTTCAATTTTTTCTATATAATTCAAATTAATGAATTCCTAATGTGTGAAATCATATGCAAATTTAGACAGTGAGTTGATCACAGCTTAATCACTCAAAGACTACTGAAGAGGATAATGTAGCGATTTCCGAAACAGAGTGTCTAGTCAGCTAAGTGATTGATTCTACACAGAGTTGTTGTTATTGTTGTTGTTGTTTTTGCCTTCTTAAAAACTTACTTAATCTAAATCTCGCAATTTAATTCATATAATAATTTAATAGATCATAAAACTAAATAAATAATAAGTTTATTTTAAAAGTTTATATGAAAATTTAATGAAAATAAATTTTATTGTAACAAAATAAAGTCAAGGTAGAAAAAAAATAAAATCCATTGCACTACAAGCAATACTATGTGTGTAGTTTCTTTTCGATACAGTCCTTACCTTTACAATATTTTAAACCTATTACAAAAAAAAATTTGACAGAAAACAACTTTACTCATTACTTTTAATACAGAAACTACTTCATTGATGAGGAGAAATAATAAAACAAAAATACTTTTTATCGACTTTCGTTTAAAATATAACTAATCAATCAATCACTTTGAAATTTTGGAAATAACGCAAAATTTCAGAGTTAATTATATTTTAAAAAATAGCTAATTTTAAGCGACCGTTTCAAATAAATAAAAATTCAAATTTTTAGAGTCTTAAGTTATTTATTTATTCTTACAGCCCTTTTTTGGCAAATTAACAATTGTTAACAAGTAGTTTTAATATTGCTATATGTTTGATGTTTTCAAAACAAAATTTGAAGCTCAAAAAACAAAATTTTTGAATGAAATTGTCAATAACTGAAAATCAGTTGACAATTTTTATCAAAATTTATTATTTTTGAGCTTCAAATTTTGTTTTGAAATATTCAAAACAATATATATGTTGAAATATACAACAAACAAGAAATATTCAAAATACTGGTTAACATTTATTAATTTAGGAATAGGAAAACAGGAATAGGGCTGTTAGTTTTAATTTAAAAAAATAATATAAAGTGACGTTTAAAAACTAAATTATGAAAAACAGTTTTGTCTTGCAAGTTTTAATTAAATTTTTTTAAACTACATTACGAAAATCTAACACTGTGGCCCGTGTTTATTATTTTAAATTGACTATGGCATGACTATTTTTCAATGTAAAACTTCTTCATAATTCGATGTTCGATTCTACTCACACCTTTTCTTGAGCTCACTGTGAAAATATAATTTGTGTCAATATTATCCAAACAATTTCGCTTTAAACTTTAAACAAAATAATATTCATCAATCACAATATTATTACAGAACTGAAACTATTTTTAATAATGTGTTTTAATACTCAATTTATTTTGTTTCTGTTTGTATTTTGTTCATGGCATGCTAAAGTTAGCATGCATTTAACAAAATAACAGCGAATATGAGCAAAGTCTATTTATACACTCACGAAGAAAAAAAAATTTAAATACTAATGGAAAAAATTATTTATCCACAACATATGTGCCAACATTCAAATATATAAGCATAACAAAAGCAAGCCATTTTCTTTTTTCTAAATCGAATTCGCTTTTGTGCTTTTCTATGAATACAACTTGAATTTGGAGACATAAGTAAAATGAACCGAATACATCGACATTCTTTTAACACAAAGATATGCTAAAAACAAAGCATAGCTTTATAAAACAAAAATATCCTTTGCATGTGTCACAAGGTTATTTGAAGCACTTATTGAAAGATTCATGGCTGCGAAGGATTCAATGTCAGCATAAAAAAAACAAACCTTTCATGTCATACTAAAGTAAGCTGGAGCAGCTGACGTGACTTGTTCGATTTTAAATGAGAACAACAGCTACAACAACAACAAAAACAACTACATCCACAAGAACATTAAGAGTGCCAATGGACGCATTCAGCGCAGACAACTGCTGTGAATTGTAAAGGTAGCGCTACCTTAGTGAACGATGTTTTTCTTTGAATGTGTTGCTACTCTAAACGACAGAAATTAGATTTAACTACATATAATTTTTATGTAAATAATTCAATTGCATAGGTTTCTCAATTAAATTTGCTGCGTTCTTTCTTTGTTTATTTCTTTGTTTATTAATTTAACAGTGTCAGTAGCAGCATTTGACAGTTAACTCAACAGTTGTGTTCATGTAGCATAGAATTTTTCGCTCGATTAAATGGCGTCCGCTATCTGATCCGTTTCAGTGAGCGCTGCCAAAATTGATCCATTCAGTGAATTTTTAGACAACAGTTGCCAACTGCTGTCTGCGCTGAATGCGCCAATTGTATATCCTTGAGTTGCTTTTAATGAAACACTTTGTCGATCCAAGTTCACACGCCCAGCTGGAAACCTTTAAGCTCTGAAGCCTCGAAAGTAGAAAAAACGCAACTCTCAGACGAACGAGCGAACAAACTTTTTTTATTCTTTTTTAATTTTTGGCAAAATGATTTATTAGAAATAACTAACAAAAAAATCTTAATATATTTGACATTGGTTCAGGTGGTCAAATATGCATGCAAGTTTTTCCAAAACAAACCCGAGACCATACAATCAACAACCACGACATTGAAATGCTTTCGGTTCACGACTTCTTCACGCCAATTTGCATCCATCAACTTAATAAGTATGTAGCCGTCGCTTGAAAAGCTCTGCACGCAGCTAAAGTTTGCGCTATTTTGCAACAAAATAGGCAATAATAATGAGTAATAAAACAAAACACATGGCTCATTAAAAAGCAACGCTACCAGCACAACATAGTCGTTCGACTAAATCCAGTCATATCTGGCCTACAACTGAGAATGTAGCCATGTGCTGGCTTATGTTATGTCCTAGTTTAATAGCTGCCACTCATTGCCTAGGCATAATTTTAGTGCCGTAACACCGCCCTGCAAACATCACTGGCTCAAATTATATGTACGTTAAAGTCATTAAACCTAATTTGGAAACATTTTAGAACCACTTAAAATGACTCATGACACGCCCTCAAGCCCTTAATTGTTTATTTGTTTCATTCATTCTTCATATTGTGTTAAATGTGTGCAGTTAAACATGATGATGGTTGCGTCAAAGACATGGATCCTAGCAAGAGGTGGAGTGCAGCAGCGAGTTTGTGTTTCTTGCATTGCAAAAGAAATCGCACGCAATCAATCAAATCCAACTTCAACACATATTCCATACATATTACGCACTTGTAGTTTTTTTGTTTTTAGACTAAACCAACGCTCAGGGGATGCGGCCTATAAATGCGTAAACATTGTGTTGATTCGGAAGATGAGTGATAGTTAGTTTGAGGGTGGATAGATGGAGTAGTGTCAGTGAAGATTTGTTTTAAATTTGCACAGCTCAAAACTGCCGGGAAACACGCTTGCAGGGAGACTATTCCTTGCAGGGAGACCTTACCGTGTGACTAAAAAACGAATTATCTCGGTAATGTGAGGTTCTGTTGGACATCGATGCAATGGTAAAGGGGTAGGCTTGGTGAGCTGCTCGAGTGGATCTGGTAAGCACACGAGCTGGTGGCGTCAGGCCATGTATCTCCCTTGAACCAAAGATAATATAATAGAAAGATGTGCCACCGCCATACAAGCAAGTGGCACAGTAAAATTTGAATGTGCGGAGTGCGGAGAGCGGAATGAATAAGTAAGCGACAATGTGAGCATAATATTGAAAAGCAATAGAAATGATATGCAAAGATTTGATGCACGAAACATCTGAATAAACGATGTAGCTGCCAACAGAATGTAGCAGAATTTTATTAGGTTTTACTTAAAAAATGTAGGCAATTTTTTTTACTAAACTACCCAACGAAAATTATATAATTTAAAGTTATTATATTTTTTTGCATTATCTCTTATCTTTTTGTTACATAATTTCAAGAAAATAATATCATAAAGATGTCATAATCTAGGTATATTTTGTGTGTTGACTTGGTTTTTTTTTTGCCGTTTTGCTACATGATATTTTTAGTGTTATATTATTCTAAGGGCGATTCCATCAGTTGAAGCTTAGCCGCGAATTATGTTGTAAGCAATATTTTTAGAGTTGTTTTTTTGCGGGAAAATTTTTTATTTAACTACATTTATAAATTTTATTATATTATTGCTAATACATGCTTTACTATATGAAAAGTACTCAAAAATGCAATTTTCAATTATTCTTATTTATACAACAAAAACATTTTTTTTGAGTGAAAAAAAAATAAAGAATATATTCACTGACCCAACGCTACAGTAGAAACTATTTTTGTAAAGTGCTTTTATTAAAACGTTGATCAAAAAAATTTGAATTAAATATATTTAAAGATAGCGGATATATTTGCATCGAAAGTCAAATTGATTTTTCTGTTCGGTCGTCACCTCTCTGCAGACAATGCCCAACCTCAGAGAGTAAAAAACTGCCATATAGAGCTTCTTGAGAACATAAGGCGTTTGGAGTCGGCATTAAACTCGAAGGTCCAGTTCTCGACCATTTGTGTTTAAATATTTAATCACACGCACAATACAATTGATCTATATCAGCTCGGTCAAAGTCCTTGAGCCAATTTTTTATAGCCAATTTATTTAGAAGATGTTTTCTAAAAAAGTTTATTACATATCTAAAAAATTTTATTTGCATATTAATTTCCCTCCATAAGTGATCAGTATAAGTAGAAAATGGTCTTCTAACATTTTTTTTGTATATGTAAAGATGGCACTGAAGTTTGTATTCTTAATAGAAGGTAAAAATCTGGCCACTTATATCTCGGCTCCAGGTCGCCTGAAAAACAATAAAACAAAACTTTTGAAAATGTACCCTTGAATGCACATTTTTTACTAAAATGGAATGAAAATTATGGAAATTAAGTAAATTATGAAGCGTGAAAAAAAACGATAAATTTACTTTATTTTTGACCAAATTGTTGCATGTAAGAACTAGACAAATTTTCCAAAGTTGCTCGTTTTGATAAAAGATGTGTAGAATTAAATTACAAACAGATTAAAAAAATTAAAATCGGTCAATTAGTTTTTTTTTTAGTACACGGAGAGAATTGAATGCAGGAATAATGCATTTCGCACCTGCATTACCCTTAACTCTATGCTTAAAAACTGACTTATTTTTTCATGATTCATGGTTGAGAAATAAGTAGCGCAATAAGTGCTCAATAAGAACAGGAACACTCCAGTTACTTCCTCGTCACCTTCTAACATTCCTTCTCTGACTAATAGTTCATTTTTGACTCCTATTGAGCCTAAAAATCTATCAAGCTTAAGGGCAGTGTCGAGGAGAAAATATTTATTTATTTCACGTCTTCAGCCCAATACAACTGTTGAAAATGTATTGATCTTTAATAAACATAATAACTTGTTGAGTCAAAATGCATTTTGTTCATGCAAAAAAATAGGTAATAAACCTTCCCACGCTTCCTTTATTCACATAGTTTCAGATGAAAAGTTTCCAACTGTTCTGAACTCTAATATGTGGACTGATAATATACTCGTTACAGAGTTTCAGCCTAAGAATAAGCCTAGAGGGACGATTCAAGCCGCTCGTCAATCCCAGAAAGACTGAATAGGCTGTCCCTTTACTATCAAAATGTGAGGAGATTACGCTCTAAGACACGAGACATTTTTTTAATGTCTCCGAATTTCTCTGAGGATATTATTGCATTGACTGAAACTTGGCTAAACGGAAGCGTTACTGACTTAGAATTGTTTGATAACAGTTTTAAAGTTTATAGAAGAAATAGACACGCTGACAATTCTTCTACTGTCGGTGGAGGTAAACCCGCCAGAGGACCTTCGGGGAATCTGCCTGTCCCAAGCCAGGAATGGAAGGGTGAGGGTTTGTTATTGGATGGGCAGTTCATGGGAGCACGGCCCATGAACTGATCTCATTGAGTTCTTTCTTGAGGCACGGCTCTTGAATGTTCGTCTGATAACTGTAAAAGAAAAAGGTTTACCTAGAGCCTTGGTTGTTGCTGCCAAATTCTTGGAGAAAGCATTGTTTTGATATTAAGTTATCATAACACTGTCGTTGTAATATGCTTTCGATGGACGATCAATCCAACATAACTTGAAGAGCGGGGATAGTCATCCATCAATGATGAGGAGACCTGATCTATCGTTGTTCTGCAGACCTATCTTAGAATAAAGGTTATTATGTAGGAAACATTTAACCTTCGGACCGTTGCATAAGCAAATTTGTATACAACGGCTCATGCTTCTTAGTTTTCTGTTAAGTCTTTTTATTAAGTCTTAATTAGGAAAACGACGCTGCATAAGTAGAATTGAGGTTTACCTGGTTTACTGGGAAACCTATGGTTATTTTTTTAACCTAGCCAAGTACAATTCGAGTGGCTGAAGGTGTCACAGTCAGATATAAATGTTCTAAGAACTTTTGGTCTGTAGACGGGATGTTGAAGAGCCTTGTCAGGTGGAGCCTTTTGCCCGGGTATTGACTATCATTGGGATAGGCCCACGTGGGGTATGATGCGCTCTGGTTGTGGTTAGGCCAGAAAGGCCGGTGTGAGTTACACTTTAGTTGAACTCGGGTTGGTGATTCCCTTAAATTACTAAGAGAATGATGGTAGATTGAATCTCGCTAATTTCAAACAGTAAATGTTAGGAAGGTAAGCAACTACCGGATCAATATACTGTTACCTTTGGAATTTGAGTACAGGCGATGGGACCGACGCTTCAAATTTGTCCCAAGCATTGGAGCACCGTTGAATTAAGCCTTCGCGGCAGGGGTCAACGTTAAAAACATAGTGGCTTTCTGTCGGTGGAGGTATCTTGTTAGCTGTAAAGAACTCCTTCGTTTGTTCCATTATTGTTATTCCCTGCTCTGCTAACATCGAACTTATATGCGTTAGGGTTGTGCATTGCAATTCTAATATATATCTTATTAATGCATACGTATCTCCTAAGAGCAGTGTAGAAGCTTATGCAAGCCTTGCGGATTGCAGAGAATACGTTATAAGCATAATTGACGTTAATAACGACATTTTATTGTTAGGTGATTTTAATCTGCTTGACTTGAAATGGGAATCTTCTGACGATGATACATATTTTAGTGTATTTAATTCGAAGACACGCCAAGAGCATATATTTGTTGATAATAAATTTTCTGACTTACAACAAGTGAGTTGTATTTATAATAGTCGTGAAAGACTTCTTGACCTGGTCTTAACTACAGCCAGTAATAATGTGATTGTTAAGAGGGCCCCTCATTCTTTGACTACTGTTGATGTATACCATCCACCATTGAGCATATGGTACAAGTCAGACAAGGATAATATTGTAAAGTCTAACTCAATAGATAAAGTTTATGAATTCAATTTCAAAAAGCTGACTTTTTGAAGTTGAATCATTTACTTCAAAGTAAACTTTATGTAATTTTAAAGTGTGTTAATGATAACACTCTTGATGATTCAATTTATTTTTTTTTATATGGAAATCTTTGCTATGTTTTCTCTGTCCGTGCTATATAGCTTCAAATTTACGAAAAATTGTGCTTACCCCTGGTACACAAAGGAGTAAAAGATTCTTCGCAACAGCAGGAATAGGGCATAGAGAAAATATGTCTGTAGCTTAGACCTGAATGACCTAGAAATCTACAAGCGTTTGTTTCTGGATTTTGAAAATTGCTCAGCTACCTTATATCAAAATTATTTATACAGTACCTAGCTGAGAATATTGTCTGATCAAAAGAAATTCTGGGGTTTCATAAACACCAAAAGAAAATCTGATGGATTCCCTTCATCATTTTAAACTTCTGACGGATTTACTGACGATCCCGTCGTAATTTGTGGTCTATTTGCCAATCTCTCTAAAGAGTCATTTTTTTCAGACTCTTAATCCTGATGAAGAGTACTTTGAATATATAAATTCTACACCCAGGGTTTCGTTGGAACCTATATCTTTTATTTCAGAGGATATTTTGAAGTATATTGGATCGATCGATGAGGATTTTAATGCAGCACCTGATGGAATTCCTGCTGCAGTGTTAACATGATGCGGTTCCGTTCTAAGCCAACCACTGTCCATGTTATTCAATACATCACTTACCGAAAGTATCTTTCCACTTTTTTGGAAAAATATTTTATAAGTCCTATTTATAAAAAAGGTTGTAAGAACGATATAAACAACTACGTGTATGATTGCGTGAAAATTCACTGTGGGAAGGTCATCAGCATGGATTTGTTACTGGCAGATCCTCTGTGTCTAATATCCTTGATTTTATAACGTTTTGTTTAAATTCATTTTATTCAGGTAACCAGGTCGACTGTATTTACACTGATTTTAGTAGAGCATTTGATAAACTGCCACACAACTTAATTCTATTTGAACTAAAGTTAATGGGTTTTCCACAATTTTTTGTAAGCTGGATTCAATCGTATCTGACAGAGCGATCTTCTCAAATACGATTTCGAGGCGTATTGTCAGCTGAATTTATTGCTGAATCAGGTGTTCCTCAAGGTAGCCACCTTGGTCCACTTCTGTTTATTTTAGCCATTAATTATGTAACCCACATCATCAAACACTCTCATCTACTTATCTATGCAGATGGTATGAAAATATACAGAACAATAGATGCTAAAGACAATTCAGAGCTACTCCAGTCTGATTTGAAATCCTTTGAAGTTTGGTGTTCTAAAAATAATTTATTTTACAAGTCCAGATAAATGCCAAACTATGACCTTTTCGCGAAAAAGGAATAATTTAATTTTGGATTATATGATAAAAGATACTGCTTTAAGCCGTGTAGATGCTGTCAAAGATCTTGGTATATGCATGAATTCTAAGCTATCGTTTAACGTTCTTATGGATTACATTTGTAAAAAAGGTATCTTCTATGCTCGGGTTTATGAAACGCAAGGCCAAAGAATTTAATAGTGTGATCGCAACTACAACGCTGTATTATGCAATTGTGCGACCTCACTTAGAGTATGCAAGTCAAGTTTGGACCCCAAGTTACAATGTACATGTTGAACGTATAGAGAGAATCCAAAAACATTTTGTTCGGCTTGCTCTAAGGGGCTTAAGTGGAATTGACACTATAAACTTTCCTTCTTATGAGGATCGTTTAAAACTATTAAAAATGCAATCTTTGAATGAGAGAAGGAAGTCTGCAGATATCGTCTACTTACACCAACTCATAACTGGTGTATTCGATCCACTAGAACTCGTAACTCTTCAAAATTTTAACACTAACCGTAGAAGCAGTAGAAACGTTAAAAATTTTATTTACTTACCTTTTAGTAGAACAAATTATATGGCTACTGCTCCTTTAAATTGCATGAGTACCTTTGTTAACAACTGTAGCTTTTATTTATGTTAACTTATCGAAAGGTCAACTCAAAAGTAGATTGAAAACTAATGTATGATTAGATCTATGTAAACGCATAGTTAGTTGTTATGTTTTTTGTTGTCTCTGAGCCCAACCCATATTATTGTGGGTCAATTTTTCTCACTTTAGATTGTTTTGGGTCGATCTTATCGATATCGTTGAGATATTTATTTTTATGTTATTTGGGCTGGTTTTTAAGATGATCTAATGCGGAGAAAGTGCGAAAAAGCTGTAGTAGCTGAACTCTATTGTTATTGCATGTAATTATGAAATATATCGCAAAACTTATATGCTGCAAATTGAACGATGTTGTTATTCGGGATCTGAGGTTATTACATAAAATCTATAACAATGTGCAACTAACCAGAGGACAAGCGCCATCATTTTGTTACTTACGATAAAAGGAAAAAATGTTCATGAAATTTTAGGTTATGACACATATAGTCATGGCTTGTGGGTTACTTGAGTATGAATTACGTATTTCAACTCCCACGTAGTGTGGCATACTTATGCATGAAATAGCAAAGCATAAGGGAAAAATCTTGGGAAAATTTTCATTTGATCATTATTTTTATTTACAAAATTTACAAATGTCTTATGATAATTTTACATATTATATATTTTTTTAAGCTAGTTTTAATTTAGTTTTTAAAATAATCAATCAATTTAGTGAAATCATTTTTCCTAAATCTGTGTCGATAAGCAATAACAGCTTAAAACGATTTAATTCAGTACTGAGTTATTCATGCAGCTGTATTCCACGCATATAGCACTATAAACACGCAAAATCTAGATTTTCCGAATCTTAGCCAAACTATGACACAAAAATGAAAGAAAATTTCTTATAACTTATATGGCGATTGAAAACTTTGAAGCAGTTTTATAAAAAAAAAAATAAACTGGCCATTTTAGCCCTTGGAAGGACTTTGAACTAGCTTCTATTGATCAATTGTGTTGTGCGTATGGTTAAATTTTTGATTACAAATGACCAAGAACTGGACCTACGTGTTTTATGCAGACTCCGAACGGCTTATGTTCTCAAGGAGCTTTACATTGCAATTTTTTCTCTCTGAGGTTTGCCATTATCTGCAGAGTGGTGACGACCGAACAGAAAAATTATTTCAATTGAAAAACTTTTCTGTCTGAGCTGGAATTAAACCCGGGCTACCGCGGCTCTTTAGCTTAGGGGCCACGCACTCTACCCACTAGGCTACGGCCGCCACAAGCAATTTTAGTTTTTCTTATAAACAACATTGTTCTTATAGGCTTCTAAGTCCCGTTATTGTCATGCTTTTGACCAGTGATTTTTTGCATCATGTAGCCTTTTGTTTTGTACAAGCTTACAGCTATTTGTTTTATTGATAGATTTGCACGTGTGCATTCAGCAGCCGTTCATACAAAAAGTGCTTAAAAACATTAAAAAATCATTTATTTGTAAGACTAAGTGCACATTATAAATAAATAAAAGTAAGAGAGTTACATACACAAAAAAAAATTATTAGAAAAGTGTTTATTCTGTCCAATAAATGCCCAGTGCAAATAAGCAACACCCTTTAACTCAGTTTATATTTTTGGATATACTAACACATATCTGACCTCAGAAAATGTGTAGTCCCACCCATTTTGATTCGTGCATGAAAAGGTTAAAGAAAAACGCGTTTCAAGTTGCTGTGATTTGTTATAGCTAGTCTGACGAACCAGGTTTTAAGCCCTGTAGAATCTGTATCATAGGCGGCGGGATTGGTTTTAATTTTTTTTAACATATTCTTGAATAGTTTTACAACAATAATCAATTTAAAACAAATTTCATTAAAAAAAAAAAAATGTTTGCCTAAAACCTCCCTGAACTAGGGATGTGCAACTGCCCGCAAAAGTCGACTTCGACTTTTTCTACCGTTGAAAATGTAAAAGTCGACTAATCAACTTTTTGAACATTTAGAAGTCGACTTTCCAACTTTTTCCCACTTTTTTTAAAATATTTTTGTACCGCTTTTGTAGGGCAGTTAAGAAGGAAATAATTCAATATGAAAAATGTGTTTTATTGTTAAAAAATAAACAAAAATATGGAACTTCAGTAAATTCAACGTAAACAAAGCCTCTGGTCCTGATGGCATACCGCCAGTTGTGCTTAAAATGTGTGCTTCTTCGCTGGCTCGGCCTTTGCGAAACCTTTTCAACATCTCCTACAGAACAGGAATATTTCCATCTTGTTGGAAGGTGGCAAATGTCCAGCCGGTACCTAAAAAGGGTGATGCCACGAACCCTACAAACTACCGACCCATTGCGATATGCTCTACGCTTTCCAAAGTTATGGAGAGCGTAATAAACTTCAACGTTATGAACTATCTGGAGCACAACCAACTGCTCAGTGACCGTCAATATGGTTTCCGTAGGGCTCGCTCTACTGGTGATCTTATGGCGTTCTTAACCGAAGAATGGAATAAATGCGTTCACTTTTTCGGCGAGAGCAGGGTTGATGCTCTGGATATTTCAAAAGCGTTCGACCGAGTGTGGCATAAAGCGCTCGTGTCAAAACTTGCTGCATATGGTTTTGGTGGTAATTTTGCTCGATGGATCACGTGTTTTCTCAAGGACAGAACGATTCGAGTCGTAGTTGACGGTATTTTGTCCGAGAAGCACGCCATCAACGCAGGAGTACCGCAGGGTTCAGTGCTATCGCCAACCTTGTTTCTGGTTTTTATCAACGACCTTCTGTCGTTGACGCATAACCCAATACATTCGTTTGCGGACGACAGCAGCATTTGTCATTCATATTCATTCAAAAAACGCCCAAGCTCTATGGAGATTGAGAGAAAAAGGCAAACTATGAATGACACACTCCTTAATGATCTACAAAAAATCTCCGAGTGGGGTCTTGCTAATAGAGTAGAGTTCAATGCAAGCAAGACCCAGTGTTGTCTGTTAACCCACAAGCGAGTGAATTGCCCTTTAGCCCCTCTCAGTATGAATGGTGTGGATCTTGTGGAATCAGCCGCTCTTGACGTTCTGGGCATATTGATCCAATCTGATCTTCGTTGGAATAATCATATTTTCGATGTGTCGAAAGAAGCGGGCAAGTGCCTAGGTTTTTTAAAACGCAGAAAATGGAGTACAATTCGCACATTTGGGCAGGGGCTTCAAGATCTTATTTGGAGCGTCTGGACCGAATTCAACGTCGTGCGATATATTTGATAGGAGATGAAAGTATTTCATCCTCTCTCAACTCTCTTGAGCATCGACGTAATGTAGGTTGCCTAAGCCTTCTGTATAGGTATTACCATGGGAAGTGTTCAAGGGAGATACATGGCCTGACGCCACCAGCTCGTGTGTTTTCCAGGTTCACTCGGGCAGCTGTCCAAGCCCACCCCTTTACCATTGCATCGATGCCTAATAGAACCTCGCATTACCGCGATAATTAGTTCTTTAGTCGCGCGGTTAAGTTGTGGAATAGTCTCCCTGCGTGCGTGTTTCCCGGCAGTTTTGAGCTGTGCAAATTCAAAACAAATCTTCACTGACACTGCTCCATCTATCCACCTTCCAACTAACTATCACCCATCTTCCCAATCAACACAATGCTTACGCATTTATAGGGGGCATCCCCTGAGCGTTGGTTCAGTCTGAAAAAAAAAAAAAACATAAAATACAAAATACAAAAAAACAAAATAATGAAATTTAAGTTCTTTTATAGATAATCGAAAAAGGTAGAGTTAACTTTCAAGATAAAGTTTAAAACATTTTAGAAATTTTTAATACAAATTTCTTCATCCAGCGTCAATATTTATGAAAGTTAAAAAAAATTGATGTCTCTAACCTGATATCTTAAGAATTAAAACTCCCTTTTCCAAATCCCCAGGAAAAATTACTCATAATTGGGCTAAATATCAGGCTCTAACCGCCGAATTAACGTAAGCGTTATAAACCAAATTTTACAAGAGAAGCATTTTCCTCGTTTTTTTTGCACATGTAAATTTTATTTTTGTGTTAGATATAACTTTAGAACAGTTTAACGTAGAGATGTGAAATTTTTGGAGTTGATGACTTTGTTGTCGTACTATCGTTTTCCATTTAAAAATTAATTTCGAAAAAGTGGCGCTTACGTTAATTCGGCGGTTAGGGCTCGATATATTTGTGCACAAGTAAATTCACAATTTAAGGAATCACATGTCTTCACCAACTGAACGTAGAAAAAGCAACGTGTTAAGATATTTTGGCGAAAGCCTGTTTTGCAATTGGTTCGCTATGAGACCAGCATGAGAAAATAACCTTTCGGATAGCACCGAAGTTGGAACAATTGATAAATATTTTTTTACTACGGCCCAAACAAAAGGAAATTCAGTTTTCATGCATTTCCAGACAACAAGCGAATTTTTATTAAGTTTTCGATCAACAGTTGGGCGAGTCAGATAAAGGCGCAGCTGAGAGGGCACCCTTGCAAATTCATCAGTTGTAGATTTCATGTTTGTTTATACCACCTCATTCAAAAAACATAATATGTCACTGTTATCGTATTCTTGATTATTAGATGTCGATGCCGCTATCACAACTGCTTCATTTTAAATTCTTGCTTGACTCATCCCGGCATTCACAAGATCACCTAAATAGAGGGGGGGGGGTAAAATTTGCAATAATTATTTATGTACTGCTGCTTACCAAGGTAAAAGATTGCTTGAGAGCACTCACGGATATTTTGAAATGCGAGATTTTTGAACCTAGGATCTAGAAGTGTTAAAGAAGCGTATGATTTTACCAATTCAATATTGTAAATTTTTTGTGATTTCAACTGCAAACACTCGTTTTAAATTCTTGCCAAATTGACTTAAAGCAGAACATTCCTCTGTTTTCTATAATAAAAAAGAATCCATTTGAGCGTAGTTTGAATATTGTGTATATAAATTTGTATTAACAGCCCTATTCTGGCAAACTAACAATTGTTACCCAGTATTCTTGATATTTCTATGTGTTTTTGTAATGTTTTTTTTTTCAAAACAAAATTTGAAGCTCAAAAATAATAAATTTTGATAAAAATTGTCACCTGCTTTTAAACAATTTCATTAAAAAATTTTTTATGCGTGAAACGTAATCAGATGATACGCAATTGCTTTGTCACACTTCCAATTATAGTCTGTTTTTTTTATTTTGCCGTCCACTATTTTACATTTATCGAATGAAGAGTTGCTAACGCCGCTATATTTGTTGTTAAACAGCTATTTCGTTTATTAGTTTAGAGAAGACAGTTCTCAGATTAGCGTTAAGGTTTTTTTTCACATAAAATTAACAAAGTCGAAAGTAAAAGTTGACTTTCGACTTTTTTCAATATCAGAAAGTCGATTGCCAAAAGTCGAAAATTATTAAGAAAAAGTCGACTTTTGACTTATTTCGACTTCGACTTGCACATCCCTACCCTCAACTCTTTTAGTCCTGACATTAAACTACTGAGAATATTTTTTTATTTTTATTTTTGGTGTAAATGGTCTTTCAATGATTTGAAAACTTATTTAATGTCTAAATTATGTTCTTTCCATATCCTTCAAGGATTTTCAAGAATTTAAAGTTAATACTAAACACATCTTTTTTTACACCAAATGACCTCAAATCACTGGAAGTTTTGAAAAAATAATTTCTTTGTTACAATGTGTCCACTTCATAAAAATTGCGCTATAAGTATCTTAGAGAATAAAACAAGAACTAGCTTCCGCAGCTCATTTTAAAAATTAAAATGTGAAGCAAGAACTCTGTGAAAATTTAAGAAACGAAAACACGAGAAGCAAAACAATATGAAAGACGCACATAAACAATAATCAGCGCAATCGATGCATGTAACTTTGTTTAACATTTGTGAAATAGAAGTGAAGATATTTATATTGAAAGTTACCCCCACAATCAATGCATTCCTGAGCGAAAGGGTTAAGTAAAAACAATGACAGCAATCAACCCTAATGTATTAAAGATATTAGCAAAAATATGTGCTAGCATATGACAAGAAACAGAAGTGATTTCTGACTTGCATTACAAAATTTACAAAACTCTCTGAATTAAGCAAGACCTTTTGTAAACAGCTTTTTTAGAATAATTTGAAATAATGTAAGTTTATTTTCCAAGTGATAAAATTACAAAAATGTTCTTTGATTTTTTTTTTTATAAGGCTTTTTGATTTGTTGATATATTACTCAAATTTCCATTGTATATCAATTGGGTGATTAAGTAATTAGGTAGTTAAGTATTTATGGAATTAAGTAGTTACAAAAATTTATTGTATTTTTCTTTCCTTGCCTCAACCATGTTTTCATTATATTAAGCCAATGCCTTCCCTTTTTACTTAAACAGAAAAAAATTACGAAACATTTACTAAACATTTACGAAAATGAAAACTACATTAGTGAAACAGTGCAGATGATTTGGTTGGCATGGTAAATGAATTTATGTAGAAGTTACTAAAATCATTTAAAATAAAATGTTACTCTTAGATAATATCATAAAGTTAAAAGTTTTTAATAAGCTTTAATTTTTTTGGTCACGGTTGACTTTTCTGTGGAAATGACCATATATATTTCCTGTGTAAATGTTTGCTAGCCGCGAGTAAAATTTTGTTATAACAAAATTTTTTGAATTTAATGAAAAATAAAATGACTATTTTCCATGAATTACATTTTTGTACTTATATTTATAAATAGAAGGGTAAGCAAAACATTGTTTATATCGTTTCCAGAAAAATTTTAAATTTTTGGATGTGTAACATTTGTTGTTAGGGTGCGATATAAACGAATTTATTTTTTGCACTCTTTAAATTTTGCCATGGTACATCTCTCAGGTATTTTCATTCTTTTAACGGAAACATACCTTCAGATGATAATGTGGCTGATATTTTTTTCCACTCATCCAATTTTACTTCATGGCTCATTCTGTCGGAGAATTTTCGAAAAGTATTTCCTTACCTTCTGTAATTAAGGACGCCGCAAAAATTTTATTTTGTTTGCTTATCGTACACTGATAGTCGTTATAACACAAATCAGAGTCACAAAATTGTAAAAATAAAATGTGATTTACAAGTCATCTAAAAATTTCGTGAAACATCAATTCTTTCTTAAAATTTTTGTTGATTCTAGTTAAAAATTTGTAAATTTGTGATTTGTAATTCGTAGAAAGAAAATTTATTTTACAAATGATGGATAGATAAGATAAGATTTTATTATATAAAATCAGATTATTATAAGAAATACACAATAAGAAAAATCTTAATATATTGACAATAACATTTTAAGTTGTGTATCCTTTGATAAAGTTTACTAACTAGAAAGCTAATATTATTTCATGTTAAATTAAAGAAACAAAAAATTATATATTATATAAATTCATTTAATAATAATTATCGATATTTGAGAGAGCTATCTAAAAACTCATAAAGCGCACTGTTATTACTTCCATTCTAAGCAAGTCTAAAACTTCTGCCACCTTTAATAATTTTTTGCTGAAACACCTGATTGTTTTGAAGATATGACATACACACAAAAATAAAATACAACAGATTACGCCATCAGACGCAGAAAAAGTTGCACAGTTCTGCGCAAGACGTTATGTCTATCGTGACGTAGATAGAAAAAGATAGTTTCTCTGTTTCTCTCACTGATTTTCTGTTCGTGAAAGAAGGAGACGAAATACGAGCTATTTTCCAGCTATAGTTCTGTTGGTTTATGTTATGTTTGGTTCATGGTGTTTTGCCTTTTGCTAAAGCTGTCAAACATAATAATAAATGAAAATGACAGAAAAGTGGATTTTGCATGGTTTGACAACTCAAATGCTGGATTTTTACACGGCTTGATTTGGTTTCAGCTATTGGTTTTTGAAAAACCAAATTAGGTTTCGCAAAGATCATGAAAAGTAATAACTGAATATTTTGTTTGTGTAAACTTATTTGCAATAGCATTTAATATTTTTAACGAATCAGTTTTGTTGTATCGGCAATGAATTTAAGCTTTATTGATATTTTCTTAAATTTTCACGTAAAAAACAAATAAACTTTGCCATCAAAATTTCACGCAAGCAAACAAAGTACTCGTACTATGCTTAAAAGATAAGTGTTATTTACTGTCAATTCAAGTTCTCTTTTAAATAAGTAAATTAAATAAAGCAACAATGCAATTCAAAGTACTCGTTCTTTTATTTAAGACACAGTATTATTTAATTTTCTTCTTTTAGCATATGTATTTTCCAAAATATCTTTATTTAATTTTCTTATTCTAAAGTACATGCGGGCACGAAAAAATAATTTCTCATTACCATAGACAAAATAAAAGTCGACTTTAAATTTAGTATAAACATTTTTTACAGTTTTTTAATATAATAGGTCTGTTCGCGTAGTCGAATGCAAACGAAATATTTCAAAAGTTTTTACTATGTAGTGCCTGAAAATTTTTCGTTTACTAAGAGAATTGCGTAATAGAGTGGAAATCACATTTTCTCTTCGTTCAAGTTTTTTAAAGTTTTTACAAGAAGAATTCCATATTGTAGAAAGATGAAAACTGTCAAATGGTAGCTGTGTGTGTGTAGCAGCGGAGTTTTTTTAGATTTTTTTAGACGTATTTGACATTTTTCATTATTTTACCAGAAAAGCGTTCGTTTAATTTTAATTCTCTCTCAATTTTATTACTTTTGCCGTTTTTCATTTTTTTTTTTTACCAGAAAAGTACGCAGTCGTAAGCCGAACAAACTCGAAATGAAATTATTTACAACTTTTCTAACAATTGAGAGTAAAAACACATTCTTACCATACACTATTGTATCATGAGCTAAACATAAATGAACAGGACTGCAATGAATGAAAAACAGCTGATGTTGACAACATGTCTTTCATGACGTAGGCAGGCATGCGCGTGGCGTAATCTGTTATATATTGTTCTTGACATACACCTACGAAATGATATGTGTTTTCTATTTTATTTAAATTAAAAAAAGTGCAGGTAGTTAGACTCACACCTCTAAAAGCTCAAGCATTTAAATCAAGCAACCCGTCTCTTGCGTTAAAACGAGGCTTACGACTTTTGCAGAAAATACTGAACCCCTTTGTGATCTAGTTGTGAAAACAAGTCGTATGAATAAACAAGCCTTTGTTTATACTCAATAAGTGTAGTTAAATTTGTGTAAGACTCCACTAATGTATTTGAATTAAGGTTTGATGGCATATCAAGCATTTAACTTATTCCATTCCGCTGCCCAAAAAGCACCCTTCTCAAACACTTCTTTAGCTAAAATTAGGGAAGACTTTATTAACGTAGTTAAAATGTAAGCGAAATGTTTCAATAAGTTGAGATTTTAAGCCGGTCTCTAAATAAAGCATATAGTTTGGAGTATTTTTTGGCAATAATAATATTTTCTTAAGGAAAAATCTGAAGAGCTTTTCAACGTCATCGTATTGTTTGTAGCCCAAAACTTGGACTTCTTAACATAATGAACCTAGAGGCGGCTTTGAAAATTTTCAATTTATTTGACAATGATATTTTTGGTTTATGTATATAGCTAAGCCATGTTGCATTTATTGCATTTTTTGCGGTCACTAGTTTACTATCAAAATGTTTGCAATACGACAAGTTGTAGGTCAAAATAACACCAAGATATTTGTATTCGTTAACAATTTTAATTTGCTGGTCCCCAAACGATTTACTGATTCTCGTACTTTCCCTAAAAATTATTGTAAAACTTTAGGCTTGGAAAGATTTACTTTATGCTGCATCTTAACCCTCACGGCTTCCTTAAATTTTTAGACAAAACGGTTCCATTGTATGCTTACGCATACACAAATACTTTGTAACGAGTCAGAAATCGCAAACATTGCATGTGTGTAATGCACAAACAAAATCGCGAGTAGCTTTTTGTTGTTGTTTTTTTAATTTTGTTTTTGTTTTGTTCAAAAAAAAATATATAACAGTTCAGTTGTTCTGGACATGAAAAGTTACGTATTGGTTCTTGTATATGCGCACGCATGCTTTGCAAGTAAAAAGATTACGCGTGCGCATACACAAGAACCATTACGTAACTTTTCGTGTCCAGAACAACTGAACTGACAAATAGTTTTTTTTTAATATGTCAATATGTTACCCACCCTTAATTAGATATTTTACTAATTTTCATTGTAATCCGTCTAAGCATATATTATGACCTATGACCAAGTAAAGTTGCAAGTTGTGAAAGTAAATCTTTCATTACAAATGTGTATCTCTTATTTACAAGTACGAATTTGTGATAGTAAAAGTGTACAAGCCGCGGGTAAATTTAGATAAATTTAGATTAATTCTATTCACAGTTTTTAATTAGTTTTTAGGAAAAACTTATGTATTGTCTGCAAGATTGTAACAAATCAGTGTACTGAAATAAAATAAATAAATAAGAAATTGTATTTGGTGAAATAGGGCACAGGAGTGAGAGTCGAGTCGGGAGAGCTGCGGCTGGTCGTTTTGATTGCAGCTTGTCCGACTTCTATCTTTCTCTTTGTACTGTTGCGTGCATTCTTAGCTGCGTTCAGACGTGTACGGCAGGGATGAATTGCGATCTTTTGAGATTGTGCCAAATTGGAGAGAAAAATATTGTCTTTTGTAGAAAATAGTACCGTCTTTTCTTGCATCCAAAATTTATTTTGACATATCAGGCTCATTGCGTGCAAACTGTAACAACTAAAAACAAAGCATTTTTAAGATAAATACACAGAAAGAATAGCTATAAAAATTTCTGTTTGTTATCTTATTTGCATTTATCTTATTAGCATTTTAATAATGGTTTTGCGAAGATGTAGCATGTAACGATCTGTTGTCAAAATTATTTTGGAAAGATGATAAGCGACGGAAGCTGATGCTTTGATAAGCGACGGAAGCTGATGATTTCCGGCTCTGGCTCGTCGGCTAGTGGGGGTGGAAGATCTTGTAGCTTATCACCTAAGAACATTTACTACAGCAATTCCAACTTTAAGTTGCGTGCAGGGGAAAGGTTTAAGGTATGGATGCATAGAACTTAAAAAAAAAAGAGATAGATAAAGAAAGTTAGGAGAATAGATAAAGAACGAAACGAAAGTTTGTGCTCGATATAATGTTGTTGTTGAGCATTGGTGACCTTGACTCAACTTTTTCCCTCCCATCCATGATCATCTTAAACACAGAAAATCCTAAAAATATATACAAAAGATGATCCCAAAATTTATCTCACAACTAACTCACAACGCCTGCATGAAATCAAATATTTTTAAATTTACAGGCGCATATTTAAAACAATTCGTTGTTTTTATTTAAACAAAAATTCATATAAAAATCATCTTAAATTAAAAAAAAAATATTTATAACTGAATTCGAATAAGCTACAATTACAGCAAAAACAATATGAAGGGTTTAACTAAATGATAAAAACATTAAAATTAATTAATAATTAATAAGTAGTATTTAAATTATTAATAAGAAAAAACAAGTGTTTTGGTTTTATATTAGATTAAAGAAACAAAATGAACGTTAAAAGTGCTTACATTATTTTTTTTTCTAACAAAATTTCTAACAAAATCGTAGTCCAAGCTCAATACAAAAATAACTCTAGTAACTTTGTTTTGTTTTGTTGTTTTTTTTTTCTTAAATTAGATCAAGCTTAAAAAAATGTGTTTTATTTCATTTACTTTCTTTGTTACTTTATTAATATGTTTGTTGTTGTTGTTTATTTTTCATTAATAAATAAAGAGAAAACTTTTGTTTTTTTTTTCGATAAACTTACTTTGTTAACTGCATTGTTCCCTCGATGAAAGATCTTTCATTTTGGTGAGCAATGTAAACTGCATCGAGCTAAAATAATAGGAAGGTTTTTTTTTGTTTTGTTTTCTTTTTGTTATACTAATTTTACTCAAAAACACGACGATAGCTCGCGTTAACATTGTTGCACGAAATTTTGTTGCTTTTTAACATTGCTGTAAGAGCTTTGTTACCAATTTTGTTAACAGTGTCTTAGTGACACGCTCACTGAGTTGAATTTAAAGCCAGCAACATTGTTGCGTGGTTTATTATACTTCTAGATTAGGTGAATATGTTATATACCTATTTTTTTTTTTTGTTTTTATGTATAATACTACGTTGATCAATACAACAACAACAAAATTACTTACACTTCAATTTACTGCATAGATTTAAGTAGATTTAAAGCTCTTTTTTTCATTTTTTTCTAACTACTTAGATTATGTACAAATTTAGATATGTTTATTTTAGCATTAATTTTAAGTTTAAGTTAATTTTTAATAATTACTTAAGTTATATTAGAATTTAGAATAGTTTATTTTAGCATTGATTTTAGGTTTAAGTTCACTGTTGCTTTTTATATTTAAGTTAGATTTACTAAAATATTTATTTACTTTAAGATTCTAAGTGTCACTTGCAGGTTATTTTAGTGGTGAGATTGGCACGATCACTTGTTATACATAGGTATACATTTAACTTTTAAGTGCCACTCTCTTTTTTTTTTTTTGTTTTAGCTTATTAAGTTTTATATTGTTAGTTCGTTTATATATTTTTAATTCTAAATCATTTCTTTTGAAAATTTTTCACCTTTCTATCACAATTTCTTTGTTTTTTTTTTCTTTAACACTATTACCACGATCGCTATTACTTAAACCGCATTGTAATTATGCTGCCCAAGCTGATGACCGTCGAGTACTAACTTCGTGCTTTTATGACCCTCTCCTTTCTACATATTTTTATGCAAGAATCTGCTTATGTGCGAGGTGAAACCTTTCGTAGCAATTTGCTCTTTAGCTTTTGCACAAATTTTTCTATGGTGCCAAATCTAGAGAGATTTAAATGTATATATATATGTATGTTTGTATATGGTTTTAATTGAAATTTAATTGGTTGTTTAATAAAATTACCCTTTTAGGAGATGGCACCAGCAAATGAAATTTTATTAAAAAATTTAATCAAGAATCTTCTCGCCAATTCAAAATTCCACCTGTGTGGTTTTTATAAAAAAAAAATTAAAGTTAAGCCTATGTAAAGAACTTTAATAGAACCTAAAAAAACTTACTTTTTTTCCTTATCAAAGTAAAATATCCGCGCTCAAAATATCCGTGTTTTTGATCGATACTTGATTATATATTCGAACAATCATTACCAATATCGAAACATTTAATTGAGTTAAACTAACAAGCAAATATTTTTAGTTTTCACTTCACCGACTTAACGCTTAGTTTTATTTAATGAAAAGAAATAAATATTTCGAAGAAGTCGATTTTTCTATGACTTTCTTTGAAGACGGCTGATCAGGAAAAGAACGCTTTTGTCTTCCGATTAGACCACGAGTTCTTAGCTAACAGCATACCTCATAAAAAAATATGCCGTAATGGCGTAAGATTTCCAAGAAATATTTTTAATAATTGGAAGCAAAAAGGAAGCTAAAAATATTCAAATTGCTGTGGTGAATTTATTTTCACGCCTAGATGGAGCTGGTTTGTTTTAAAAATCATAAAATCTGAAATACCGGAAATAACTAATTTTTTCTTTGTTTTTGGCTACAAGCGCCGGTACAAAGACTTTTGTCACGCTGTCTTTATGGACGCTAGAGTAATTTAAAAAGTTAAAACGGTCTCATGAAAAATTCAAAATTTTGAGTCTTACTTGGATCTTTCGCGAAATGAGCGATATATTTATGTATGAAAATTTAAACAGTAATTCAATTAGATGAACACGTTATATTATTTAATTGTTAAAATGAGATCAGTGCTTTTTTCATTTTAAAAAATTAAAATGTTTCATGTATTTTCATATTTTTGTTTTAGGAACATTGCAAAACTAAATTAATCAGCGTTCCCAACTTTTTTTCTGCCGCGTATGCCTGGTAACGTGTCTAAGAAAATTGTAACCCCTGAAACAAAAGTCGAATTGGAATTACAAATTTATGTTTTTTAAAAAAAAATGTATTTTTAAGAAAAATAACAATATTAAATACCAATATAAAAAATAAATGTAATAAATGGCATTGCGCAAATTGCGTGTATGATGAAACGAAGAGTAGTCATTAGTCAGAAAATTGGTGTTTAAGAATGTAGTCGAGTTCGGCGGCTAAAAAAAAAGACTATTTTTAGGAATTTTTCGTAAGCTTACTATAAAATATATGTTCATAAAAGTTGTCAGGGATGATACATGAAGTATAAAGTTACAAATTTAAAAAATTTTTTGTTCCGTTTTCACCTGATATCTCGGCAACGGCTTACATGAAACAAAAAACCTTAGTGTTATAGATTCGGTATAAAATGGCTACGAAATAGTTTACTGGTATTAATTAAGTAAAAAAAACAAAAAAAATTAAACAGTTGTTTATTCCGCTGTTATTTGTAAAATATATATAGTAATAATCAATATTTTTACATAATAGAAATTTATGTTGTGCGTGTTTTGGTGTAGAATATGTGATTAAAATTTAAAAAGGATCAGCCCACGGGTTCCAGAGAAATTGTGAACCATCCGTGAAAACGTACTTTTAAGAAAAACGCTTTTAAAATGTTGTGAGCGCTCAGGTACGTGCGCACAGGTAGTAAGCTTTGGATTGAAAAAATACTTATACTGCTCGGATCTTCATAAAAATCATGTTCAGTACTCTAAGATACATATAAAGGATATTTGGCTAGTGGGATCGGTTTTATTTTTCATCAACATTTTTCACAATGCGAATATTTTCGAGTTCCAAATGAATCACTGCATTGGTATTTTAAATGACTATCTTTTTGCTTAGCAGAATTTATAGTTTTGTTGGAAAATTTCATAGTATTCTTTTAAAAATCTGAAAGCCTTAAAATTGGCTATAAAAATTTTGTCTTCTAATTTTATTCTAACTTTATCATACATTCAATAAAACCACAGAAAGCGTCAAGTTATTGAAGTGAAAAAACCAAATTTCTGAATTTTAATTTATTTAGTTGACCTTAAAAATGAATGTTATTGGCATTATTCTTCAGATTGACTTAATTCTAATTCCCAATCCTAGCCACAATTCTATCTTGTAAGGACGCGCAGGGGGTCCCACATTGGAAACCATGTGAAGTCCCACATTATAAGTCCAACATTATAAATGCATGGACATTTTCATAAAGTATCACTACATTTAAACAAAAATCACATTAAAATTTTAAAGATAATCGAAAAACCAACACAATGCATATACTTACCGTTTTTATAGCACAAAAAATAATGACAAAATGATCACTGTCAGAAATGATGGAAAAACTTTTTTCTAAAATTTTGTTTACTTTCAGGCATGTTCTGCATTCCACTTCCGAGTGGAAGTGAAAAAAATCAAAATTAAATTTCATATTTGGTGTTCTATTCATAACTTTTTTTGTTAGCACAATTAATTACATTAATAAAGTAAATAAAATACAAAACTAAAAAGTGATATTTAGAACACCAGATATCGAATTCAACTTTGATTGAATTTCACTTCCTCTCGGAAGTGGAATGTAAAACATGCCTGTATGTCTGGCACGAATACAAACAAAGTGTATTTTCTCTCCAAATCCACATGAAAAGTGATGTCGTTTTAAAGCTGCATTGTCAATGTCAAAACATTGATGAAGTTTTTGGAAAATATTGGAGAAAAGTTCGAGTCCCACATTAAAACGTCCCACTTTAGACAAGTCTCCCTTACATTCGAAAAATGAAAATAAATATTTAAAGTGAATGCAGATAATTCAATGACCAAATCTTAATAAAAGTATGAAACTATAATCAATAAGTTAAGACCCTATGTCCCGCTAGTCACTTAAGAAATCAAAGAAAAAAATAAAAACACAATATTATTCAAGTAATTCATCATCTTCCAGATCCTCTATTGGCCGACTTTCTATACTGAATAAAAATATATTATTTGTAATTAAAAACTGCATGAATTTGATTTTAACACACTTTTAGATTGAAGAAGAGCAGAGCATGCATTCAAAAAAGTTTATATCGACACCATAGCAAAATTAAAGAAGGTATATGCATTTCGGAGAGACAGTCTGCCAAAACTGTCAAAACGAACAGCTCATAGAAAATCTGAAACGCTAAGAGAGCAAAAATTGACCGCATTCATCGAAGTCAACTGTTGTGGACTATTATGATAGCGATACCTTTGTGAGCGATGCTTTTCTCTGAATGTGTTGTTACTCTAAAAGTTAAAAATTATTTGATTTAATTTTTTTTATTGTTTAATTATGTAAATAATTAAATTGCAAAGGTTTCTCAAGGAATTTTAATACAACAGTCATTTACCAACTATTGACTCCGCTGAATGCGGCTATTAATTTTCTTTTGTTCTCATTCGCAAAACGCTGACTTTGACAATTTTGGATATCGGTGATTCCATGTCAACTATTTTTGAAAATTTTAAAACTCTCTAGGTAGATAGTTCTCCTGAAAAGTATTATATCTGCGTACTTTTTTTTTGGGATTTAAAATTTTGTTTTAAAGATACACACTGTGAAAAATATCAAAAAATATTAAAAATACAATAAGTGCATGTATTCAAATAGATGTAGTATTGAAACCGTAAGTTGCACAGAAAAAAGTGAAGAAATATTTTAAAGATCTTGAATTTGTCTTTTCGATGGTATACTTTTTTTGCGGAATTTATTTGAAAAATCCTTCTTTTTTTAACCTGAAATTTTCAGTCACATTTTTCGTAGTCTTCGCAATAAGTTTTTTATATTTTAAGTTCAGTGTTGAGTTAAGGCATTAATTTTAAAGGCTAGCACATAATTTAAGGTTGGGATTCCAACGATTGCTATTTTTAACGAATTTTTAAAAAAAAAAAACCTACAAAAGATTTCCTTTTTTTATACGGAAAATTCCATTTTTTATGTTAATACCAATGAACATCCAAAATATGTTATTATTCAAATAAATCCATTAGTATTCAAATGATGCCAACAATTTATAAAATCAAATTTTTTTTATTTTTTTTTTATATTTTTAAAAACTGTTACAATATTTGAAAATATGGAATTTTCGGTGTAAAAACAAGAAATGTTTTGTTTGCATTTTTTAAAAAATTCGTTAAAAATAGCAATCAGTGAAATCTCACCCTAAAATAGTGTATTAGTCTTTAAAATTGATGCCTTAACTAAACACTGCACTAAAAATATAAAAAATTTGTTGCGAAAACTATGAAAACTGTGACTGAAAATTTCTGGTTAAAATAAAAATGATTTTTTTATAAAAATGCTGCAAAAAAAATATACCACTAAACAAACAAATTCAAGATCTTTAAAATATATTCACACTTTTTTTCTGTACAACATACGGCTTCAAAACTACATCTATTTAAATACGTGCACTAATTGTATTTTTGTATGTTTTTTTAATATTTTCACAGTGCATTACTTTAAAAAAAAAATTTATTCGCAAAAAACAAAAACACAGTTTAAGTTATTTCTATACACTGAACCAAAAAGGTACATTATATTAATGAAAAGGTGCATTAATTTCAATGAATTATTCATTGATTTTGGTCCAATGAACTGTGGTCATTGATTTCAATGAATTTTCTTCATACTTTAATGAATAGTTCATTAAACTTAGCGATTTTCAATTAATGGTTCCTTAAATATCAATGTACACTTCATTGAATTCAATGAACACGTTCATTAAAAAATGCCAAAATTAATAATTTTTTCATTGAATTCAATGTAAAGTTCATTGAATTCAATGTATAGTTCATTGAATTCAATGTATAGTTCATTGAATTTAATGTATAGTTCATTGAAATCAATGTATAGTTCATTGAATTCAATGTATAGTTCATTGAATTCAATGTATTGAAGTTCATTGAATTCAATGTATAGTTCATTGAATTCAATGTATAATAGTTCATTGAATTCAATGTTTATTTTATTGAATTTAATGTATTAAGTTCATTGAATTTAATGTATTTAGTTTATTGGATTCAATGTACAGTTCATTAAATTTGATGAATTCAGTTCATTGAATTCCTTATATATTTCATTAAATTTAATGTATTTAGTTCATTGGAATGAATGATTTATACATTAAATTTAACGAATTATTTGTTAATCCCTCTCTAAACATTTTTAAAATAAGGAAATAATTACAATTTCAACAATGTTTTTTTATTTTAAAGATTCAATTAATATACAAATTTTCGAAGATTTTGAATAGTTTTTAAATTTATAAAAATATACGGAGAGTGTATGCCGCAGGATATTTCAATTGAAATAATTGAAAAATTTTAAAGCACACATCTACGGCTCTAATAAAACTAGCAAATTGAAATTTTACACCATCCATGAATGAGGAGAAGTTTTTCTCTCTAACAGCAAGGATTCATGGTTGAATATTTTCGCCTTTATTTTTGGTTGAATATTTTCGCCTGGTTGAATATTTTCGACTTTCTGGATGCTGCTTTCAACAAAAACGAATGCCTCTTGGGAACTGGCAATTGTATGCTTTAGGAAAGTTTTTCTTCCAAAGTTGTCCCTACTGCATACTTTTTGAGTGTGCATCAAATACCCATGAAGGCTCCAAAGAAGTTTCATACCAGTACTGTCTGGAAAGATATTAATTGAAAAAATAACTATTTATTTATTTAGCCTCGAGAAAAATTAAGCTTACCACTGTTATTAGTGAAATTTTCAATTTCTGCCATTTTTGCCCGCACAGCTTTATCTTTTATGTGGTTTTCATCCTTTAAAAATGTAAACATTTTTTGAAAATGATGGCAGCAGTCACTTAAAATGCCAGGTATATTTCCTATTATTTACTAATACTTATAGTAATTCAACAGATTTAAATTTTTTTTTACATTCAAAGCACAACATTTTCTTCACTTTTAATTTAATTTATTATCACCTTTTATCTAAAATTTACACACACAATTGCCACACGTCTTCACAACTTCGCGTTTCACTTCAAACAAAATTGGGAAGGGAATAAATTAGTATACATTGAATTTAATAAACTGAATACATTGAATTAAATGAACTATGCATTAAATTTTATGAACTATACATTGAATTCAATGAACTATACATTGAATTTAATGAATCATTCATTGAATTTAATGAACTATACATTGAAATTAATGAACTATACATTGAAATCAATGAGCAATACATTGAATTCAATGAACTATACATTAAATTAAATGAACTATTCATTAAATTCAATGAACTAAACATTGAATTCAATGACCTATACATTGAATTTAATGAACTATACATTGCATTTAATGACCTAAACATTGAATTCCATTAACTGTTCATTAAAAATCAATGTATGGTTCGTTAAAATTTTATTTACAACTGGAATCAATGTACTTTTCATTGATATCAATGAAAGTCCATTAAAATAATGAAAACAAATCATTGATATTTATTAAGACATTTTTAATGAATATAACTTCATTGATTTCAATGAACAGTACGTTAAAAACTATGATCAATTCATTAAAATTCAATGATTTTTTTCATTAAAATCAATGAATTAATTTTAACTTATGCTGTTCATTAAATTTGTTTTTTCTGTGTAGGCACTACTTACCTTCAAAATTTCAAAAAAATCGGAAACACAAGGATCAGATTTTGCTCAAAATTAGTCGAATTGATATGGAATCATCGATATGGGAAAGAGAACGCTGTCCGAAATGCATCTACGTTAGGTCTGCCATACGTCCCGATTTTCCCGGAAATGTCCCGGTTTTGAGATCGGTGTCCTGTGTCACGGTGTACAGTAAAAAATGTCCCGGTTAAAAATATAGAAGAAAAAATTTGAGGTGTATCAGTAAAAATTGAATGAAAGAAAATGGATTTTTTTTTCAAAATTCTGAATTCCAAGAATGAAAATAAACTTGTTAAAAATAGTAACATTTTTAATCCCCTTTAAAATTGTGATGTTTTTATGAAAATTACTCCCAACACTAACAATGCTACCATTATGCCCCTAGAAGATTGAAGTGTATGACCAACCCCAATTTATTTATTCTCCTAAACAATTCTTTTGAAAACTTTAACCCCTATCTCCACCCCTTAAGGGGTCTTCCATACAAAATACATGCTCCAACTTTTCCAACCGCGTCCAGTATTTCGTAAAAGAGTTCATTAGTATCACCGACCCACATTCATTTCTCATATCCAATTTTTTTTTCAAACATACTTCTGCCCTTTCTCAACCCCTTTTGGAGGTTTCCATACAAAAGTGAAGTTTTTATGGAATTTACTCCTAACGCTTCTACTGCTACCAAGATGCTCCCAGAGGATTCAAATGTATGACCAACCCCAATTAATTTTTTATCTCCTAACATTTCTCCTGCATATACTAGCCCCTATCTCTACCTTTTAAAGGGTCCTCCATACAAAAAACATGCTCCAACCTTCTCATCACTTCCAGTGTGTTTTAGGAGGATTTATATGTATCACCGACCCACATTAATTTTCCATACCAAACATTTTCTCCAATTCTTTCCCTGGCCCAGGAGTGCGTCTGTTTTCACATTTCAAAGATAATTGGGACAATTTAAAAGACAAAATCTTTAGCCCTGGCATAGAGGACGATGAAGTCGGTGCCAAAACACCTGATCATATCCAACTTCAAATAAAAGTATTTTGTTTGGCTCAACTGAATGAAAAGCATCCTAGAGCAGAATACAAGGAGTTCTTGGAAATCGTTCCCTTGTTCTTTGGCAAAAACATTCCCAATTACTGTGTCAGAAAACCAGGAGCCATCAAACATGCCCGATGGATGGCAAAGGTCATATACTGCCAAAAAATATTCATATTTAGAAAGCATTTTTGTTTGACCGAAAAAAACTAAGCGGGCTTAGCGATATTTGCATTTTTATAGTGATTCTTTACGTGAAAGCTTGGTTTCGCAGCACTAGAGCTATAGAAACCCCTAATCAAGATTTATTGACCATATTGTTTCACTTGTAAAAGAGTTAAATGCAATTGGAAACAATTGATCAAGGAATTGAGTTCAATAGACTTAAGTCATTTCGTCACGTCTGAGACATACAATTTTTTCAGACATTTAAAATTGTCGCCAGACTTTATTCTTACTGAACCAGTAACTTGGGTAGAACGTGAAGACTACCAGCAAGCGCACGAGGCCGTGTGTTCGTTACATGTGGTTAACGATGCTGCCAAAAGTGCCGCTAAATTCACTGTTGCCAATTTAGTGCTTTTTCCACCAGATTTGGTGCATTTTGAAAATTTTGGCGCAAGAAAAATGAGGTTTGGTGCCTAGTGCATTTTTATGAGCCTTTTTTTAATTTGGAGCCACCAAATGCGTCTTAGTTTGTGCCTTAATATTTAATGGAAATTGATCTCAAGATGTGTTTTAATGGTACAAGTATAAAAAACATTAGTGCTTTCTGTGAAATATTAGTTAAATTAGCTTAGTTTAAGTATTTTAACTTTGTGTATCCTGTGAGGTAAATTACTTTTAAAAAAATAAAATAACTCGTAGTTCAGAATATAATTATATTTTTGAATTAAATTTGGTGTTTTATAAAACCTAATAAATCTTGTGCATTTTTGAGAAAAAAGCGCATTTTTCAACTTTTTGGTGGATTTTAGAATTGAAAAGTTGGCAGCACTGGTTAAATTAATAGAAGGATATAACAACGTGCTGTGCCAAAATGAAAAAGAAAAAAATTTTTACTCCAGGTCGTCAGCGCCAACCGTAAAGAATATCCTTCGCACAATAAAAATGAATTAATGTGATTCACTGAAACGCACAATAATAAAATAATTATTATATAATAATAAAAACGCGCATTTCTTTAAAAATAATGGAGATCTATTTCCTGAAGATGTATTTATTAGGTTAATTTGTTTGGATGTGGTTTTACGTTTGTTTGTTTAGGAAATCTCCAAGAGGTGCAGAAAAAGGTTAGTTGATCACAAAAGATTATAGGTGTGCAAACTTAATGGGGATTGTTTATAGCATCAAACCATTTTAGAGCCTTGGTGGGTTGAAAAGTCCCAAATGTCGTCATAAAGTCAATTTTATATGGAGGACACCTTAAGGGGTCGAGGTATGGGGTTAGTATATTCAAGAAAAATGTTAGGGATAATAATTTAATAAAGGCTGGGCATAAATTGGAATCCTCTATAAGCATCTTGGTAGCAGTAGAAGAGTTGGGAGTAAATTCCATAAAAACTTCACTTTTGTATGGAAACCCCCAAAAGAGGCTGAGAAAGAATTATGAGGGAGAATTATGTTTGAAAAAAATATTGAATATGAAAAATGAATGTGGGTCGGTGATACAAATGAACTCTTTTACGAAATACTGGACGCGGATGGAAAGGTTGGAGCATGTATTTTGTATGGATGACCCCTTAAGGGGTGAAGATAGGGGGTTAAAGCATTCAGAAGAATTGTTTAGGAGAATAAATTAATTGGGGTTGGGCATACACTTCAATCCTCTAGGGGCATTCTGGTAGCAGTGGGAGGGTTGGGAGTAATTTTCATAAAAACGTCGCTTTTATATGGAAGACTACCAAAGGGGTGGAATAAGGGGGAAATTTGTTTGGAAAAAATGTAGGGGATGAAAATTAATTGAAGGTCGGCTATATAAACTACAGTTCTATGGGCAACTCTTGAGCAGCTGTGGGCTGATTTGTCTGAAAACCTCACAATTTTTTAACTTTGACCTTGATGAGATACCATTTACTCATTCCCATCTCCTTAATTCTTTACCTCATGCGTTTTTATATCAAACCTTACAAAATAAGAGGTCCCAGCGAAAAATCTTTCACTATGCCATAGCTAGTGTTTACTAGGGTTATAACTTTTTTTTGAGTGCAAAATACCAGTCCATTACTACGTGGGGAATGTTGTTCTGATAATAAAAAACAATTTTTTAGATTGATTCGGTGAAAAAAGTTTCCGCTCCAAAAGCGATTTATTAAAATATGCGCTTCACTACCTTTATTTTTGAACCTTGATGTTATTTATTGCTGGCCTTAAACGCTGATATTTGGTAACTCGCGTACATGTTTTTCATTATTAGAAATTTTTAAAAACATTGAAACGAGAAGTTTATTTAACATTTTTTTTTTTTTTTAGACTGAACGAATTCTTAAGGGATACCCCTTATAAATGTCTAAGCATTGTGTTGATTCTGAAGATGGGTGATAGTTACCCTACGGGGAAAGCAGAGTCAATTGCCCTTAAAAGACTGGTCCCGTGACAGCTCAAATGGACAGTTATAACAGGATAGGTCTGATATAACTCGTCACGGAACAGGTTTTTTGTGCCCGTTTCGGGACAGACTTCATTTTACTCGGAAAAGAAAAAAATTTGCATATGTCACAGAATAATTATTTAACAAAGTTATGGGCAAAATCGACCAATTATTTAATTTTTGTGATTTCATTACTTTTCCTCCTCCTTTATTATTTGAATCTTTATATATCATGCAAATTTTAATTAATTTTATTCAGTCCTAGAAAAGTGAGTTTTAGAGTTAAAGATAAAGTTCAAGAACATTTTGGAAATTTTCAATGCAAATTTGCTCATCAACCGCGAATATTCATGAGTATAAAAAAAATTTATGCCTTTATCTGCTATCTTAAAAATGTAGAAACAGCAGAAAGTAAAAAATAAACCACATGTAGAAGATACAAATAGCTTATAAAACTTCCAGCAACAAAGCGCTGTCCTGACCACCTCCTACAAGCAGAGGCAATGGAATACTTCAGCTTCTTGCGTTGCATCTCGTGCACCAAATGACCTATTACAAGTCAACCACTGGCACTAAGTGAATAACTCAAAGCAATGGCAGCCCCGTTAACATTTAATATGGCCATATCCAAGCCAAGTGCATCGGCGCAGGCCAAAGTTTGTGCACCAAAAGCTTCGTTAATATCAATAAGATCGATGTATTTTAGCTACTTGCCTACTCGGAGGCAAGTATAACAGAGGCAGCGCCATTTCAAATAGTCAAAGCAGTGCCAACGGTCACCATGTCGTTCTTCTTATACAACGAAGGCAACTTATCCAAGTACTCGGCTGTTGTATTTGGTCTGGCATTTTCATCGACAGCGAATTCAAATAACTGTTGACCCTTTTTCCAGTTCTGTTGCGAGCGTAACACAAATTCATCCACACGTTCAGATTTCATATTGGTCTGCCAAATTCTCGGCGGTAAGGGACATTGGCAGCTTGCAACACAAATTGATAAAACCTGTCCAATGGCTATCCTCTAAATTATAACATTATCATGAGCGTGCAATAAATGGCGTTAACGAAAACACTAAACAAAAAATTAAAACTTTTCAAAAGTTTGATTGTTAATCAGTGCATTTAAACAAAAAATTTGATGTAGTTGAACACAAGTTGTAAATTTTTAATCTAAGTAAAATATTCATCGGATCTAATTTTTTATAACTATTTTTTATATTTAAATTATTTAATTTGAAAAAATTGCACTTGCCTTGACAAGAAAAAATACTAAACAAAAAGCTGAAAACTTTTCACAAGTTTGATTATTAATCAGTTCATTTAAACAAAAAATGATGTCTTTGAACACAAGTTGTTAATTTTTAAGTTAATCAAAATACTCATTGGATTTAATTTCTTTAAAAATATTTTTTTATATTTAAATTGTTGAACATAAGTTGCACTTATATATTAAATTAAAATAATATTTTACTAAAATGTAAGCTTTATGTAATTTCATAAAAATATGGAAAGTTGTGGGTGGGATCTCAATAAGATAGGTCACAAATCTGTTTTTCTAGGCTCTAAGGTCTAAACTGGACAGGTCTAAGGTGATGCAGAAGGTGGAAATTGACCCCTGCCAATGACAACGCCATGTAAAAGTGACCAGTCGGTTTCATATGTTGGTGGTAGAATTGGGACAGGTCCCCATCCCTGGGAACCCATCACATGGTAGGTTCTGGACCGGTTCCTTTTTCGTCAAAACAGGTCACCAATATACTCTTCTGGACCGGTTACTGAACCGGTCCAAGGTGATGCAGCAGGTGGCAATTGACCCCAGTCAATGACAGCGCCATGTAAAAGTGACCGGTCGGTTTCATATTTTGGTGGCAGAAATGGGACTGGTCCCTACCTCTTGAGGATTTATCACATGGTTCTTTTCCCCGTAGGGTAGTTGGAGGGTGGATAGATGGAGAAGTGTTGGTGAATTTATGTGTGTTTGATTTTTCGAATAACACCGGGTATTTCAGCTAGTAAGAAATAAATTGTACCGTGCAAACAAATGTGTTCCGTTTCGTTTTGACAGTTTCGGCGGTCGCGCTCTTTGTCGTGAGCCTACCTGGATTCATTGTAGCATGCTTGTTTGTTTCTTTTGGTTTCGTTCGCAAAATACCTGATTTGACACTTAGGGTTTATGAACAATAAAAACCAAAAAGAAATATTAATTTTTTTGCAACAACCTTTACTTGGTTTTTATTTATATGAAAATAAAACAAGACATAATACATGAAAAGACAATCACTTAAAAATTATTTCGTTCAATTACACACAACTTTTCCTTCTCTCAATAGATTTTCTTCAACAATAGCTTATTTTTTCAAAAAGTACAGATTTTATTCAAAAATATCAAAATTAACAAAATTTTTTTATTTCATAACAAAATTTGCAACTAGTTTTTTTAATTTTTCTGAAAAACACGGAAAAACCTCGAAAAATTTATAAATTCAGCCGAAACTAACAGCTTAATCAATACATTATGGAGGCATTGTTTGTAGTAAATTTTGTGAGCTCTAATCTATTATATGATTTGTTTGATTATTGTCGCTGGTTCTAGAGATACATGTGATTAACTGCTACCATTTTTCTTTTTTAAAAACTGCAATATCTCGATTAAAGTGTAGCAAAAAAAAACTAAAAGAGAGACAATTTCAAAATCACCAAAAAATTCTACATTAGAAATACATAGTGGCATTCATTTTACATTCTGGCTGTAAAGCAGTGTAATCTTTTAAAAAAAACTGTTTGCCTAAAACCTCCCTTAAGCTTCTGTAAGACTTTAGCTTTAAGTGTGACTGTTAAACTGTGAAGCTCTGAAATCCCCTTTCAACTAACCACACTTTTCTGCACACAAAGTAATGCTATTTTTTAAAAAATTTGAATTCTTAGCACTTATACGTATTTTTCTTTTCTTTTTCTCATTGCAGAGTTATAACGAATTACTTTGTAGTCTCTTTAGCCATGGCTGATATAATGGTCGCTATTATGGCCATGACATTTAACTTCAGTGTCCAAGTAACAGGGCGGTAAGTAAAACAACAACAACTATAATAAACAGTGTGTAGTAAAAATAAAACGCAAAACATGCTGCTCCAAGCTTTTATGTTTCTTTATGTTGAGTTGTTTTTAAAAACAGACTGTATGCAATGCAAAAGCAAACTAAAAGAAACACTAAAGAAAAGCAACGCAAATGTGCGAGTGGGCGTTTTATTCTGCATTCGTGGGTGTGCATGTGTGTATGTAAATGCATAAAATTTGCTGAGGACATATACGTGCGTGTGTGTGATTATTTAAAATGTATGCAAAAAAAACTGATTCTTCTTATTTGGCTTATTTTGATGTATAGTTTTTTTTTGCAGTGTATATTTTTTTTTTTGCTTTAAGGACACAACACATGGTTTTATGATGGTCATGGTATGGAATGTAAAAAAAAAACTCACATCCTTGGTTATTTTTTATTCCGCCCCTTCTGCTACTTTGCACACTTAAGTTTGTCCTTTATAGGGCAGTGCATGCCTGCTTGCAAGTGTGAGTGGTTTTTGTTTTCCTTGTGTATACGTCTGTGTGTGACGCTTTTGTTGCTTTCTTAGTTGGAATCTAAATTTAACAAGCTTAAATATTTAATTTTATGCCAAAGCATAACTTTTTGCTGTTGTTAGCGTGCTTTTGTTTAAGTCATTATGTGTGTGTGTGTTGTATGTGTGCTTGAATGTTTTTACTCATTAATGCAAATTGTGGCTTTATCCTCAGTTTCAAGCTTAAGTTAGTGCGAATTTTTAACAGGCTGTTTTTGTATTTGAATTCTAATTCTGATTTTTTTTAGTTTTTTGCAAAGGAAAAAATAAATCAAGAGCCTCGCAAAATAGCAGATATTTTGCACAGTTAAGCTTTTTTCCCATATTTTATAAAAACCGAAGTTTTAGAATTACCACCAAAGTCAACCACTTTTAAGCCAAAGCTTTGCATCCTGTGATCGCCGATTTAATATAAGCAATTATTATATTTTGTGTTTTGCTTTTCTCTCGTTTTTGCTTCAACATTTTTCATGTGTTGCCTGTCGAGTTTTGTGGTATTTCGGTTTTTGTAGATTAACGGTTAAATAATGTTTGGAAAATTTTTGATTGTGTGTTTATAAAGTTGCCCAGTTTGCTGGCTAGCTCACTTTGTTGCAAAGGCAAAACCATCAGACCGTTAGTATTTAGACAATGCCAACCCAGCGTTCCGGTTGTTTTTAAGTAAGTTGCCAATGTTGGTGGTCGGTTAGCTGGTTTAGAGTTTGGTTGGTTTAGAGTTGACCTGAATGGCCCTGGCGCTGCAGCATTAAGTTTATTATATTAATTGCATTGGCTCGTTCTATGGTTGGTTTATGATAAAATTGGCGTGCTAGCTGTTTGATTAAAGCCAATTATAAACATTGCTTTTAACTGAGTAAAAATTGCTAGGAACTTAAAGCAACTTATTGTTCAAACTTTATTAAACCATACTTTCCTTATCAATTAGTAATGAAAAAAGATGCATTTATTTCAGGTTATTTTAAAGAGCTTGCAGTTATTTTGTTTTTTAAATACTAAATATCTTATATGCTTCCACAATTAAGGCAAAAAATTAAAAATTGAATTGGATGTTGAAATAAGTTGTAGTTTAATGTACTTTAATGTATATATTATTAGGGTGGTCGTTAAATGATTGATCATCTTGGTCATTGATTGGCTCCAAAATTATAAAAAACTGCTGTCAGATTTAATAAAATCTTCCTTTAATTTGCAACAAATAAAATTCACATATCCTAAAGACTGTAGAAATTCTTAATACAGTTAATTTTACAATCGTTACATTTTTTGGAATCCGAATTTTTTTTTAAAAAGCAAATATATTCACTGTTTTTTTAATATATATTATTAAATATTCATTTGTCTAAAAGTTCAATCAAAATTCTTGAAAAAAATTGTTTTTGGAATACAGTTTTGGGCAGACTTTTTTGAGTCCATATACTAATATTTTATGAAGTGCCTATTACCTCATTGGCTCGTGTTCCTCTTGATACAAATGGCAATGTTTGCCTTAAATCTGCTCACAAAAGTGCAGTGGCCTCCCATTAATTACATCATTGTTTCCTCTAAAATCTTTCAGAGTTGTTCTCAGTGCCCCAAAGGCTCTTCTATGCGCCATAGAAATTTCATTCCATAATATAAGCTTCCAATTACGTAACTTTTTTGCCATATTTCTGTGTGTTTAAATATTGCACATCGGGGTCTCGGAGGTAAGAAGATTCAGAGGTAGTTTAAAAGCAGCACGTGCTGTTTTGCCTCCCTCCAACAATACCAGATGAGGTTTACTATATTTTTAATTTTATTTTTATACTGTAAAGCCAATGTTATAAAAAAATATATATATTTTAAGCCTTAATTTTTGATGGAACAGAGATATTGAGGTTATATGTTCATATATAAATTATTTTTGAGACTTGACTAAAATATAAAAACGCTATTTTGGAAACAATAAATTTTGTCAAAAGGTAACGATGTGTTATAAAAAAAGGGTTGTTTTAAAAATGTCTACAATTTCGTAGATATGTGAATGTCTTTGGTGTCCAAATAACAGTTTTTTTTAAATATTAAATTGAAAAAAATTGCTTTACATAAAAGTATTCCAATAATGAAATTAACATAAGTTAAGAAGGGGTGGAAGGAGCGTGGTCAAAACTAAGCATGTCACAATGTAAACTAAGATGTGTACACAATATGTGTACCAAATTTTAACGACATCAATAAAGCAGTTTGGATTTTTCAGACTTTGTGAATTTTGTGACAAATTGAATAACCAATAATAAATCCTTTGCAGGTCGAATTTTAAAAATATAAGAAAACAATTTGTAGACTGGATTATTTGAAGTGTAAGATCTCAAAAAGAAATTAAATGCGTCGGATGTCAGCATTTATGTTAGTTCTTAATAAACTCAAAATATTTGTATACATATAAACTTTTTTCTCCCGAAATTTAATGAATTTTAAAAAATCCTGATACCTCTTTTTAGGTATACATTTCAGCATTTATGCATTTATGTAAGAAAAATTTAAATAAAACATATTTAAAATTGCTTGTAATAAAATATTCAAAATAAATCTTTTTTTAACATTTTAAAGATGCCAGCACTTATGTTATTTCTAAATAAACCCAAAATATTTATATATAGCCTTTTTTCTTCCGAAATTTAATGAATTTTGAAAAATCCTGAAAACTCTTTTTTGGCATACATTTCAGCATTTATGTAAGAAAAATTTAAATAAAACATATTAAAAATTCTTTGTAATAAAGGATTTAAAATAAACCTGGTTTTCACATTTTAAGGCCATCAGTTGTAAAATTTCCAAAAATCCTTCTTAGTGTGCGTTCACGTTACTAAAACATCAGCATACAAAATTTCATCTACCTACCTCTTATGGTTTTGGGCTCTTTGCTTATGAATCAGTCAGTCAGGGCAAACTATTTTATATATATAGATGAGTTATAACACTTATCCACCTCCGAAATTGGCATTTTTTTATATATTTTTTTTTAAACAAATTTTGTTTAAACATTTGTTAAAGACCCAATTTGTATTGAACTTACGCTGGAAAGGTACTGAGTTCTTCTTTAGTTTCATATATCGGTACGATTAAAGCACTGTGCCAAACAATTCGGGAGTGAACGGGATGAAAGTTCTTTTCGTGACAAACATACATAAAACACGTTTTTGATAACTAGGGATCGGATTTTTATGCAAAACCATTTTTAAATCAAATCCTGTGTAAAAATAGGATTGCAATAAAAATTTGGTTTTCTAAAAATATTTATTAGATACACATATTTTATCTAAATGTTTTAAAATTTTGCATAACATTTGTAGATTTTAGATTTTTTACACTAATTTTTTTTTACGTTTTGCATAAAAATCCGATCCCTAGTGACAACCATAATAAAATGAAGAATTTGTATAAAAAAGTTCACGATATGATTTAATTTTAATTTATTTTATTTTTTGTTAATTTCTTAAGTTCATAAATAACTCCTTCAGCCGATATAACTATGTCTCGATAAAATACGAGTGCTGTGCCATTTCATCGATTCTACATTGAAAAATATATGTGGTTTAGTAAGATAAATTTTTTACTGTATATTTATTAAGTCTTGCTTTGTCAGCGTGTCAAACAGGAAAGACAGAAATAACCAAGTTGGCTGCAGTGAGTAGGTTGCCACGTATCAATCTGGACCAAGAGTTGCCACATAAAAACGCGTTAACACGACAGATAACTTCTAAAAATCATTACAGTTATTAAAATTATTTTGTTATTAACCCATTTCACGCCGAGTTTTGCAAAGGCCGTACCAACAGTTGAGAGTAACTATTCTAGGATAATTAGGACCCAATAAACTGGATTCCGTGGTCAAAATTTTCTACTGTTGATAGTTTCGCCAGAGGGTGTTGTTTGAGTAGTCGCACAATGGCGGCTGGCGGAAATTAAAATCACATATGCTTTTTGGATATCATCTGCAGTTATCGACACAATATATTTCGAGATAATACAGGGTCCGCCAAATAACTTTTTTTTTTAAAAATTCTATAAAAAAAACTACTGAATATTTTCTTTAATTAATTTTTTTGTTTGAAAGTACAATCTTTCCGGTTATTAATGGAAAATAATTTCATTCAAATGGCTGCCTCGGCTGGCCATGCAGTAGCCTACACGATCGGTCAAATCTTTAAGCACATTATCGATTGTGTGCAGCTGTATTTCACCAATGGCTTCACGAATATTGTCCTTTTATTGTCCTTTACACTTATCTTTGAGGGCACCCCATAAATAATAGTCCAACGGTGTCAAATCGCAGCTCCGAGGTGGCCAAACGACATCAGCTCTGTGGCTGGTAATGCGATCTTCAAAAACAGGTCGCAAAACATCGAGTGTAGCTTCGGCTGTGTGGCACGTAGCGTCGTCCTGTTGAAACCAAATGTTGCCAATATCCTCCTTTTCAATTTTTGTGAACAACATGGCCCGATAACGATCGCCATTGACTGTAACGGCCACTCCTTGCTCATTTTCGAAGGAAAATGGCCCAATTATGCCTCTGGACCAAAATCCGCACCAAACAGTGACTCGTTTTGGGTGCAGCGGCTTTTCAATGTATGCGTTCGGGTTTTCTGTGCACCAATTGCGACAATTTTGCTTGTTTACATACCCGCCAAGATCAAAATGAGCTTCATCTGAAAAGATGATTTTTTTGGCAAAATCGGCATCATGATTTTCAAAGTAATGTCGCAATATTTCCCAGCGTTGTTCAAGCGTATACACAATGAAATTCATTCAGAGGAAGGATTAAACTAATTATGTGTCAAATCAGACATGAGCTAAGTGTTACCATTCACGAAATAAGCACTAGTTGAAAAAAAACGTTCTATGGCGGACCATAAAAAACACGACTGTTTTGTTATTAATATTAAATATTATTATTTAGAATAATATAAGTAAATGATAATATTGATAATCTATCTATATATATATAAAAATGTATGTATGTATGTGGGTATGTGAGTATGTGGCTATATCACGTATAGACTCCAAAACCGCTGAACCGATCTTTATGAAATTTTCAGGGAAACAGAAGCCACATCTTGAGAGTGTTCCTGTGAGGTTTGGTAACGATTGGACAAGGGGGCGTGGTACTTCCATACAAGCCAAATTTGCGCTATCGATCACAAACCAAAAAAAGGATATATACCAGACGGTTTCAATCGTAAAAAAACTAAGATTTGTTAATTTTGTTCAGATGGTTACTGTCGGTAACTGTACAAAAAATGGGTGTGTTCGTAATATAATTGCGCCCACTTTTTCGAAATCATGGCAATTCCGGAGTTCTACACATTTTTACAGTGAAACGTGCTGTGTAGGTGCTCCAAGAGGCGGTCACTATATATAAATGTTTTCACGCTCACTTTTACCGCCCACAAATCTATATCTATATACATAAAAAGCAAAACGATGTGTGCCTGGCTGTACTCCAAAACTACTGAACCGATTGACCTGAAATTTTGACAGTCGATTTGTTTCCGGTACGAGATGGTTGAGGAAAAAAAATTGCCACACCCCCCTTTTACCGCCCCCAAGTCAATAAAAATATTATATTTTAGTCAGTTTGGGTCGTATAAGGCTAAAATTTTGTAATTTAATCGTACTAAAAATGCGTTTCCACGCCTCTTTTTACTGCCCACAAATAAATGAAAATGGTTTATTTCAGACGGTTTTGGTCGAATTAGACTTAAATTTGGTACTTTGGTTTGTGTAGTTACTGACAGTAACTGTAAGAAAAATTGGTTTCCACTCCCCTTTTTTGCGCCCACAAATCAGTGAAAATGCTATATTTCAAGCAGTTTTGGCCGTATGAGACTTACATGTGATACCTAAATTTGTTTGTTTACTTTCGGCAACTGTACTAAAAAAGGGCTATATAGCCTTTTATGGCCCGCTATATAGCCACACCCACTTTTTGATAAATCATTAAAATTGACTACTGGGTCGATTGAGCTAAAATGTTGGCTTAGTTTGTACGGTTACTGTCAGAAAGTGTACTAAAAATTGGTTTCCACGCCCACCTTTTACCGCCCACACACCAATGAAAACGTTTTATTTCAACGGTTTGAGTCGTATTAGACAAAAATTTTGATATTCAGTACATATGGTTACTTTCGGCAAGTGCACTAAAAATAGGTCTGTCCCACTTTAGTTAAATTCACTTTTCGGGTGAGTTATCGTCGAGTGAAGTAAAGTGCGCCAGGCTTAACCTAAATTGAGCTGAAGTTTGGGCAGTTGATTTGTTTCGATTACGAGATGGCTCAAGGGAAATATTTTGCTGCACCACTTTTTACCGCTTGAAAAACAACAATAATGCTATATTTCGCACTGTTTTGATCGTATTAGACTCAAATTTAGTTATGTAGTGAATGGCTACTTTCGGCAGCTATACTGAAAATGGTGATTATATTTGGCAATTCTTGACATTTATATGGCAGTAAGGCAGTCTGTGGCAGAACAACGTCTGCCGAGAAAAGTGAGTGTTCCAGTGAGGTTTGGTAACGTTTGGACAGGGGGCGTGGTAGCAGCCATATTTGCGCTATCGACCACAAACCAAATAAGGGATATATATCAGACGGTTCCGATAGTAAAAACTAAGATTTAGTAATTTTGTTCAGATGGTTACTGTCAGTAACTGTACAAAAATTGGCGTGGTCGCAATATATATACGCCCACTTTTTCGAAATCATGGCAATTCCGGAGTTCTACATATTTTTATAGTGAAACTTACTGTGTAGGTGCTCCAAGAGGCAGTCACGATACATAAATGTTTTCACGCCCACTTTTACCGCCCACAAATCAATATCTGTCTATATAAAAATGAATCGTGATTTGTTCGGATGCTTAAAACGTAAGAGACTGGACCAAATCGGATACTTCCTTCTATGGGTTTGTTCGTAACTGCTACGGAAAGGTTTAGGAAAAAATAATGCCACACCCCTTTTATCACCCACAAATCAATAAAAATGCTATATTTAAGACGGTTTTGGTCGTATTAAATTAAAATTTGGTAAATAAGTTCGTATGATAACTGTCATTGACTGTAATAAAAACAGGCATGGTCACATTTCATCTACGCCTACTTTCAAGAAAATATCAAAATACTTCCAAACTATTGGTCCGATTGAGATCAAATTTTGTAAGTGGCTTTGCTTTGAGTATGAGATGGTTTAGAAGAAATGCCACACCCCCTTTTACCTCCCACAAATATATACAAAATTTGTGTTATCGAATAGCTTAAGAGTTATGGGTCGCACAGCTTAGAAATTCGGTATTCGACCACAATCTAGACTTACCGTTTCAGTGATGAAATTTTATGGGAGTTGGACAAGGGGCAGGGGCACCTCCCATACAACCCAAATTTGTGATATCGACTAGCTTTGAAGTCATAGGAATTCAGCTTTGGAATTCAGTTTTTGACCTTAATTTACACATGCAGTTTCAATGACTTTATTTTATGGGCGTTGGACAGGGAGGCGTGACATCTCCCTTACAACCCAAACTTGCGATATCGAATTTCTTTGAAGTTATAGGTTGACAGCATTAGAATTCTGTATTTGACCTAAATATATACATTCACTTTCATTACTTACATTTTATGGGTAGGGAAAAGGGGAGTGGCACTTATTATACAACCCAACTTTGTGCTATCAAATAGCTTTAGAGTTATAGGTCGCCAACGCTGGAATTCAGTATTCGACGTCAATGTACACTTGCAGTTTCATTGATTTATCCCATTTAACGTAAATTTGCGATATCCAATATCATTGGAGTTATAGATCGCACAGCGTCAGAATTCAGTATTCGACCTCAATTTATGCATGCAGTTTCATTAGTTACATTTAAGGGGCGTACGACAAGGGGGCGTCAAACCTCATATTTAACCCAAATTAGAGACATAAAATAGCTTTGGGGTTATAGGTCGCACAGTTTTAAAATTCAGTATTGGACCTCAATGTACACATGCAGTTTCAATGATTACATTTTACGAGCGCTTATCAAGGGGGAGTGGCACCTCCCATTCAACGAAAATTTGTGATATCGAATAGCTTTGGAGTTCAAAGTCGCACAGCGTCGGAATTCAGTATTCGACCAAAATTTGCGCATGCAGATTTACTGATAAAATTTTTTAGAGCTTTTCGGGGAGCGTGACACCTCCAACTTAACCCAAATTTGCGATATCGAATAGCTTTGAAGTTATAGGTAACTCAGCCTTGAAATTCAGTATCAATTCAGACCTCAATTTACACATACAGTTTCATTGGTAAAATTTTATGGGCGTAAGGAAAAGGGGAGTGGCACCTCCCATACAATCCCAATTTGTGCTATCGAATAGTTTTGGAGTTATATGTCGCACAGTTTTAGAATTCGGTATTCGACCTCTATGTACACATCCAGTTTAATTGATTACATTCTATTAGCGGTGATGAAGAGGGCGTGGCACTTCCTATGCAACCCAAATTTGTTATATCAAATAGCTTTGTGGATATATAACTGATAACATTTTATGGGCGTTTGACAAGAGAGAGTGGCAGCAACGCGCCGGGCTTCAGCTAGTAGGTTATAATTATTGAATCATTGTACCATTTGTGGAAGGCGACAAAGCACATTCTCTGTGTTGGTTTATGGTAAATTTTGCACGCTTGACTTTTTTATCAGGGTGCACAATAACAAGATCTTGTTGAACGTTGGAACAAACTGTATTTCAGCTGTGTTCTTTACCAAGCGAGTAGTCAAAAACGACTGCTAAGTCGCTTAAGAATGTTTTTTAAAACTTGGAAGCATCAAAGCATCGAAGCGTCAAAAATGTAAACAAAAAATATAAACAAAACAAATCAGAAGTTTGAAATTAAATTTTGAAGTCTTCGCAATGGAAATCTCAGAAATTTCAATGGTAAATATATAAAAATACAGTCATGTGAAAATAAATAGGGACACCTGTATTTTAATATTTAAATCTGCATGAATTACATACAAGGTGCAACAGATATAGCATTAATTCCCTCGGGTGATGGTTCCTATTGATAAGGCAGGCGAGTATAAAACTTTATGGAGTTTCCTCCCACATTGTAAAACTTTCAAGATACAGGGTGTTTACGGTTTTGGTACGTGTTAAGTATTATTGATATAGAATCTTAACTACTCACCATAAAATAAAAAATAATATTTTGTATTTTAGAAAAAATATCAGCTTTTCCATATATATATCTACCACTTTCGTGTCATGTGCTACAGCGGAACTAAAATTTTGAGATTATCAAACGAAATATCAACAAATGTTGTATCTTTTGTTTTAGCGGAGCTGTAATCGTCAAAATTCAAAATCTCTGTTTTTCATGTTAAAATACACTTAATCAACAGTTCTTTTCTAAATTCTAACTTTGTATGATAACAGCTCCGCTAAAAGAAAAGATACAAAATTTGTTGATATTTCGTTGGATAATCTCAAAATTTTAGTTCCGCTACAGCACATCACACGAAAGTGGTTGATATACTGATGAAAAAGTTGATATTTTTTCTAAAATAGAAAATATTATTTTTTATTTTATGGTGAGTAGTATAGATTCTATATCAATAATACTTAACATGTACCAAAACCGTAAAACACCCTGTATCTTAAAAGTTTTACAATGTGGGAGGAAACTCCATAAATTATTATACTCGCCTTATCAATAAGAATCACCAGCCGTGGGAATTAATGCTATATCTGGGGCACCTTGTATATAATTCATGCAGCTTCAAATATAAAAATATAGGTGTCCCTATTTATTTTCACATGACTGTATGTATAGAAGAAAACAAATACATTTCGGTATCCTCTATGTTGCATAGTGTTTAATGGACAGCGACATTGATTTGCATCAACAACAAAAAGCTGCTAGAAGCTGAAGATAGAATAAGAGCAACATTTGCAAATTGTTCAGACTTAAGCAAGGACTCGGATGGATCTGATGTGAAGCCAGAAGTACATCCGAAATGTAAAGATTTCCTTCAATTTATTGATGTGTACGGCGACGACAATTTGCAGATTTTCTGATTTTTGTCACCAATTGTTTGACATTGAAACTTTCAATTGCATTAAAAGCTATTGTTGTATACTTTGTCATCTCTCAAATAATTACAACTCGGTTCTCAAAAATACCCGATACTGAAAAAGTTTTTGAAACTTAAAGCTTGAAAAACCTATTTTATTTGTTCAGCAATAAGTTCACTTGACAAAGTTTGTTTATCTTATTTACTAAATAGTGTCCTTTATAGAAATGTTGGGGAAAAAGACATTTTGAAAATTTCGTTCTGAGTATTGGGTACAAAAGAGTTTCGAGTTCATGTATCACTTTGTAAAAACACAGCTATCGTTGTGTTGCATGGCATATTTCTTCTTTCTTTTTTTTGGCGACAGTTGGGTCGTACACCTTGGTATCGAAAAATTATTAAAAAATATCGGAATGCAATTTATCACTGAGCTTGCGTTGAATTTCGAGTTGCAGCTGTTCAAACGGCTCCAATTTTAAAGGTAAGTCACCCACTTCAGGCACTTTCTTTCATTGCGCCGCTGAGAAAGCTGAAAAAAGAATTCTGACGGCAATTTGTTCTTATGTGTGGGCTCTACAGTAGTTCAATGTCTTATATATCACCAGACCCTTCAACATTTGCGCTAAAATTTCATCGCTATGATCACAGTGAACACTAGCAGCAATGTGAGCTTACTACCATTCATTATCATGACAAATTCATCCTGATAATGAATGCTTGGTAGTGTCCTTAAAAATCAGTATCGCTTTTTAGTAACTCATCTTTAATTTCCTGCACACAAAGTGCTTTACAGCAACGAATTACGAAAGACCCGCTAAGACTCGATTCGATTAAAATTTTATTTAATACATTCTTAGTTTCTTGTATTACTTTTTCACAAGAAAATTCCCCAGAAAGATTCACTCATTTACAAATTTACTTAAATGGATGCACACAATGTCTTTAAAGCAATAAAACAAAACTAAAATATATATGTCCTGTTGAAATCTATCGATTGAATGTTTGTTTGCATTCAAAATTTAATTGTCGCCTATCACCATTGTTCGACTAGTCGAACAGTCATTTTTGCGCGTCTGCTAGAGTACCTGACAGTACTAAGTGCCGGTGTAAAAGACATTTGCTACATATTTTTGACATTTTTTTGCAATAATAAAGTGCATTTGTGAAAAAATTATTTATAATTATGTTCAATTTCACCCAAAGAAAATAGGTCTGCAATAATGATATTTTTCAACCCCCACTTGGAGCTAAAAATGGGGGTGACCGCTTTTATTGTTTTCTGAAAACCAATTAAATTTAAAATAATACTGTTTCAATACATGCAGTGTCAACTATACATCGTCATAGAAAAATATTAGGGTGAAAAAAGGCATCCTTACTGTTCGAGTGGTCGAACAGCATCGTAAAATGGGTAAAACACATATAGATAACTTTCCTCCATTTATTGAGTTTCTTTGGATTATTTTTATACTCTTCATAGACAAGAAGGTACATCAAGGTCTGCTTGAAGACAATGGCAGAGTAGCTAAAATTTTTATATCACGTATATATTTTGAAAATTATACGGTTTATTATCTAATACTTCTAGGGCATTACTTACTTTCTTACTTACTTACTTAGTTGGCGCTACAACCGTATGTCGGTCTTGGCCTCATCTAAGAATTTGCGTCAGCCATTTCTGTCTTTCGCTTGCTGGCGCCAGTTGGAAATTCCAAGCTTCGTCAGGTTATCCTCTGCTTGGTCTTTCCAACGAAGATGCGGTCGTCCTCTTCTGCGTTGAACGCCTTTCATGCGCTGAACATGACCAAGCCAGCGAAGCCGCTCGATTTTAATGCGCTTGACTATGTCGATGGCAGCGTACAGCTCATACAGTTCATCATTCCACCGTATTCGGTACTCGCCATTGACGCAGATTGGTTCGTAGATCTTACGAAGAATCTTTCTCTCGAATGCTCCTAAAGTCTTTTCATCTAAACTGCTCAGCGTCCAGGTTTGTGATGCATAAAGTAGGACGGGCATGATGAGCGATTTATAGAGCGTGATTTTCGTTCGTCGAGAGAGGGCTATGCTTCTCAATTGCCTACTGAGCCCAAAGTAACACCTGTTGGCAAGAGTTAATATTCGCTTGATCTCAATGCTGATGTCGTTGGTTGAGTTAATGCTGGATCCCAGATAAACGAAGTTCTTCACAACCTCGAAGGAAGTATTATAAACGGTGGGTTCCAAGACGCTGGGACTGTTTGTTTGTTGACATTAAGTATTTCGTCTTATCTGCATTCACTGCCAGACCCATTCGACTTGACTCTGTTTCTAATCTGGAAAATGCTGCACTGACTACGCGCGTATTATGGCCAATGATATCGATGTCATCAGCATACGCAAGCAGCATAACACTCTTGTGGAATATTGTGCCACTACGTCTCAGATCAGCAGCTCGGATGATCTTTTCCATCATTAGGTTGAAAAAGTCGCACTATAAGGAATCACCTTGTCTGAAACCTCGTTTGGTAACAAATGGTTTTGTAGTCGACAAAAGATGGTGGGTCTCGACTTGTTTTTCTTGAGTCTTCTCCAAGATTTGTCGTAGCGTGAAAATCTGGTCGATGGTGGACTTTCAGATCTGAAGCCACACTGATAAGGTCCGATCAGTTCGTTTACAATGGGCTTTAATCTTTCACATAAAACGCTCGACAGGGCCTTATATGCGATAATAAGAAGGCTTATCCCACGGCAATTGGCACAGATAGTTGGATCGCCTTTCTTGTGGATTGGGCAAAGCACACTGAGATTCCAATCGTTCGGAATGCATTCTACCGACCATATTATGCATAGAAGCTCGTGAATGCATTTAAGTGTGCATTTAAACAGCTCAGCAGGTAAGCCATCAGCTCCCGCGGCTTTGTTATTTTTAAGCCGAGCTATAGCTGTCAGAACCTCATCATAGTCGGGCAGCGGAAGCTCGACGCTGTCATCCGCAATTGGGGTTTCCGGAATATCATCTCTTTTGGCGGGATTGTTGTCAGCATCGCCATTTAGAAGCTTAGAGAAGTGTTCCCTCCATAACGTCAGTGTACTCTGGACATCTGTCACTAGATTCCCGTTTTCATCCTTGCAGGAAGAGGCCCCGGTTTTAAAACCATCGGCAAGGCGTCTTATTTTTTCGAAAAATTTTCGGGCCTCATTCCTGTCACCAAACATCTCAATCTTCTAATGCTCGCGCTTTTCTGCCTCTCTTTTTTTTTTCACCTGAAAATATGTCTCTCTTCCCTCCTCTTTTCTTTGTATCGCTCCTTAGCAGCGCGCGTTACAACCGACTGTAGGGTGGCTTTGTAGGCGGCGTCTTTCTCTGCAGTGGCGTCGCGACACTCCTGGTCGTACCACTGGTTTTGGCGAGGGCGTTGGTAGCCAATCACCTCTTCAGCAGCCACACGCATTTAGTTGGAATTGTGTGTCCACTGCGCGCATATGTCATCGATTGGAGGAGTGCTTTGAAGCAGGAGTGAGAGTCGAGTGGCGAAAGCATCGGCTGTCTGTTTCGATTGCAGCTTGTCGATGTCTAGCTTTCTCTGTGTAGGGTTTCGTGTATTCTTAGCTGCGCATAGACGTGTACGGATCTTGGCTGCAACAAGATAGTGAGCCGAGTCAATGTTTGCACCACGGATCGTGCGTACAACTAATACACTGAAAGAGTGCCTTCCGTCGAGCAAAACGTGATCAATTTGATTTTTTGTTTTTTGATCAGGGGACATCCAGGTGGCTTTATGAATATTGAGATGCTTGAATCTAGTGCTACTTACGACCATGTTTCGTGCTGCGGCGAAGTCAGTTAGCCTCATTCCGTTATCGGAGGTGTTGTCGTGGAGGCTGAACTTTCCGACTGTTGGACCAAAAATGTTTTCCTTGCCCACCTTAGCGTTGAAGTCACCAAGCACGATTTTTACGTCATGACGGGGGCAGCGCTCGTAAGCAAATTCAAGGCACTCGTAGAAAATTTCCTTGATCTCATCGTCCTTGTCTTCTGTCGGAGCGTGCGCACATATTAAGCTTATATTAAAAAATCTAACCTTGATGCGGATTATGGCGAGTCGTTCATTCACAGGTGTGAATCGCAGGACGTGGGGCCGTAGTCTCTTGCCAACTACAAATCCGCATCCAAACTCGTGCTTCTCCGCATGGCCGCTGTAACAGATATTACAGGGTGCATGCCGAATGCAACCCTGTCCCTTCCATCGCATTACGAGGCTGAATAAAATCCCTATGGTTCAGATATAACTTTCACATTTTCAACTCATTAAAAACTGTATATGTTCCAGCATCAAGGTGAAAATCCTTTTAGGATTTCTTCTTGTTACGTTAACCATTAGCAAATCAAAAATAATTCAGTTAAATGTGAACAACTAAAAAATAAATATATTTCTTTTTTTGTGTATCTGTCTCCAAGTTCCATAATATAGTAGTCAACGAACGGATAAAAAACAGTAATGTGAAAATGTGTTTTCAACATTGGGATTCGAACAATAAGTCCGTTTTCTTTTAATACGTTTGTGTCTTAGATCAATATCACAATTCTTAACATTGTTTTTGTCTTTCCGTACTTATCCGAAAATTAATTATTTTCTCCATTTTTTGTACTTGGTGACTTAAAGTTTTGGGAACATTAACCGTCTGTGCTAAGTCTAAATTACACCATCTTTTAAAAACATTTAATGGAAAATAGAGTTATATTTTCTAATTTATAGTTACTACTTAAAACTTTGTACTATTAACCATACTATTAACCATAAGCATATCACCGTTAATCAGTGTAAAAAAATTTTAGAAGGGAGGATTTATCCTCCAAATCCCACCCCTATCTACGCCTCTGCAGAAATCGACTTAAGAAAAGTTAACTATAGACAAATGATTTATTTTTGCCCAAATAATAATTGGTTCAAAGAACATAAGAACAGAAGAATTAAGGTACACTTTGCTTTGGTCTTAACAAAAATGCACATAAATCAAAATATTTTCTTAGGAAAGAAATTTGTCTTTTAAGAAGTATTACAAGAATACAGGAAAAAAACCTAAATTTTTACTTAAAAGGACATTCAGAAGAATTAAATGGCTCTGTGCAATTTCCTTCAATTTAAAAAAAAATTTAAAGGCAACTTTTATTTTTGATGCCCAAACGGCAATTTTTTTTTTGTCTTCACAAATGAAATTTTTAGTATAATATTAAAATAATATGTAAAAAAGAGTAGCGTCAATTTGGTCCCTCGACAGAAGCGAAGCTTTTTCGCAGTTTCATATTTTTGATTATATTATAAAAATAAATTACATCATGTAGTAATAAATTAAATAAAAACATGAGTTAAATTTATTCCACTGCTTTAATATTAAAAATGTAGAAAAAAAATTAAAAAACAAAAGTTTTTAATAAAAGTGAGTGTTTCTTAAAGTTATATTAAATTGGTTATTGACTTGAATCTGAAAAAATCGGGAAAAATGGTTTTCTGATTAATATTCCTTATTCAGCTTAGCACAAAATAAATCCAATCGCAAAGTTTTCTGCAGAGAGAGAAAATTTCATAAAATGTATTCAAACTTAGGAAGGTCGGTAATTATCTGACTACCAGTGCAGAGATTTTTTGCTTTCCTAAAAAGTTTTATTGCTCACATTATTCTTTGCCTCGAAACAGTGGTCTTAAAAAAGATAACAGATGTCCACATGATTATTTTTTGCCGATAGGTAGTAGTACTAGTTAACAAATGAACAGGAGGGATTTCAAGTAGTTGATACCAAGTGTTTTCTTTTTAAATCAGAATAACTTTCAAAGCTTATAAATAAAGTAGCTGAAACCCAGCGCGTTGCTGCCGCGGCCGCATTGCCAAACGCGAATAAAATGTTATCAGTGAAGCTGTATATGTAAATTGTGGTCAAATACTGAATTCCATGGCTGTGCAACTTATAACTCAAAAACTGTTTAATTTCTTAAATTTAAATTTCTTAAATTTAGGGAGGTACCACGCCTTCTTGTCCAACGCCATATAAAATTATCAGTAAAACTGCATGTGTAAATTGAGTTCGAACACTGAATTCCGATTCTGTGCGGCCTATAATTTGAGTTGTATGGGAGGTTCCACGCCCCTTTTCTCAACTCGTATAAAATGTTATCAGTGAAACGTCACGTGAAAATTTTGGTCGAATACCGAATTCCGAGACTGTTTGGCCTAAACCTCCAAAGCTATTCGATATCGCAAATTTGGGTTGTATGGGAGTTGCCACTCCCCCTTCTTTAACGCCCATAAAATGTTATCAGTAAAACGAAACGTGTAAATTGTGGTCGAATACCGAATTCCGAAGCTGTACGGCCTATAACTTCAAAGCTATTCGATATAGCAAATTTCGGTTGTATGGGAGGTGCCGCGCCCCCTTGTCCAACTCAAGCGAAGCGGCACGTGTAAATTGTGGTCAAATACCAAATTCCGAGGCTAAGCGGCGTATAACTCCAAAGATATTCGATATCGCAATTTTAGGTTGTATGGGAGGTGCCACGTCCATTAGGAGTAAGAAGGCAAAATATACTTTGCAAACTATTCTCATACCTACCAAATGTACATACAAAATTTCATGAAAATCGGTCGAGCCCTTTCGGAGGAGTTCTGTAACAAACACAGTGACATGAGATTTTTATATATTAGATTAGTTTTACATATTTTTGAAATTCTTCTGTTCATAAGCCTTAGTTTTACTCAAATAATTTTTATTTTTTTTTTTATTTATAACAAAATAATGTACAATACTTTTAGTTTTTATATGTTATTTTTGAGATATTTCACTGTACAAAAAAAATGTTTTGTTTTTCATTTTACGATTTTTTGTAAATTTTGTATGTAAAAAATGAGCACTTAAAATAAAAAAGTATGTTGATGGCTAAAGTGATTACGGTACTTCAAATCATCTGAAAATTGAAATAGATTATTGTTCTGCAGGCTTGTTATTCTAGCAGATAGTAAATTTAAATATTTGCTTTAAAAAATAACAAAATAGCGAACTTTAAATAAAAATTTTCAGAAAACGCTCTTTTTTTTGTTATTGATAATCGGAAAAAGAGAAGAAAAAATAGGAAAAATTTATTTAAAATTAACACTTCTACTACCTGCGAGGGCCATTGATTTGTAGAATAAATAATTAAAGTTTGATTCTAATCGGCTTTATAGAATTTTTTAAAAACCCTCTTTTTTCAAAAAAACATTTATTCAAGAAAAATTCTTTTATGGATTTAACAACATAAAGCACACTTATGAGGCACTTTCGACTATGTGCCATAATTTTGTTAATATTTTGAAATTAAGACTAAAATTCTTACAGTATATTGTTTATTTATTCTTAATATTCTACTATTCCTTAATTGAAATTTTTCAGTCAAAAACTATTGATGCAACTTTCGTTATAAATAATTATATAAATATATATAAATTTAACTTTTCGTTAAATAATTATATAAATTTTTGGTTCTTCTTGCTTTGAAACGGAAGCAGTTTTCGTATTTAAAGTTGTATTTGTAGCTTGTTTCTTAACTTAACAATTATTGTAAGTTAAGCTGTTGAAATTATTCTTTGTTAGAGAAATAAAGAAACACATTTTTAAAAATAAATATAAATAGAAAACGACATCTAAAAGATCAAAATAGAGATTTCATTTCAAAATCAGCCAATCAGAAAAACCAATAAGAAAAAAGTCTACCTCTCATACAAAGTGGCCACTTAAAAACGGTAAATCTCTTCAATTTCATAAAAATTAATTTTATGACTTGAAATTCGCACAAAACCTTTTATCTCAAACACGCACTCTGAGTTTGACCTCATCTCTCATTCTTAAGATCTACAACAATTCTAAAAAAATTACTCTAATGGCATGAAATTTTCCACATAATCTTTGATCTCAAATACATGGTCTGAGTTTGAAATTTTGCAAAATCGATTGAAAACTGCGCCGTCTTTTATACGAAGCAGATGGCGTAAAGCAACTAAAATGCGCTCCTGCTCTTCTAATTTATTTTTGCTATGAGTTTATCATTTTAAAATATTCAGAGCGTATGCGGATAAAGTATTCACTCTTCTTTGAACTCCTCAACCAAGGTTCATTTATAAGGTTGCGAGAGAAACCTTACAACCTTCTTGAGGGAAATACACCTCTTTTTCCGCCTTTGCTTGAACTGCCACTGTGCTTTTCTTTGTTCTATGCATTCATTTTCTTGATTTCTTTTCATCCATTCTGACAGTTCGACCGAGATCGCTCTCAAGTACCATAACCTTACAAATAAGTCTTTTCCTCAACCGTTTTCCTCGTCCGTGAGTTTGCATGCTGAGAAATTTTAAAACAGCGACGTCGTGTTGATGAGAGATGTTGAGTTTTCATTGCTCGTGAATCCAAAAATGATAAACTCATTGAATCGCTCGCTCTCATTTGATGCGAAACTTTAGTTAAACACTTTGCACATAAAAAATTTAAAGGATTTAAATCAATATTACTAAGTATTTTTCTTAATAATATTTATAATTTAAAAAACTTAAAAATCTTTATATTTTATAAAGTTATAAGAAACTTAAATAGATAAACAAAAAAGGAACATTTTAAAAATTTACTTAGTACGTTGACTTAATACGATTTAAATACAAATTCTAAATGTATGATAGTTTAAATCATACTTGATTTTAAATACAAATTCTAGTTTTTTGATAGTTTAAAGTCGTTTATTGAGCTTAAGGTCAAAGTTAGAACAATAAATTGTTCTAACGAATCTTTTCAAAGAAACAACAACAACAACAAAGTTTTTTCAATATGAAAAGGAAAAAATCACTAGCTGATTTTATTGCAATTTCGGCCGTGCTAAAGGCTTCATCAGAAAGCTTTGTGATACCCGTGCAAGCGCGCATTAATGCACTGCACCACAGAGGCGATGAGATTTGAAGTGTCAATTTCTCAGTTTTTCTTAAATTTCATATATTCACATTTGTTGTTGTATTTTTGCTTTACTTTAGTCTTTATGCTTATGTTATTATTTATGGAGTCCAACAGCCTGCTGGAAGTCTTCCACTAACAAAGCATGTTTACTGTTTGTATCAAGTAAAATCAGCTAGTGATTTTTTCCTTTTTATATTGAAAAAACTTTGTTGTTGTTGTTGTTGTTGTTGTTTCTTTGAAAAGATTCGTTAGAACAATTTATTGTTCTAACTTTGAAACTAAGCTCAATAAACTCTTTTAAACTATCAAACAACTAGAATTTGTATTTAGAATCAAGTATGATTTAAACTATCATATATTAACTATCAAACATAAAGTCAACATAATAAATAACAAGGTCATTTCGGAAAAAACTTTAATTTACTTAGTACTTAAATATTTCATTAAAAAACGCAAAAAATACAGTTCATCATAAAAAACGTATTTATTATTTATTAACAAGATCACTCATTGAGTCAAAAAATGAGCGAACGCAAAATTTCCAATGAAATTAGTTTATCTTTGCAAAAACTCGCGAGCGAGGAACAATAAATGAATAACAAAGAAAAGGCTCTGTTCTACTCAGTTTCTTTGAGGACCTCAATAAACGAACGAATACTATGAAAGAGCGAAGAAAATGTTTTGATCACTCTGAATATTTAACATAAGAGCTCTGAAGTTTTTTCCTAACGAGTGAGTAAAGCAAAGTGAATCGTTCGTTAACTGAATAATATTGATGAGGAAAAGTGCAATTGCTATCTTCAGTTAAGATTTTTTGCAAACCCTGATACGAAGTGACGTCATCACCTTAATAAATTCCACAAAGTGACGTCATCAATTTTAAGGATATTACTAAAAAAGATTTTATGTAATAAATTAATATTTCAGACATAAAGTTAATTATTAAAAATGTACTCTAAATTTGAAATTTAAACAATCGAGTATAAACAACAACTTTTTTTCCAAGCAAAGTGACGTCATAAAAATTCCTAGTTTTAAACATAGATTGCTGAAATAAAAATCTGACCGTACTATTCTTGATCCAAGACTGCAATTGTTTCAGTTGTTTGTTTGTTTTATTTGTTTTTTGTGCACAGTAGATTTTTTTTAATACTTTTACTTTTTATTATGTATTTTGTGTCCTTTATATTGTTCTTTAGTCACTTTGTGCAAAGGGCATTCCTGTTATTATTCTTATCCTTCTCAAAAAAATCTAATGAAGAACATAATTAAATTCTGAGTTTATATATGTAAGATATTCAAACCTATATAGAATTATTAGTGAATTAACGCCAACCCGCTGTTGAAAAAAATTTGCAAAAATTATTTTTATTCTTTTCGTGGCAGTTTTTATTTAAATTTTTTTATATCAGCTCACTTCAAACTTTAGAATATGCTAACAATGTTGAAGTGAATTCATTACGTCGCCATTCAACTAACTTTATGCCACCCTCACGTACCATACGCTACCTTCGCCAAGCGTTACTTCCGACGTCGCTCGTAGGTAACCGTTGCTCTTCTATCTGCCTCAACATAGTTGGCACTTGATATATAATCAGAATCAGGAACTCATAAAAAGTGTACTTCATCATTTGACTGGCGTAAAGAGGAGGAGGGACACAGACGATGACTTGGTCGATGGCACACACACCGTCACGGTGCATGTCGCCGAATGTGCTGATAATAAATTAAAAGCTGAAACGAGCATGCAAAAACCATTAAAATGAGTTTTAATTGGGTCACTCGCTGGAGGGCTGTCAGGAAGTGCCTGTTTAAAGTGTCTCTGCCTCCCAAGCATCAGCTGCTTTAACATAGCCATGTAATAGTATATAGTATTACGCTCTGCCCCACACAACACCTCATACTACAACTCCACTCCACAAACTACTATACGCCCGAAAAAGTTGTTGAGTCAAGATTGTTCCATTTATGATTGTAAGTCGTTCGTAAGACCGTGAATAGCAATAACCACAAAATCATCGCCTACTTTCAGGCGCAAAAGCAAAGTGGTGCCAAAAGCAGCATTGAATTCTTAGTTTTTTTTAATTTCTTTGGAATATCGACTCGTTTCTATCGTGTTTGTGTGTTTTATTTGCCACACAATTATGCAAATTCTTGGCACTGCCAATTTTAAGAATATGTGTGCTTGTGTGATTATGTTGATAAGTCTGCATGTCTGTTTGTGTCGCATGTCTTGTTATATTAAATGTTCATTTCCGTTTTACGATTTGTGAAAATGTTATGTTATTTTTTAAATATTTAATTTTTACTTTCTTTATATTTTGTTAGATTTCATTTTCACTCATATAAATCATTGTTCATTTGTCAGATATTCTTTTCCTTTTTTACCTATTTAAATGAGTTTTCTGCTGCATACTAATTAAACGTTTGTGTTTCTTTCCAGCTGGCTCTTCAGTCCGTTTCTGTGCGATCTGTGGAATAGCCTGGATGTCTATTTCTCCACGGCAAGCATTCTGCATCTGTGCTGCATATCTGTGGACAGGTAACTAGATACAACTTGTTACCTACTAGTACCTATGCCACAATAACAATATTAAAACTGTAGTTACAAAGTCTTGTGGACTCGTAAGCATTTGACGTCTATGTTTGCAAATGTTTTGTGTGCGAGTTCAAATAGGAATTTGCTTACGGTACTATTGTTGATCTGTAACATTGTATTTCGTTTACATCAGTGAAGTTGTTACCAACCAAAAAGCTGAAATTTGAAATAAAATCCTTTTCTATAAGAGAAAAAAATTAGGCACGTGAAACATTCGTCTAAAATAGATATGTGGCACTGTTCTTTATTTAAGTATAAAAAATATTTAAAAATCAGTGGTATTCCATTCAAATTAATAACTCACCCAAATAAATGTTTTTGCATAAGTCAAATACCAAAACATTCGAAACGTATCTTATAATTGCATTATGATGATAAGTAGAAATTTAAGACAATTAATATTTAAATTCTCGGTTTTTAAATAATAATCACAATCAAAATTTCTGCAGTATCTATAAAAGATACTTAAATTTGTACTAGACATTAAATGAGCGCCATTTTATTGAAACTTAAATTTATTTTATTTTATTTTATTTTATTTATATACGATTAAAGTTTGTTTATAAGACATAGCGCCTTTTTCGTGACTAATAAATAAATATTAAATTTTATTTCTAATCAAAATAAATTGGAAATGTCCAAAATGATAGTTATAAATTAAAAAATTTGTACAATATGTTGATTTTATATGGCTTAAATACAAATTCTAAATATTTGATAATTTAAATCATACTATACGCGCTTCGTGTCTAAAAGCACACATTCGAGTTTTACAATGTTAAACTTAAAAAAAATGTTCCCGTTATTTTCGCGCATTAGATATGGAGATAAAAAAAAATTCTTATCGATTTTTTAATGTAAAAAAATTTCTTTTGTTATTTGGATGGCAAATTTTGCTTAGAAGCCCCATAAATCAAAATATTTTTCAGATCAAAAAATTTTTAGAATTGGTAAAAAAAATGTATAAAATTTATTCAATTTTTAGCCATTCTTAGATTTTTCTAATTTGTCAATTTTTTTTTATTTGAAAAACTCAAAAATTTAGAAAATAAAAATTTAATTTTTCAACTCTTAAGGCCTCGATCCAACTCCCAAAGAATTACTAAAGAAAAATTTGAATATGTTTCCTTAGTAAAAGAAAGTAGTATTAGAGTAAATTTGACATTACACAAAAATAAAATATTTAGAAAAACAAAGTAAGAAAAATTAATTGTTCCAACGAATCTTTTCCAAAGAAACAGCAACAACAACAACAACGTTTTTCAATATGAAAAGAAAAAATCACTAGCTGGTTTTATTGCAGTTTCGGCCCTGCTAAAGGCTTCATCAGAAATCTTTGTGATGCCGGCGGAAATCGATCCCGGGCCGTGCCTCGCGCAAACGCATCTTAGCGCAATACAGTTTTTCTCCTTTGATGTTTTTAATTTGCTTTACTTTAGTTTATGCTTATTTTATTATATGGAATCCAACAGTTTGTCCAATAACATAAATATAAACTAAAGTAAATAAAATTAAAAACAACAACAAGATAAGGGAGAAAAACTGAGAAATTGCCACTGAAATCTCATCGTCTCTCTTGCTGTATTGCGCTAAGATGCGCTTGCACAAGACGAGGCCCGGGATTGATTCCCGCCGGCACAAAGATTTCTGATGAAGCCTTTAACAGGGCCGAAATTGCAATAAAATCAGCTAGTGATGTTTTCATTTACATATTGAAAATGTTGTTGTTATTTCTTTGGAAAAAATTCGTTAGAGCAATTTATTGTTTTTATATTCATATTCATATTCATATTATATTTATATTCACAGTATCTAATAAGCTCTATTGTGCAGTTTCGATACCATAATCCCCAAGTAGCTGTTAGTTTAAGTGTGTAACACACCAAAAGACTGAAATGACACTTCATAACCGTCCGTGCGGCTAAGGAAAGTCAGTAGATTTTTCGTTTTTGTAGTTGATAGTTTCTCTTAATTGCTGAAAAAGGCTTACCAAGTACACTCAATCGAGACCTTGCTACAACGTGGACACATCATAAAAAAGTGGATAAGAGTTTATTTTTCATTGTGGTCGTCGCAACTGCCGCAGTGGGCGTTAAAAGATGATTCAATCTTTTCGATGTGTGTTTCACATCACACCAGATCCCTATTGCACCAACCACTTATCGCTTAGAAAATTATCAGTAAGTATTTTTCTGATAAGTGTAAGTGATTATAGTTGCAATCATTTAAAATAAATTTCACTCACTTATCTATTATCAACTTATCAATTTTTTGCTAAATGATAATTATAAGTGTTTCTCAAGCCAAGAAAATAACATAGCAACGAACTCTGCACTAAGCAACTTAATGATAAGTTTCTACAGTTGAATTGGTTTTGATACTTTGAACAAATTTTAAAGGAATACATTCTTCAAAGTTTTCATTTCAAATATTTTTGAGTAGCTAAAGACCTTATACTGACAATTTTAAAATTTTCTACTTTTATCTCATTATTACTATGGATTCTAATGATTTTTTACATCATTAACACAAATTTTTACATAACAATTTTTGTTAATATCAGCAAAAGGAAACAAACGTCAGGGAATATAACATTATATATAACATAAAAAAAGAAATGTAAAGAAACAACCAGCTTAGAAAGCTTCAATACAGTCACACAAACTCCGAACATTAAATAAACCACTACTCCTTTGCCCATATTCCGAAAAAGTCCGTACAAAACTACTCAGACACAAGAGCCCCGAGTACCGGACTCAATTTTATTTTTAAAAGCTACGAGTAGTAACGAAAAATTTTTATTAAAAAAAAATTAGTCGCACATTGATATTTAGCCGAATGCAAACGAGCTTCAGTGAACAGGACCCGAGAAAAAAGTTTATACATTGTGTTTAGGCATATCGCGAAACTCTCGTCGATTCCAAAACTTTTTGAGCGGCTCGTGTATGATCGTGTGAAAATTGACTGAGGGAAGGTCATGACAACTCGTCAGCATTGATTTGTTACTGGCAGATCCACTGTGTCTAATCTCCTCGATTTTACAACGTTTTGCTTAAATTCATTTTATTCAGGTAACCAGGTCGACTGTATTTACACTGATTTTAGTAAAGCACTTGATAAACTGCCACACAACTTAATTCTATTTAAACTTAAGTTAATGGGGTTTCCACAATTTTCTATAAGCTGGATTCAATCGTATCTGACAGAGTGATCTTATCAAATGCGATTTCGCGTCGTATTGTCAGCTGAATTTATTGCTGAATCAGGTGTTCCTCAAGGTAGCCACCACGGTCCACTTCTGTTTATTTTAGCCATTAATGGTGTAACCCACATCATCAAACACTCTCATCTACTTATCTATGCAGATGATATGAAAATATACAGAACAATAGATGCTAAAGACAATTCAGATCTGCTCTAGTCTGATTTGAAATCCTTTGAAATTTGGTGTTCTAAAAATAATATGTTTCTAAATCCAGATAAATGTCAAACTATGACCTTTTCGCGAAAAAGGAATAATTTAATTTTGGATTATATGATAAAAGATACTGCTTTAAGCCGTGTAGATGCTGTCAAAGATCTTGGTATATGCATGGATTCTAAGCTATCGTTTGACGTTCATATTGATTACATTTGTAAAAAAGCATCTTCTATGCTCGGGTTTATGAAACGCTGGGCCAAAGAATTTAATAGTATGATCACAACTACAACGCTGTATTATGCAATCGTGCGACCTCACTTAGAGTATGCAAGTCAAGTTTGGTCTCCAAGTTACAATGTACATGTTGAACGTATAGAGATAATCCAAAAACGTTTTGTTCGGTTTGCTCTAAGGGGCTTAAGTGCAACTGACACTTTAAACCTTCCTTCTTATGAGGATCGTTTAAAACTATTAAAAATACAATCTTTGAATGAGAGAAGGAAGTCTGCAGATATCGTCTATTTACACCAACTCATAACTGGTGTATTCGATTCACCAGAACTCCTAACTCTTATAAATTTTAACACTAACCGTAGAAGCAGAAGAAATGCTAACAATTTAATTTACTTACTTTTTAGTAGAACAAATTATATGGCTTCTGCTCCTTTACATCGCATGAGTACCTTTGTTAACAACTGTAGCTTTTTTGATGTTAACTTATCGAAACGTCAGCTCAAAAGAAGATTGAAAACTAATGCATGATTAGATCTATGTAAACGCATGGTTAGTTGTTATGTCTTGTGTTTTCCCTGAGCCCAACCCATATTATGGTGGGTAAATTTTTCTCACCTTAGATTGTTTTGGACCACTCTTATCGATATCATTGAGATATTTTAATGTTATTTGGGCTGGTTCTTAAGATGATCTAATGCGGAGAAAGTGCGAAAAAGCTGTAGTAGCTGAACTCTATTGTTATTGCATGTGTCAATAAAGTAGCTGATATGTATCGAAACTGGCTTGAGTAAGTCTGTAGTAAGTCTGTATTATGTCAAGAAAGTGTTCAAAAACGAGCGACTATATTTGGACACAATGAACTGACAAGTGCCCGAATCGGTCTTCATTCGTACATTGTGCCTGCCCAAGGTGTTCAGAACTAGCACTTCTTTCGGTGCTGAGGTTGGACATTTACCAACACGGGCACCGGGCATATATCAGATACTTTGATGACACAAAATATGAAATTGTTTCTCGGGCATCCAACTCGCGCCATCACAGTAAAAAAAGTTAAAATCTACTTACTGAGCAGAGTCTTCCCCACGACTCCTTTTCCTATAACCTACTCGCATTTGATGTTCGCTCTCAACCCTTTGTTGCTTGTTGTCAACTTAAAAACTTGGGTTAAAAATTAGGGTGGGAGATGGAAGTATGAAAAATAATTTTTCATCAACTTATACCAAACGTCTTTGCCACAAAAAAAAAATCGCGTACAACATAATTTGTTGTTTTGTATTTGTAATTGTATTTCTTAGATCAATTATGTTGACATTTAAGAAATCTTTTACATGCCGAATGAAAGGAGAGGTAACAACTAAACATTGTTTTTAAATTTATCAATAAAAAATTAATTAAAAGAAATACATTATATAAATTAAATTAAAAATACCACGGCACAACACAAAAAACCCCGCCCATTTCATCGTCGGTTCTTTATATTTTCGTGTACGCTGATCACGAATATGCAATTATTTTTTTTGGGTCACCTCTAGTTTGGTCCCTACAGGACTTTGAAATTTTAAAGAATAACTATCTTTAAATAACTGTAGCGTATCGAAATTTATGCCCTGTCATAAGAAATTCGATATCAAATTAAAGAGAATAAAGCAAAAAATGTTAATATTAAAAATATTAAAAATAAGTAAAATATTAATTGAAAAAATTTACGAAAAAGTGATATGAAAAATGTCATTTATATTCTAAAATCCTTTATATCCTTGAAGTTTTTTGTTGATAAAACATAATATATTAACTATAGTTTTGCAAAATTTCATTAAAATCGCTTCATTGGTTTATTTTTAATCAATTTTTTGAAGTATTTTAGAAATCAGCAATTGTGCAACATATCCTATGAGTTAGTTTCTATAAATTGGATTTCGTTGCAGTTATGTTTATGACCGAGTAAAATAAACTTTAGCACGCAATAAAATTAAACTTTAAATTTTCCGAATTTTAATTTTTGTCAACATTTTATTAGGTTTATTAAATTTACTTTATTTTAATTAATATTATATATACCGACTTATGTACAGTGGCGTGCAACTAATTAGCATCGCACTAAAACTCAAATATGTTCATTTCTATATGAACTTTTAACGTTGGTTCCAAGTCTGTACTTGCTTTTTTTATCTATATGGTAAAATTTTTAAAATACAGAGTATTTTAAGCGTTTTTGACCATTCTTAGTTTTTTTTATTTAGAATCTGAACTACACACCACAAAATAAAAAGTAATATTTTGTATATTAGAAAAAATATCAAATTTAAAATTTAAAATTTTAATTTTTAAAACTGTATCTTAAAAATTCGACCATATAGGAAGAAATTATTTAAATTATGAAATTGTATTAATAATTATATATTATTAAATTATTAAAGAAAGTTAATATAGGAATGATAATAGGATTTCCTAATTCTGAAATTATAGACTAGTAAGATATATCCAAACATTTTTGAATTTCAGTGCTGTGCTATTCATCTGAACGCCACTGTTTATAGTCAATGAAATAAAATAAGTAATTTTTTTTTCTTTTTTAAATGACGGCTGTAAAAATTTTCTAAGTCATCTAGCTTAACACTCCAACAATATTCTGCAACCATTGCAATCAAGCTTTTTCCCTTGTATCTATTTTCCATTTGAAGCATTTCTTGATGAAATTTTTCTCCATGTTGCTCCGACAATTCTCCCATATTTGGTGGAAAAAAGTAAAGATGGTTGTGAAACATATGTATTTTCAAAGACATTAAGACTTTCATTTCTTTTAAAGTGGAAATCATTTATCTAAGTCCTTGTAGTGTTCTGATCTGTGGTTACCTAAAAAGTTTTTTTTTAACCGCCTTGAAACTCAGCCATGTTTTTCTTTCTATGGCATTTAAATTGCTCTCAAACATTGGATCGTTTAGAATGGGTCAATGTTGGTACACATTAAAATTCCTAAAAATAAAAAATTTTTACGAAACAAAAAACTTTTTGTATTATTACCTTCTTTTATCTTAGCCTCACTAATCCAATAAAATTTATTTTTAAGGTAATTAAATCCTTAACCTTCTTTATCCATAGCCTTTATAAGGTTTTTGGCTACACCTGACTCTAGATTAGAGAAGATTTTTCTCCCTTGGAACTAAAGCTTCATCAATTATATTCTTTTTTCCAATGATATTAGATTGTCGATGTGGCCACTTAAAGTCTGTATAATGCATTTCCCTTTCTCGACTGTTCCTTTCGCATGTAAAGCAATTGAACTTTGTGAAACCTTGATGTTATCCCAAGTGAAGGCCAATTACTTTGAAATCTTCGGAAATCAACATATTATGCTCATTGTATTTTATTTTTTCTGCAATTAATTTCATTGATGATTAGTTTTCTTTTAGTTTGTCGAAATATGCTATTGGAATCGTTGGGAGATTTTTTCCTTTATTGACAAGTGATATTTTCAAGCTTAATTTAGAGGAATCAATAAATATACATTCACTCAGTTTTTTCATATTTTATATTTAAAGCCTCCATTAGTCCTGTATTGCAATGAACAATTAAATCAGAGAAATTAAAATACGATTGCAACTCATGTGATCGACGACGAAAAGCTGTAACGCACACGTTGGTATCCAATAAATTGTGATAGCGAAGAATAAAAGCCAAAATTTCAGTTTTATTTTTACTTAGACCCAACACTCTAACGAAATGGTCAAAACTTTCATTATTAAATGGAATATAAATACAATCAGAATTACATGATTGTGCATATAATGGATTATTGCAACATTGCGTTTGGTAAAGGCTAAAAGTTGGCGCAAGCTCGAAATTACGTAAACTTGGCTGTGAGATAATTAATGTTGGACTTGGCACTGGTGTTGCTTCACCATGTGGCTTCGGTCTAATTGCTAAATCCAAATTGGGATAGTTTATTAGTATTGTCTTTGTTCTTGAATTAGGACCTCTTTTATTGATAACACAAAAAAAAACAGTTTTTTTCATCATGCTCCAACTCAAGTGCCCACAACATAGGAATACCAAATGGCATACACATATGTTGGGAGCAAAAGACACAGTTTTACCGGCAAGAATTTCAAATCCAAAGTACCTCAAGTAAATTAATCGCAAAGAATCAGTAATTGGTTTTCTTTGTTTAAGAATTTTTTGTTTAAGAAATGTACATTCACCATATATATTGCAAAACCTATTTACACAGTTTTTATGTCTTAAACTTTCGAATTGCATTTTTAACTAAACTCAAAATCGAACCGACTTTCTAACTGAATGGAATTGAAACCACTTGTTCGATCGTGAACAAAAATACTGAATTATGCATGATAGAATAATATGGTAGTCGCATTGTTATCAGTGGCGGATCTACATATGGGCCAAAAGGGCTTCAACCCCCCCCCCCCCGCCCATTTTGGAATTTTCTACACATAAATCCTTCAGAAAAATCAGATTTCATCATGCACTTTTATGAAAAAAAATTTACTCAGAAAAACTTAGAAAATCAGATTTCATCAAACATGTTTTTAAATAAAACAAAAAAAAAATTAATTAAGCCATAACTTGGATCTTCAGAGCCCCCTTTCACGCTTTTAGAATCACGTTTTCGCATATGCTCTCACCGACTACAAAAAAACAGCAAGGCAATAACACAACAACAAAGCAGTAACAATGACGTAGGTTAAACTGCTTTTGCTCTCGCGTTTTCAGATCTCCGAATTGCCTGATTAATAATAAACCAATGGAGGGTTTTTAATGAAATTTTGCCAAACTATAGTAAATATATTATATTTTATCAACCAATTTTTTATTTTAATTGGACAAAAAAATTCAAGAATATAAGGGATTTTAGAATATAAATGACATTTTTCATATAATATTTTCGTCAATTTTTTCAATTAATATTTTTTTATTTTTTTTACTTTATTCTCTTTAATTTGATACCAAATTTGTTATTTTTCTTCATTCACATAAACTTCTATACTAAATAATTATTCAAAGATAGTTATCCTTTAAAATTTCGAAGTTCTGTAGGGACTAAACTAGAGGTAACCCGATAAAAATAATATCATATTCGTGATCAGCGTAAACGAAAATGTTAAGAACCGATAACAAAGTGGGCGGGGTTTTTTAAAAAGTGCAAATTGTTGCACAGTGTAATTAAGAATTACATTGAAAATTTAAAGAAACTTATAAGGATATACAAGTGCAAACTTAAACACTATATTATTTTAAAATAAAAAGAAAAAGAGATTATATATAAAGTGTTTAAAATTGTACGTTGGAATAACTAGGTTCATGCTTCATCTCGATCGACAGAGTTGTGACTTTTCAAATAGATAACTAGGACAAAACGTGTGTATGATTCAATGCAAAAAAAATCAGTTTCTTGCATTAGTGTAGTTGGGTAAACTCGGACTTAATATTTTATTAGAAAAGGATGAAATATTATCAAACTTCTTGAGACCGTAGATATGCATTGTTAAAAGCGACTAGAAGTTTGTGCAAAGATCTCGAGTCGAGTTTGCTAAAAACAACTTTCGAATAAGTTAAAGTTGGCAATATCAGCTGCAAGACGAGTTTCTTCTTAGTTTCGAACGGCACAAATGCTGCAGTCGTTCGAAGGTTTCGTAAGACAAAGTAGATTTTGCTTACGCATGTTAATGTGATCATCGCAAGACTGGAACGAGTTGATCCTATATCCAAGTTTAGAGGCCTTACTGACAAATTTTAATGCTATTGAGAGAAATTGAAGGAACATTATTATTACTATAAGGTGTCTTAGAAATCGGCAGGACAAAAGATTTAAGAGGGTTTAACTGAAGCATGTTTGCTCTGGCTCATTGAACTACTTTATTTAGATCTTCCTTTACTTTTGTACGTAACTCATCAACAAGTTCGATAAACCCTGACATATACAATTGTAGGTCATCAGCATAGACATGCATGGCAACATAACTGCGTTTACTGAAAATATCATTAATAAACATAGTAAACAAAAGTGGGCCAAGAACTGACCCTTGCAAAACTCCACTTCAGGTTCTTTTAAATAATGAAAAATTATTGCCCACTTTGACTCTTTGAGATCTTCCACCCAAATAGCTTTTCAAAAAACGAGATGCTGTATTCGAAAAACCAAAGTTTTTGTAAGCTTACTAAGCAAAATTGTATGTTTTACGGCATCAAATGCCTTAGAGAAATCCAAAAGATATAGCAAGCTTAATTGACCCATATCATATGGCACTCTTATGTCATCTAGAACTATTACCAAATCAGTTGAACAGCTGTGCCCTTGACGAGATCCAGACTGAAAATATGACATAAGCTCAAATGTGCTTGTGTGCTGGAAAATTGGTTCAGCCATTAGAGACTCGCAGATCTTAGAGATCGAGGATAGTATACTTATTGGTCGAAAATCAGCTAAAATAAGCATTAGATTTTTTTGTGAAGCAGTGATTTATTATATGTGTAACTGGACTGAGCATATATGGCAGTAAACATTTAAAAAATTTTATAGAAATACCATCTTCACCAGTAGAATTTGATTTAATCTTTTTAAAGCAAAGAGCAACGTTAAATTCACTTACTGCATCAAATTGAAATTCATTTAGTATATTTCGAATCGACATTTCGTCATATTCAGACGTGGGTGAAGAATCATTTATAGAACTAGCAACGAAAAAGTAATTTAGTAGATTAGGGTCAATACGGCATGCCTTAGATTCTATTTTATGTACACCTAAGCTCCTAAGATTGAACCATAGCTGCTTCGGTGGTAGTGATGGATTTATCTTGGACATAAAGTACTTCTATTTGATAGCCGAACAGTAATCGTAACATCATTTCTCAGTGTTTGTTTTAGCTCCCAGTTTTGAGCAGTGGGGTTACGCTTCCATTTGGAATAAGCTCTATTGCGTCTTTTTAATGCCAATTTTACAGAATACGTAAACCAGGGACAAGTGTTATTGACCACACGAAGGTTTTGCACAGGAACATGATCATTAAATGAGTTGTAAATTTTATTAATGAAAAAACTAAGTTTTTCGTCAACTGAGTTGAGAAACCAACAGTCAGACCAATTTCTTTGAAAAACGTTACTAAACAAGGAAGAGTAATCAATTGCTTTATAATCACGATACTGTATTACAGCCGCGGATGGCGCTGGTCTTAGATTTATGTTAAAAGTGCAGAAAATGAGGATCTGAAAAAAATTATATTTGGTCAAAAAGCAGAACGAAAGTCAGACACAGCGAAAATGTCTAATAAGCTTGGACATGTATTATTGGCGAACCGAGTTGGCATTGTAGTGTTTACTAAATTAAGCCCAACTTCAGATAGACTATCGAAAAATCAAAATTCTGACGCAATGGAGAAATTTGGGTTCCAGATTCGTGATAAGGACCCTGGAAATAATTGAAAACATTTCTCGGTATCTTACTCACAAAAAAAGGGTATTTTTGGTGCACAGCCAAATTATTGAAGCCAAAATTGTTCCGCCGATTAAATGCACAAGTTTGCTCTGATTCTTCTTAAATATCCTGAAATAATTGCAAAATGAACATAGTGCTATGGTGAAATTGCCGTAAGTATAAGTTATTTTTGTAGCTGCGGTAAAACACGTCAGACACTTACAATAATCAACTTGATTAGAGAATTTTCTTTTATCCAAATTTTGCTAACAATATCAAAATTTTTATCGATTAGTAAAAAGTTCAAAAACTTTGTGCAACAGCAAGTGATAAAAAGTATTAACATTACTAAGATTATCGCTTATCGAAAAGAGTTTAAGCTCTCGTTCAAAATATGTTTAGTGCAACACTTATCTAAAGCTCGAGCATTATCAAACTTATCCAACTTAATTGGATTAGTTATCAGAATAAGATTTAGTGCAACATAAATTTATTAATTTGCCCATATTTTTGATATGTGATAAGTGGTTGGTGCAATAGGGCCCAGTTTCATGTAATGATTGCCTTGATTCTGTCTTTATAAGTTCAATATCTAGATAGCATCGCCTAAGTTTGCCTAATTCTGCCTAAGTTGTATGTTGAAAACATTTCCTTGATGCTGCAAGTGGCTAGTTCTCTCCATCAAGCTGAGGCATCGTATCATGAGTGAATGCTTGCCCTTACTGTGTTCAGTGGAAATAACTAAGTCTATACAGTTCTTCCACCATTTTCTTACAATAAATATTCCAATAGCCGGCAAACCCTTGCTATGGTGATATCTAGTTGGTGACTTCATCGGGAGAGTTCCTCCTTACATTTGCCACTAGCTGTCTTCAATCCATTAATCTGCATCCCTGGGGGCAATATCAAGAATTTTAGGGTCATATCAAGTCGTGCTCATGGATCAGAGCAGTGCAAGCGTAAAAAGTAAACAGTTTGAGAAAATTGTTGCTATTTTAGTGCTTTCAGAGTTGCAATCCGGTTCGTTTGATGTTGTTCAAAAAAAATTGAAAAAAGACACAGTTTCGATAGTATCGTAAGTATAGACGTAGAATTCCTTTTTATACAGTAATAGAGAAAAATTTTGGTAATTCAAAGTTATGTTTAATTGATGGGAATAAATATGGTTAAACTTGAATTATATATTTTTCCAGTTCTCAATCAACTCTCATTGTAAACAGATTGTTTGTTAACTTAGCTGCGAAAATTTTTAAGTTAATCCAGTGTGTTTGAATATTTAAAACTAATTTCTGTGTAAACTTGTACTTTTTGGGACATTTGAGGACGTTCTCCAGTCAGGTTTTTGAAATTTTTGTTTATTTTTTCACTTAATTCTATTAAAGAAGAAAAATAAAATTTATTTCTGACAAATTTTTTTTTTTTCATAAGCTGTGTTTTTGAGTTTTGTGTTTACATTCATATTCGCTTGTTTCTGTTGTTTGATTATTTGTCTCATTTTTACATTAGCAGTTGTGCATCAATTGTATTTTAATTTTTGCTACTTGCTTTTGTTAATCGCTGTATACTTTTAGGCACTTTTAGTACTGGGTGGTACAAAGCTAATTTTTCTTTTTTTATTCTTTTTATTCTTATTGATAAAATTTGTTAAAATTGTTGCTTGTCATTTAAGTGCAGTGTTTTTTTTTTTTTTTTTTGCCTTATTTTCGTCATTTTATCTGCATTATTTTAATATGATTTGTGCTAAGCCTGGCTGCTCTGTAAGGGGTGAAACTGAGCGGATTTTATCATGCTGGTTATGTGATAATGCTGTTCATACCAAATGTGCAGGCGTGACAGGCCGAGTTGCGGATTGTATTGAGGAAGGTAAAGGGTTGCGTTTGTCTAGCGAGAAATTTAGATTGGCTGACATCAACTTCTACAAGCTTTTTAAGCAGACAAAGCAAGGCTTCTCTGAAATAAGTAAGGAACTTTCTTCGCTTTCTGAAAAATTTTTCAAATATCAGTCTCTTTTCGACGATTTTAAATATATTGAAGAGTCAATTCCTTCTCCCAAAAGAAAAAAAAACACATGTCTTTGCGTAGTAAGCAAAAAACGGATTCAACTCCAACTCTACATTCTTCTGTATATGACATTGCTGATGACATGGACATTGGTGGTATAACAGCCCCTCCACATATTTTAACTTCTACTTTGAATACAGCAAACATATCGATTTCTGCTCCTTTGCCAGTGTTGGCACCTCCACCTTCATTGCCAGTCATGTCTTATGCCCAAACTGTTTCTCTTTCACCATCTTTGGTGGATTCCCAGGGTGTTCCTCTTACTACTCAGGTTTCTGTTCCACCTAAGCCAATCATTGCAATTCCACCAACTAAATCAATCTTTGTTTCTCGCTTAGCTGCGGATACAACAGAGGTTGATATAGATTTTTTCATTAAATCAAAGTTGAATTGTTCCTTGCATCTTTCGGTTCATAAACTCAAATATTCAAATGTAAGATCGATTACTTCTTTTAGATTAATAGTTCCTGAAAATTTATTTAATTCCACAGGTGATGTAAACTTTTGGCCACATAACACAATTGTACGCGAATTTGAATTTAAAAGCAATCCAAGACCGGTAAATGTTGGACATTTGCCGCGTCCCAAAAATAGCCCTGAATCTCATCCAAATAACGATTAATAAACCGCAAGTCTAAATTAGAGCTTGTGTATCAAAATGTCAGGGGTCTTAACTCCAAACTTTCCGATATTTTTATAAATAGTTTTGATTTTGAATATAACATTATAATTTTTACAGAGACTTGGCTTCGCTCTAATATCTTAAATTCTGAAATAATGTGCAATAAATATCAAATTTTTCGTAAAGATCGTCTTGATAAGATCGGTGGTGGTGTTTTGATAGCTGTTCAAAACTCGCTTATATCTGAAGAATTGACAATTCTTGACACCAGTGACATTGAGTTCATTTGTGTTGCAGTTAAATTAAATAATAGTATTATTAATGTTACCTGCTCTTACATTCCTCCTAAATGTGACTTAACAATGTATTTTAAACACTTACACGCCATCGAAAAAGTTCATAATTTGTTAAAAAATAAAGACGTTCTTATTGTGCTGGGTGATTTTAACCTACCTTTTGTGACTTGGAAATCGTCTGACGATTCTTCATTTCTTACTCCTGTTTCCAATAGTGATTGGATAAATGACTTCGTAGATAAGCTGTCTGATCTGTGTCTTCAACAATTCAATGATATTTTAAATATAAACCACAGAACCCTAGACCTTGTATTTGTAGATAGATGCACTATTGTTAATCTCCATTTTTCGAATACCGTATCTCTTCCAGAAGATGTACATCATCCAATTCTTGAAATAACAGTCTTACTCCTTCACGTAAAAGAAGATAAAGTAACTTCTGATGCGCGAAATAAAAAAGTTTATAATTTTAAGAAAACGGACTATGTAAAACTTAATTCCTTACTTTCGCAGACTGATTGGTCTCCAATTTTAACTAGCGGAACATCATATTCATATTATGACGTCGAATCTTCTGTACAGTTTTTCAATGATACTCTGCAAAGGTGTTTCTTACTGTACGTCCCAAAAAAAAGGTGTTTCTCCAATCCTTTAAATCCACCCTGGCTAACAAATGATCTAAAGGCACTTAAAAATTTAAAAAATCGTTTATTTAAAAAATATAAAATATCTGGTTCTAGTTTAGACTTTGCTTCCTATTCTTCTTGTCGTTATAGATATCAACTATTAAATAAACAATGCTATTCTGCTTATATAATTAACATAAAATCTCAATTTAAAGATGATCCAAAACTTTTCTATAGTTTTGTTAACTCAAAACGTAAAGCCTCCAGTTTTCCACCCCTTATGAAATTCAATCAGGAAGAATCATCTTGTGACAATGTGATTTCTAACATGCTTGCAAACTTCTTTAAATCAACTTACTCCGATATACCATTTAATACTAGCACGGTGTATCCTTTTCTCCCGCCAGTTAACTCTTTTGAAACTCCTGTAATAGACCCAAATATTGTCATGTGTTATCTTCGACAAGTAAAATCTTCTTTTACGACCGGCCCTGATAAAATTCCAAGCTGTATTTTAAAGCAATGTGCTACAAACCTGTGTACTCCTCTAGCAAACATTTTTAATATTTCCTTGCATAGTGGTTATTTTCCTATTATATGGAAGGATTCTTATATTATACCCCTTCATAAATCTGGCTCCAAGATAGATGTTTCTAGCTATCGAGGAATTGCAAAATTAAGTGCAATCCCTAAGTTATTTAAGAAAATCATAACTGATCAATTAACACACTCCGTGTCTTCCACCATTTCTGTCTTTCAACATGGTTTTCTGAAGGGTAAGTCCACTACAACAAACCTCTTAGAGTTTACTACGCGTGTTACAAATGATTTTACTTTGGGACTGCAGACTGATGTTATTTATACGGACTTTAGCAAAGCATTCGACAGTGTTAATCATAATCTTCTTTTGAAAAAACTCCAACTTGTTGGATTTCCTATCACATTATTAATTTGGATAAATTCGTATTTATCTAGACGTACTCAAAAGTTTTTTATATATAATTCTCTTCCAAAAAGTATTTCGGTCACTTTTGGCGTTCCTCAGGGCAGTCATCTTGGACCGGTTATGTTTTTACTATTCATTAATGATCTTCCTTCGGTAATAAAACACTGTAACGTCTTAAGGTACGCTGACGACGTGAAACTTTTTCTTTGTTACAAATCACCCGAAGAACGACATCTTTTACAATCTGATCTAAATAGACTTGTGGACTGGTGTAGCTTAAATATATTAAATCTCAACTTAAAAAAATGTAAGCAAATGACATTCTCGCGAAGATCTGCTAGTAACATAAATAACACTATAAATAACACTAACTTAGAAATAGTTTCCAGTTTTCTCGATCTTGGTGTTATTATGGATTCAAAACTTCGCTTCAATCTCCACGTTTATATGGTGATAAATAAGGCAAGAGGTGTCCTTGGTTTCATTAAAAGATGGGCTAAAGAATTCAGTGATCCCTTTACTACTAAATTATTATATACCTCTCTCGTAAGGCCAATTCTTGAATATGCATCAGTTGTATGGAACCCACAATATAATGTCTACATCGACGCCATAGAATCCGTTCAAAAACAGTTTTTACTTTTTGTTTTACGTCATAGTCGTTGGAATCCCAATATTATGCTTCCATCGTATGAAATACGCCTTAAAATTATTTTACTACCTTCCCTAAGAAGCAGAAGAATGATGCTTAATGAAATGTTTCTGTATAAATTACTTCGTGGCGAGATTAATTCGGAATATCTCATCTCAGCTCTAAATTTTAACATCCCAAGGAGATGAACTAGACATTTTCTGTTTTTCAAGTTGAGTCAGTGCATTTCTAATTTCGCTCTTCATGAACCTTTACGATGTATGTGCAGTGATTTCAATGATAACTTCAACATGATTAATTTTTCTGATTCGGTAGACGTCTTAAAACGGAAAATTATATTACATTTAAATAATTAAATCAATTTAACTTCATCCTATTATACCTAACGCAGTTTTATAACAATGTAATATTGGTAATTGAGATTGTTCTGTTTCTCTTTTTTGTCTCGATATTCTGTTTTATAAAGTAAGCACCATCAAATATGAATCGTTTTTAAAACTTACTTTTTAATTATTCAACATTTTAATTTTTAATCGAATTGGGATTTACGTGCTCACGTGGTTTCCTGATTTGAAATTAGACTGAACTCACACTATCACCTGGATTGGTGTGCCAGAGTATATCTCTTTTCCATACAAGTTTATGCCTGCGTTGGCCTAAATTCATATCCAACTAATTGGGATTTTGATTTGGCGGATATGAGATTTATCTCATTTCCACGTAGGTCCTTGGGTTGGACAATGGCCGCAAACCAGTTAAAATGAGTTTAGTGTTTTTGATTGTTTTTCGGGTACCTTAAATTGATAATTACTATTATTTAATTTGATGTTGCTTATTAATATAGAATCAAGTATATTTAAATACGCGTATATATATATATATCCAATTTTTAAATTCCGCTGAAAAGCCAATTAATGTGCTTAGTGGAAAATCCTAATTGCCAATAGGGGGTATGTTTTAGTACGTAGGTGCATTCTGTCTGTCCCGGCTGATTCGGGCAGATTTTAGAATGTGAATCGTGCATGCGTATAGGACGGGTATACGTATCTTTGGAAGATTTCATACCTCCGGGCGAATCCAAAAAAAAAGAGCATGTATATTTTAAAAGTAATTTAAAATTAAAATTTTAGTTAACAAAATAAATTTTTAATATGGAAAAAATATAATGCATAATATAAATAATTCGAATTTATTATAGTATTTAAAAAATATATGGAGTTTTTAAAGCACAACGCATGCTTAGTAACGCATGCGCAAATTTGCGTAGTATCTAGTATACATAAATACTGCCTCTGTAGCTACACGCATCTGTATTTGCTATTGTATTTATCTTGCTGAAAATTAACATTCGTTTTATTCGTACTCCAACTCATGGTAGAATAACTAGGTAGGGTCGACTCGGAGAGGAATGAAGTAGAAAGCAGAGAAAAGCGAGCTAGTTGTCAAAATCAGCGGTTCATGTCGAGTAAAAATTAAAAACATCTGAAAAAATTTCAGCTAACTGAACCAACAACAATTACCTAGCAAATCTTAGACAATGACGCACAGAAAAGAGCAAGATCACTGAGGTTGAGCAGCGTTAGAGGAGATGAACCGAATCGTAAACAGAAAATAAATAAAACTTTGCTTACTAAGTCTTCACTTGTAACACATGAAAATTCTCTAGCTTGCGGCGAAAGCAATTATTGCTCCGAGAGCAATAATTCTCTTGCTCTGGTAGCAAGATCTCTTTGTCCCGCTTTTCACTCGACAATAATTGCCTTTGCCGCATGCAGTTTTTCGATTATTCGCCCGCATGAGGAGGCTTACGAAAGTCCCTTTTAAGCCCGAGAAGTCAACAAATTACTCGTGGCGAAAGCAATTATTGCTCATAGAATTGAGTGAAGAACGGCCCTTTGCAGCCCATGCAGAACCAAAACAAAAATATCAGCAGCTAGTAGCAACGTTGCCAGTAATGTTGGGAAAATCCCATTCCTGGTAATTTTTAATTGCCCTTAGGAATTTTTGTTTTTGGAAATTCCTATTAAATTTTTTAATTCAGCGTGGGACTTTTTAATTGGCGTGGGAATTCAGTGGGGTATTTTTTGAATTTCCGTGGGAGTTTGGTAATATTCTTCTTAAGTTTTTTTTTTTTCTTTTTTGGTAAACAAAATTTATTTGTGGTATTTCTAAATTTTTTTAAATTTTGTATGCATATGGGACTTACTGTGGTATTTTTTAATGCGAATAAGATTTTTGTGGCAATTTTAAATGCATATGGAATTTGTGGTGGTATTTTTAAAATGCGTGGTATTTGTGTGGTAATTTCTAATGATCGTGGGACTTTTTTATATTGTTTTATTGCGGTAGAAACTTTTTTTTATCTTTACCATGGTAATTTTTGTTGTATTTAATTAATGTTACTGTCAAAAAGGGAACTTTTTGTCGGAATTGTTTTAAATTTTAACTGGCAACCTTAGCTAGTAGTAGTACATTTTTTTATAGCCACATATTGGCTCTCTAGCTGCATGCATCTGTATTCTCTGTTGTATTACAACCCAACAAGCCATGAATGTCACTATTTATCTGATGTCACGTCTGATTTCCTGGTATGAAAACGCCATATGTTTGTACTGTTAAGCCGTTACCTATATAATTTTAAAGTCCTTTTTTATATTTATCAAGAATCGAATTGAAATTTATGTCATATTCGCTTGATGCGTCGTTTATTCTTGCCTTTTTTCCCCTCTCTTTTTCACCCGTTCGCAGGTAGTGCAGTTGAGTTGCCGTTTATTGTTTAGTTTATTATTGCAACTTATTTATTATGTTGATTTCCTCTGATTTAAAAAGAAATTCTAAATGTTGGATAGTTTAAATCATTCTTGATTTTAAATGCAAATTATATTGGTTTGATAGTTTTAAATCGTTTATTGGGCTTAAGGTCAGGTTAGAATAATTAATTGCTCTAGCTAGTTAATCAATCAGATAACTAATTCATCAGCCAGTGATGTTTTCCTTCTAATATTGAAAATTTTGTTGTTGTTGTTTTTTTTGGAAAAAATTCGTTATTGCAATTAATTGTTCTTACCTGACCAAAAGCTGAACAAACGATTTTAAAATATCAAACAACTAGAATTTTTATTTAAAATCAAGAATGATTTAAACTATCAAACATTTAGAATTTGTATTTAAATCATAGAAAATCAACATTAATATACAACTTAACAAATGGTACGCTTATATGAAACACACAATGAATAGTTTGCTGACAAAGAAACGGTCCGCTTCAGTGCTTTTAGAAGTGCACACCGTTTTCAACCGAACCGATTGGTTATCTGGGAAACGAAATAAAATTGAAGCAACTGATGTGGATTTATATATGTTTATTTTACATACATATTAATAAAAACAACAACAACTAGCACAAAAGCAGCACAACAAGGAACGACATGATTATGAACCAAACGAACACACACAACAACAACAACAACCATAAAAACAACATAAGCAGCTACTGCAGCAGCTTGTGCATGTCTCATACGAATTTACAATGAATTTTTTGTCTTTTTAGATTTTGCTATTTTATTAGATACTCGTTTTATTCCCACTAAAACTGATATTTTGGCATTTATTTCTTTCTTTGTACGATGAATATTAAAGGCTGTAATTCTACGTCCAAACTGCAAAAGTATTTTGATTTTGTTACGAATGCCAGTCAGACAGATAAAGAAAAAGTCTTTACGATTCTCTTGTTAGATTTAAACGTAAACTTTGCAAGAAATGATTATTTCCCACTCACTAAAGTTTATTACAAGCACTTTATGAGAGCTCTCATAGCTCCAATTGAATCTGCATTAATCATAAAAAAATTTTTTTTTGTTGAGCGTCTTTTGCAAATAAGAGCTGTGGTTACCAAATAACCAACTTTTAAATCTTGTGTGTAGAGAAACTCCAATTCGGCTATTGTAGCCTCAATACGGTTTTAACGCTTTTACTGAGGATACTTAAACCACAAAAGAACCACAAATTTCTTCATTCAGTATTCTCACAATATAAATTTAAACATAGTATCCTCTATTACGGAGGTTTTAATAAAATTTCAGTATCATTTAATTTTTCAGTCGTGTTAGACTTTTTTGTTGAAATGCCCATATACAAGTGCATACACGCACTCACATACATGCATAAGAAAGCACAGAATAATAAAAATGACAAAAGTACATGTTTCGAGACGCTGAAATGAAAAATTTTTCTATTTTGGAAAAATGTGATATGACTTTTCATGCATTTTATATGGTGACTACATTTGTAGACACCCAGCCAGGTGTTGTTTTTTTGATTGCCACTAGAGGCCAGAACTGCTTAGAAATTATTTTTAGGAAGCGATTGAAAACCTCGGAGCCTACTGTTGTGAAATTTTTTTTTATTCAGTTTTTTTCGGCAAAAATACTACAAATGTAGACATCTGAGCACATAAGGGTTAATCGCAATATAGTTAAGGATATTTTTACAATTTAGATTTTTTATCGAAAACCGCAACACCACCCGCTGAATATTTATTTTTGCATTTAGAGAAACATTATATCTTGAGATATCAAATAAAGACACTTCTCCCTCATATATCAAAATCTTCGTTAAAAAGTTGAAATCGGGCTTGTTTTTATAAGAATCTAAATTTTGTAGAAGTCAAAGTTTTTGCACATGCGTCGTATGTTTTGTTGAACAAAGAAAAAAATAAATTTGTTTGGATGATTTATGACATCATAAAAATAAACATTTTTGCAGTTAGCAATTGGAACGTTAAACAAAATCGCTTGACTTTTCTCATTTTCTATAATCGTATTACAAATCCAAGAGTGGGTAATTACTTCGTTAGCATGTACACAAGTTTCAAGTGAAAAAACGAACGTTAAGTAATCGAAAAGAGCACCAATTGCTGTTATGCTATTTGAGCGCTCAAAATAACTTTTTCAACTGGTTGACAGCATAGCTATGACAGCTTTCGTCTGATCGATTTGATTCAAAATGGGTTTTGTTGAGAAAATTTGCCTCTTTTGTCTGATGAAGCCGCATTTTCTAATTTTTTAATTAAATTTTTATAAACAGTTTTCCACTGAAAAACACGTAAAAATGTTGATTTCTATTCACAAAGTCGCCATTTTTTTCTAAGCAATATTTTGAAAATCTCCTTCGACCGTTTAGAGCCAATAATATATTTTTGTAGAATCTCTTTTCTTTTTTGTCATCAGTTTGTCCATGTGAATGAATTGCTGTTAACGCCACCGAGGCCAGATTTAAGAGTAGACATTTTCAGAGGACCATTATGCAAAAATAAACTTTTTAAATGAAATTTTTTTTAAGTACTTACAAATGTTTTAAGGATGTGTGCAAGGTTTGATATGAATCCATCAAACTTTATAAAATAAACAAAAACACTTAAAATTCAGACGTTTGTTCTGTTCATATCCCTTAAATCGCAATATCTCGATTTAGTTCGTTTTGTACCCGTTGAATATTAAATTTGTTATACTTTGCTTCTGCATTTTGTAATTTTCAAATGGCTTTTTTATGCCCATTTCCCAAGTTAATTACAATTTTACCAGCACTAATAATCGCGCCATACATATCTACAAAATACAGAGTTGTAAAAACAATGGAACGATTTTTTATAAATTTTGGTTTACTACGCGCTATATGCATAAATGGCCAAATTTGCATTAGGGCGGGTCGATTTAAAAATCGCCCATTGCTCAGTGAAAATCGTATTCTTGGGATCAAAATAAGAAACTTTGCCCGAGAAACTATACCTCTAAAACGAATTCTAATGCCCCAACTTTTCCGTAGGGTTAAATTTTGAAAAATCCCTCTTTGACCCTTAAAAAAAGGATAAACAGATACGAGCATTATACATGCATATTAGGCCGGGTCGATTTGTGGGGAGGCAAAAAAATCACCCATTGCTTAGTGAAAATCGTATTCTAGGGATCAAAATATGAAACTTTGCCTGAGGAACTGTACCTTCAAAATGAATTCTAATGCCCCAACTTTTCCGTAGGGTTACATTTTGAAAAATCCCTCTTTGACCCATTTAGAATGACCCAATCAAGTCCAAATGTATGACCGACCCCTTCTAACTTTGGAGAGCTGATCCACCCATGCCAGTGGCACACCCCCTGGAACCCCCTCTGCGGTGTTCACCATACAAAAAAGTTCCCAATACAAACAAATGTGAACCCCAGGGGGGTTCCAGGGAGTGTGCCACTGGCATGGGTGGATTGGCTCTCCAAAGTTAGAAGGGGTTGGTCATACATTTGGACTCGATTGGGGCACTCTAAATGGGTCAAAGAGGGATTTTTCAAAATGTAACCCTACGGAAAAGTTGGGGCATTAGAATTCATTTTGAAGGTACAGTTCCTCAGGCAAAGTTTCATATTTTGATCCCTAGAATACGATTTTCACTAAGCAATGGGTGATTTTTTTGCCTCCCCACAAATCGACCCGGCCTAATATGCATGTATAATGCTCGTCTCTCTCCCTTTTTTTAAGGTACAGTCACATTTTTTATGTCAAAAAAGCTGTCCCTTGAAAACTGGCAAAGTGGTTTTTTATCCCTTTAAACTCCTTTTTTATTCCACAAGAGCAGAAATGTCTTGTTTACTGGGTGTTTCCATAACCATCTGAAGGCCGTAAATTGTGAATAAAACGAAATCGCTTGTTTGATTTAATAAATTTTATGCTTGCAAACAACGACAATTTTTTTAGTTTAGTTCCATTTCATTTTTCAGTCAATTCTTTATTCAAGAAGATTTATCAAAATAAGCAAAATCATTAGTTCAAATGTTATTCTATGCAAATAAATTGAGAACGTTAAAAAAATAGAGAAGTTAATGAATTTTTTGTTGAAATTCATTGAGATATGGTGGCGCAAAATAATACAGTATAAAGGTTAAACACATTAATTTAAACTTGTTTCTTAAAATTGGTATATTCTTTTCCTATAAATATTTCCCACAACCTTGTCTTAAACACTAATATTGATTTTATTTTTGTTTTTTAGTGCGCGTGAAAAATCTATTTTTCCTTTTATTACATCCATAAAATTTCACCGCACACATAAAAAAAACACCTAACGAACTATTTAAGCTACTTTGACTCTCGCTAGTAACGCTAAAAACTGCATTCAGTTTTCGTTTTTACTGCTGCGGCTTTTATTACTTCTCCATTTCTAATGCTTGCTATACATTTCAGATACTATGCGATTGTTAAGCCGCTCAAGTACCCGATTAGCATGACGAAGCGCGTAGTTGGCATCATGATACTTAATACTTGGATTTCACCAGCGCTGCTGTCTTTCCTGCCCATTTTCATTGGCTGGTACACAACCGAGGATCATCGACAATTTGTGCAAATGCATCCGGACCGTTGCGAGTTTATAGTGAATAAACCATATTGCATCATTTCCAGCTCGATATCGTTCTGGATACCATGCACCATCATGATTTTCACATACCTGGCAATATTTCGAGAGGCAAATCGACAGGAGAAGCAGATGATGATGCGTCATGGCAATGCTATGCTAATGCAGAGGCATTCAGTGGGTGGAGGCGGCGGAGGAGGAGGAGGTAAGTTATGTGAGTTTTAAACAGAAAAGGCGTGGAATAAGTGAATAAATTAAAGAAGCAACAAATGAGAAACGGATAAATAAAGAAATTTTTGGTGAAAATAATCAATTCAACAGGCTCAACTGCCTTAGATTTTGGCAAGCAAGAAAAAACGAGTATAAAAAGGCGTTAGTTGTGGGAATGAAATATTTTCAAATGGTTGTAGAAGAAAAATGGTTGGAAAAAACACAAATTTTGGGCTTAGGGTGTGAAATATTTGGTTACTTACTAAGGCGGACACGTGCAAAACAGTTAATCAATCTGCACATCCTGTTTGGGAAGGAAGCATTTCTTTTCGCCTTAATGGAAAAAGTTAAGTGATAAGGACAATCAAGGAAGGAAAGACGAAGAATATGTAGTAAAAGCAAACACATATTCAGGCACGCACTCAAGAACAACCTGTGTCTGTTTGAACAGAGCTGTGCGAGCTGAACCACGCTGGCGTATGAGCAACATTAACGTGAGCCAACAATTAAAATAACTCATACGCCCCGTAACACATGCGAAAGCAGCCAATAACATAAACAAAAGTGCGCAAACGACCAAAAAAAAAAAAAAAAACAGTAACCATAAACAATATTAACACACTAACATCGAATGCTGCAACGCTGCACACAAATAAGCTACATACAATCTTAAGGGCGTTTATTGCCACAACCGAAGAGGAAATCTTGCTACTCCGCAACAATTTTCTCATCTTTGCCATGCAACTTTTATTAAAGTTTTCCGTTTTCTTTATTTATTATGCGTACTTGCTTCTTAGACAATCTCACATGTGTTATGGCTTTCCTCGGATTAAGCCAAGCCAAGCCAAAAAAGTTAGGTAAAAACTAATTTTTTTAACACTCATACGTTTTGTTGTTGTTGCAGGCGAAGGGCTCAGCGGTTCCGGATCATCGAAAACTTTAACGCTACACGAGGTGGAGCAGGATCATACGCCGACGAAGGACAAACATTTAATCAAAATGAAACGAGAACACAAGGCTGCAAGAACTTTAGGCATAATCATGGGTACATTTATCCTTTGCTGGCTGCCTTTCTTTCTATGGTGAGTGTGCTAAGGAGCAAAGAAATAGTTTGGTGAAGTTTTGTGTTGTGCCAGACGTTTGCAGAAAATTACAACTTTTTTCAATTAACACAGATACAAACAGTTATCTTTACTTTTTAAAACTAAATTTGTTTTTATTTAATGTACTTCATTAAGTTTTTTCACCAACCACGAAAGCTTGTTTAAATTAGTTGGATTTAAAGACGATTTTCCCGATTTTTTTTTTTAATGAAAAATAAGCAATCTGGCTTTATTTTTTTAAGTTTTTTGCTAATACTGCGATATGTAACATTGCTATGCGTTTCACTAAAGAATATTTCAATTTGTATTTTCGTCTTAATTCGTCAAGAAAATATATACATTTTCATTAACCAACTGATAGCTTAAGTAATGCTTTTCATATCTTAACAACCTACTCATCGAACTCAGACGTCAAATATTTGTCTCACTTGCAAAAATTGTTTCCAACCAACTGGAAGTTATCAGCTAAAAAAGTAGCGAGTTAACAGAAAAAATAAGATATTAATCATAGCTGCATACAGGAACTAACTTCAAAAGAGTTCAGCTTTTAAAATAAATCTGACAAGTTCTAAAATTTTGTAACGGTGATTGACTTGTAGCGGAATTTTTAAGTTGAAATAAGCTTGTCAGAAATTGTATTTTCTACACTAACTAAGCCAAAAAAATGTGTGTCCATGTGTGGCTTCCACTTATGATTCAAGTAAGGATCTAAGCTCATAAATTAATAATCTTCAAGAATGGTGCCTCATGTAAAAATTAAAATTTTTAAGTGAAATTGGAAATAAAACATAAATGGACTAAAACAGCTATTTGTAAGGCTCTTTCTACACTATGAGTATGACGACCGGAATATAGTTATAGGAAATAGAATATGTATTTTAATCCGTTTTCCTACAAATGACAAATACTTTGACTTTTTTTTCAAAGTTTATTTTGAATTATTGTTTCAAAATGATTAGCCCACCTGTAAGAAATAATGACTAAACTCAAAATATCTTAAAAAAGCTATATAGAATTTACTTAATTGCGAATTTTTGGAACTAAGCATGTATCCATTTTATGCCCAGAATTGATCATTTCTTATCTGCACATATTTTGTTTGTAACGGTTCATATATTTCAAAAAAATGAGTCGTAGTTCGTGCAACTAAACTATCGTTTCTTACGATACTTTGAGGTTTGTGTTCATTCCTTGTGACCCAGATATGTCATCAGAAATTCACAACTGAAGACAAATATGTATAGAGATTCAAGTATGCAAAAGCATTTCATGCATGCCAGGGACCGACTTAATAAGCGACGAAAAGTGGTACTCGATGAATATTCGTCACCAGTAATTTTGTAATATTTTTATTTGAGTTTTAAATAAAAGTCACCTTGAGGAGTGGACCACCTGAAAGTTTTGTATGTTGCAAAAGTCAAAAGGTCAAACTAACAGCAAAGACAGCTTCGCTGCGTTTGTTAACCATAATTTAAAAAGATTCAAGCTGAGCAGATGTCTATTTGTTTGCAAACGATCGCTAAAAAAAAAAATAAAAAATAGTTCTGTCTTATAATATTGTGCCTTTTTGTTTTGTGTTAACATATTGTAAAAATCTACTTCTTTAAGAGAAGACTTATGTTTTTTGTTAGTTTGGACATTGATCTTCGCCGTCGAAATTTTTTTTGTTATAATTGACTTGTTAGAAAAAAATTTTGGTGGCTAACTTAAAATCGAGTGTTTTACCTTAAAATGATAAAATTAACTTAATACTTGCTGTAGTTCTTACCTTAACATCACATCTGGTTGTAAAAATAGCCACCTTTCAGTTAGAACACTAGCTTCAGGCGAAGCAAAAAACTCGTTTCATTTCTATGGTACATTTTGACAAACTATCGAACACCAATGAATATTGAAATAAATAAAGAAGCAACTAGAACAGATGGCAGCACTTGATAGAGTTGATGGCGGTGATCTATAAATAGCCTACTGCTTTGAAATGTCATATGATTAGTAGCCATACAATTCAAAAGAATGAATTCCAAAATCAGCGCACTCATATACTAGTTTAAACAGTGAGTTGATCACAGCTTAATCACTCAAAGACTACTGAAGAGGAAAATGTAGCGATTTCCGAAACAGACTGTTTAGTCAGCTAAGTGATTGACTCTATACAGAGTTGTTGTTGTTGCCTTCTTTAAAAACTAACTTGATGTTAAGCTCACAATTTAATTCATCACATCTTTAATTTTTTCATTTTACCTATAAATTGTTGTTTGTTTCAGAAATTTTCAATTTATAGGTAATGTCCTTAATATTATTCTCGAAATAAATCTTGCTTCATAGTTGGCTCCTGTCTTGTTATCTAATTAAAAATATTTGCAAAAGCATTTAAGGATGGCGTCGAAAAGGTCAAGTGCATTAGCACACAAGGCAGCGAGACAGTGACAGTCAATCGAAAAATAACGAAAAAATAATAAAAGAGGAAAAGTGTGTCATAGACCGGAAATGTAATGCGTGTAAGGAGCGATGTGCATGATTTCGGTTCCAGGCTTGAGCTCGTCGTATTGGGTAGAGTTTGTGCTCTTTACACCTTTTGCAGTACGCCTTATGATCACAAAAAAAAAAAATTATTCATGCACAATTCCATAACTATCAAATCAGCAAATTTAAAAATAAAATATACACAAAATATTGACCATATAGATAAACAATATGAGATGACACCAGGTGTTATTAAGATGCCATTGATCTCACTTTTTCCCTACCCAACCATAACTGCGAGAGATCTTATCTTCTCCCCCGTCCCAACCAAAGCAATACCAACGGGTTGATTACATTCGCAACCTATAAATTTGATTCCACACTCATTATGTTAACAAAATCTTTAATTTTAAAAATTCATATTTAATTCGTTAGTTTATAAGACCAAAAATTTATAGCTAAATTCATTATATTTTAACGCACCATTTACATTTTCTTGATAATCATTTCGGTTTATATTATTCTAAAATATTAAATACCCAAAAAAAATATTATATATTGAATCGCGACATTATTACGTTTTCCAACACTTAAAAGTTGTCAGATTATTGCAATGGTTTTATAGAATCAACGTTAAATAAAATAAGAGAGTCATAAAAGAAAACAAAACAATGAGTGATCTAAATAGAAATGAGTTACATTGCAATGTATGTAAAATTAATTTCGCTAAAACAAAATGCGTAAGCTGCTCTTGCAAGGTGTTCGCTTATGCTACGCCAAAAATATGCAAAGCAGAGAGAGTGCGCTGCGTTATTTATTTTACATGTAGCTAACTGCGCCGCAGCTGCACCGTATACTAAGCACTAATCACTTATGTTAACATGGGCAAAGGCCCATTGACCATGTTTTTAAAACCTTTTGTTAGCTTAACAGCTTTGTGTTAACATGGCCAATACATTAACACAGTGTTAACCCTTAGTAGTAATTTAATTTATTTTACTTTAAACGTGATAATCAATTTAATTGAGTTCACTTGTTATTTTCTTTTTTTTTAAATTTTTAAATTGTTATATTTTTTAAATGAAAAAGAGTAAAAGAAAACTATTTTTTTATATGCATGAAACTCACCACAAACTTAACATCCCACGATGAAAGGCCCTTCATTTGTGTTATGCTGTTGATGGTAAAAAAAAGATAAATGTTTTAAACTTTAAGCATGTTCAAAAAAAATTTAAAGACCACCGTAATATTGTGCGTGCACTCTCACTACAAAAAAAAATTTATTTAGGTATACCAAAATTTAGCTGCTTATATATTCAGATAGCTGCTTATGTATTGTGTATTGATTATTAATAGACTCTTTTAGATTATTTATGTACGTTTTACAATATTAGAAGTAATTAGTTTTAGATTTTTTTTTTAATTGTTATTTAATTATTTAACACTAGCTTTAAGATAATTAACTAATCAAACTATTTAGTGCAATTTAGTCAGTAGTATATAGTAGTAAATTATGGATTTATTTTTTTTTTAAATAAGATTTTAGTTAACTTGTAATATAGTTTTTTTTTCCGTTTTGTGCAATATATTTGTAAGTATGTATTTTAATCACATTTTTTCCTTAATAGTTTTGTTTTAATTTTGATCACTTTATATAAACGCACGTCTGCATGATTTTACCAAATATGTTTTAATTCTTACTCTGCTTTTAGTTAAGTATTGGTCAATAATATTTTAGATTTTTAATTGAACTGCATGTTCTTGCATTTTGTCGTTTCTGTTCTTGCTGCTCCACGCGCTTAAAAGAGACTGAATGAAGATGAAGTCGATGCAGGTTTTTGATGCGCCGAAGAGCCAACCTGAGTTCCAGCCAGATGTATTGGCATTACCATCACCTCAAACAGCTCCCAAATTTTACCCGCACAGAATTTAGCATGAAACCTATGATCTCCATATTACCTTACTTGATAATTTACGTACCTTTTTTTTTCTTTTCTTTCAAATAACTAGTGATACTAAAAATACTTGTTTACCAAAAAAAATAATATTTTATTTTGGTACTAAAAATCTTGATCCAGTGGAGTTCAGTTTTATTGGCAACTTTATATTTAAATCTAACAAATTTTAGAATTTAAGCAACTTCACCATGAGATGTCCAAATTATAAAAAGGAAAGATCATTTGCCGGAAATGATCGAAGAGCAGCCATTCTTATTAATCTTGGGTCAAATTGTTGGCAAACGTGATTGTAATAGCTTCTGAGTGTACTGTACAAAAGTATTACCATTTTTCAATTGCAGTACTAAATTCAATTACAATACAGGTACTCACATAAAACAAATTGATGTAGGTACACATAAATTCATCATAAGTGACGGGAAAAACAAATTTAGAAAGCCAGAAAAGAAGAAAAAAGGCAAAGAAAACAAGAAACTCAATTCCAAAAAATCATCTTCGTCGGAAGAAATAGACTTCAGCATCATATGCATGGATGATCTGCCACCCAAATAACAAATAACAATTCGGTTGCATGCAACCAGTGCCGAAGGCCCGTGCACATCAAATGTGCTAACATGACCAAGAGCTATTTTACATGCAAACATTGTGACTCGGATTAAGCCAATGACTGCGGTAGTGAAAAGACAAAAATGTTGCTTCGATATATTATTTAAACCATTAACTTTCAATGAAAATTTAAAAAAATGGTTTACTTCTATTTTTATTTGTTTTTCGACATTTTTTGTAATTTTCCGCATGTAGTCCACTTAAAGTAGCAAAATTTTTTTAAAAGTTTTCACCTTTTATTTAGAATTAAATATTTTTTTTGCAAGCAACAAAAGAAAGATCTGTTGCCATAAGGGGTCGGTCGTCCATAAACTACGTTACCAATTTAGAGGTGGGGAGGGGTTTTGAAATGCACTACGATAAGTAACGGTAGGGGGGGAGGTGTTTAGATATTGTAACGTTACTAAAAATTAAAAAAATCGACGAAAAACCTCTAATTATTAACACAATCATTTCAAAAATTTGTAACCTTACATGTTTATGTTTGATCGTCTAAATTGATGGTTAACTTTTGTTTCAATGATTTTTTCCACCACCTTTTCCCTCGACACAGGAACCTTTTGGTATTCCTTCACCATCTCAGCACACGTCTGAAAAAATTGGGTCTTTGCTTTTGCGAAAGGCTTTGACGTTAAGGCCTGAATGTTCTTCATCAAAGGAAATACCGTATGACATGTACTGTCCTTCTCAGAAAGAAGAAATTGGTTCAAGGTCCTGTCCTACCTGCATCTTGTATTTGTATGTCAACGACCAGGTGAATTTCTTTGCGTTAGAAATGAGGATTCACCTGAATGGGTCGACATAGAATCCGATGAAAAATTCTATTTTGAAGAATCCTCAACAAAGCTACCAGCTTCTTCTATCCCCGTGATTAAGAGCATCGAATCTTGGATCGCAGATGGAATAGCTTTTACAGATGATATTAATTATTGATTTTTTTCCAATTGTTCCTTTAATGTATCATACTAGTCACTAATACTAGTGAAAATTGTCGGAGCTAGTCAAAATATATAATCATTCGAATGAATAATTTTAAAAGTCACGTTACTTTAGGGGGGGGAGGGGTTTTGAAAAGCACTACGAAAATTAACGCAGGGGAGGGGGTAAAAAACCCGGAAAATCAGTAACGTAGTTTATGGACGACCCCTACAATATTGCCTAGTTATATTAACTAAAGGATGGCATTTAAAAACAGTGTTTAGTCTTCTTGAATAGAAAGTTATTTGAACTTATGCTTAGGGGGTCCACTCAAGGTGACATTCCCCTACATGTTTTATTTTATAGTAGTAACTTTAAATATTGAAGATTAATTAAATATGAATTATGAAATGGAAACATAATGTTTTGTTTGGTTGGAACCGGGGTTTAAAATTTTAGAAGAATCGCTTTCTGCTCATTAGGAAAACCGCTTTCTAATCATTGGGATGAATAGCTTTCTTATCATTAGGAAGATTTGCTTTCAGCTCATTAGGAACAGTCGCTTTCTGCTCCATATGAAGAATCGCTATCTGCTTCTCAGTTGATTTCGCTTTCTACTCTTCTAGAAGATTTCGCCACGATGGACTTTTTTTCTCCCACTAGGGAGCAGAAAGCGAACAGATAGCGAGCTCGCTAGCGAAAAATTCTTCTTCAAAAAGAATCGCTTTCTGTTCTTCCGCATTACGAAATGCTGGCTAGGATTTTCAATATACATTTTGTTTACTTAAATTGAAAAACACACATGAAAATAATAGTCGAAAATTATGAGAAAAATCATAGCCAGCATTTGGACGAGAAATTGTTCGCCTTTCGCCTAGGTGAGGCGAAAGCGATACTTTTGGAAGATATTTAGGCGAGTTTTTCGTTTGCGCGAAAAGAAAGCGATTCGCTATTTTTTCCTTTTGGTAATGCATTTTGTTTTCAAAATCAAAACACCACAATTTCGCAATTTCAAAAATTTTTTTGAAATTTTCAAAAATTTACTGTTTATTTTAAAGCAACTTTCGCTTTCGGCTCCTTAGGAAGACTCGTTATCTGCTCCTCAGTCGCTTTCGCTTTCTGCTCTTCTAGAATATTTCGCCACGATGGATTTTTTTCTCCCACGATTTTTCGCAGAAAGCGAAAAGGTAGCGAGCTCGCTTGCGAAAAATTATTCTTCAAGAAGAATCGCTTTCTGCTCATCCGAGATACAAAATGCTGATTATTTTGCATTAAATGCAAATTAAATGCAAAATTATTTTTTATGTTATTTTTCGGATCAATTTAGGTATTCAAATTTTAGTTTAGAATAATTTCAACCAGTGTCGGGCAGCTTTGAACACCTATACTTTCTCATCTCGAGTATGTGTTAATGAGCGCTTAAAAGCTCACACTGAAAACAAAGTAGTGCTAAAGCGCTTTTTGCATAAATCTTATTAGGCATTATGTTATATTTTTTTGCTCAGATTTGTATCGCGAAATTAAACATATAAGTAATGGACGGAATAGCAAAAGGAAACAGACCGACAAACGGTTAATGTGAAATAAAGATAAGCAGACGGAAATGTAAAAAGGCAGGCTTATAGTAAAAAGCATATATGTTTTTTTATTGTGCTTATGTTGCTTATTGTGATTTGCCAAGGCCGAACTGACAGAGTAAGATTCTTTCATTAGACGTACTTGGAACTGATCACTATATGGTATTTTATGTGGACATGCCGCTTTTAAATAATTAATTAATTTCTCCATCGCATGGTCCACAACTACCTTATATTGGCCATGCAAATTATCGTTATGCCTTGTAATGCATAATTTTTTTAATTTAACCTCTTCCATTTACCTCTTTAAAATTAAAAATTTTTTTCATATATACTTTCAAAAATTTTGCATACATAAAATTTTATACAGTGTAATCTTACGTTATATCTGTGTCGATGAACAATAGCAGCTTAAGTCTTATTTCAAAGTTTCCAGAAATCTTGCTTCAAAGTTTTCAAAAGCCATATAAGTTATATGAAAGGGCCTTTTGTTTTTGCGTCATATCTTTGGCTAAGGTCATGCTAATAGTTCAAGATTGTGTGTGTTCATAATGATATATACGTGGAATACAACTATATCAATAACTCAATTCTGACTAAAATTGACTTAAGCTATTATTGCTAATCGACACAGATATAATATAATATAATATATTCAAGGAACATGCAAGCTCAGATTTTATCTGCTTGACATTCGCTTGAACACTGAAGCTTTGCTCGTTCTGTAGGTGAGATGAATACACATTTTACTGCACAAATACAATCTCAAGTGTGCAAAGCTACCCAACACTGATTTAAACTATCAAAGATTTAGAATTTGTATTTAAATCAAAGAAAATCAACAGAATAAATAACAAGTACATATAGAAAAATATCTGTTTTAGTATGTTGTAGAAGTTTTTGACCATTCATTTTTAAATGCAATTTTTTTAGTAAAAATAAAAATTCTATTTTTTTTTTACGTTTCGTCACTAGTTTAGCGGCATCTATACTTCTTTTTAAATAAACCTTTAAGTCAAGGACTCTTTAAGATAAACTTTCACTTTTATAAAAATCATCGTTGGTTAGATCTTATATATTTTGATGAAATTCAGAGTCGTATTCACCCTTCAACTGAATTTAATTTTAAAAGAACAAATTACGTTATTTTGAAAAATAATTTGACTTATATCAACTCGGCATCTATACTTAATAACTACATAACAAGAATAGAAAATATGAATGTTTTCTTTACTCTGTACCTCAAAAAAGAGCCTTTTTAACATCTGGTTCCGTTTGGCTTACCAACGAATTGAGAAAAATGAGAAACTTAAAATCGAAAAATTATAAAAAATTTCAAAAAATTCAGTACGTTTTCGATTTTGCTTTTTATATTTTGATCAAGTGCAGTTATCAACAGTTATACAAGCAATCTTATGACATATATTTAACTTAAGTGAAATTAAACATTAAGTCAGATGGAAGATATTTGTTTACACTAAGCGCAAGGTAAATTCCTAGGCGTATTTTATGAAATATAAAACGTTTTAGTCGGATAATGATTTCACTATATGTAACCGTTTGCTAATTTCTTTAAGTCTTCGTACTCACCTGTTTCATTTGATTGTGTTAGCATGCCTTTAAATGCGTAATCTGGGGATATTTGTTCCCCAATAATTAATATTACTATAATCTCAACCTGCTTAAAAATTAAAAGGTATCTTATAAAAGTAGTCCTGACAACACGCCTTCATGTACATTGAAATATTGTTTCGATGAACTTGTTATGTCAATTACTTTGCTTTTTACTGAATCATTGGAATCTAGCTATTTTTCAGGTACTAAAAAAATCTTCATTTATCATTCCGCTTCATAAAGAATTTCGGTAAAGGAGAGCAAACGGATATTATTTATACAGACTTTAGTAAAGCTTTCGATGTTGTAAATCATAATCTTTTAACTCTAAAAGTATCTCTTCTTAGATTTCCAACACAACTGGTGTATAACTCAAAGTGTAATATACAAACTCGCAAAGTCTCATGAGTTTCCTGTTACTTCTGTTGTTCCTAAAAGAAGCCACTATTGTTTCTACTTTATATAAATGATCTACTGTCTCTTATTTAGATATTTAGAATAATAATTTATCGTATGCTGATGACGTATAACGATGCTGATGATGTATAACGATGCTGATGACGTGGCGGCCGTAGCCTTGTGGGTAGAGTGCGTGGCCCCTAAGCTAAAGAACCTTGGTAGCCCGTGTTCAATTCCAGCTCAGACAGAAAGTTTTTTCAATTGAATCAATTTTGCTGTTGGGTCATCACCTCTCTGCAGACAATGGCAAACCTCAGAAAGTAAAAATTGCCATGTAAAGATTCTTGAGCCGGTTGGAGTCGGAATTAAACACGTAGGTCCAGTTCTCGATCATTTGTGATCAAACATTTAATAACACTCACAACACAATTGATCAATAGAAGCTAGGTCTAGGTCAAAGTCCTTTCAAGGGCTGAAATGGCCAGTTTATTTTTTTTACATGATGTCGTAAAACTTCGTCTTTCATATAAAAATTAACATGAAGCTTTGTTTTTACAAACTGATCTTGTCCAACTTTGTTACTGGTGTAAAATTAATTGTAAGACGCTTAACATGAAAAAATTCAAACTTTTTCTCGTAAGCAGCCATTAAGAAATAATTACAAAATATGTGACTATTTACAGTCTTTAGAGTCTTTAGATAATCTTGATTATCTTGGAGTAACTATGGACCCCAAACTCCGCTCTCACAGTAATATCAACAGAATTATTAGCAGAGCAAATAGTACTCTCGGGTTTATAAAACGATGGTCAGAGGAGTTCAACGACCCTTTTATATCCAAAACTTTATTCACGTCACTTACTAGTGACCCATTTTAGAATATGCATCAGTAGTTTGGTGCGCGCGATATAGGTGTTATATTGACGATATTGAATCTGTTAAAAAAAAGTTCCTTGTGTTCTGCTTTCGCAATCTGTATAGGAATACCTACTCTCAATAACCACTTTACGAATATCGACTACAGCTAGAAAATCTTCCTTCTTTGAAGAATCGAAGAACTATGCTAAATGTTAGTTGGATTACAAAACTTTATATGGTTATGTTAAGAGTCCTTTTTTACTGAGTTAAATATACTTCAATGTTTCTTGTTTATCTCGCTTGTAGATTATCTCGTGATAGTTTTGAATTTTTCTAAATATTTCTACAACGCTTGAACGATTTGTATATGCATATATTAATATGAGTGGCCAACGAGACCTACTTTGTCTTATTGCCTCTGTTCGCAGCCGATTTTTTTTTAAACCTTGCTGAGCCATACTTATGTGAGTGGCCAATAAGACCTAGCTTGTCTTACAGCCAGCGCTCGCAGTTTTCTTTCAAAACTACGTGGTAGAGTAAACCTTGTTTGTTGAAAGACCACCATGCTGAGCTGGTACTCCATAGGCATAGCCCAAGACAGAACGATTATATTAAATAAATAAATCTTCAGGAGGAGATTTTTTTCTATATTTTTTACTGCAAACACAATATTTAACAATTTTTTCCAAAATAATTAAAAACAAAATCAAACCAAACGTTTCATTTCATAAACTTATTACAATCAAAAATATTGTTTTAAGGTATGACCTGCGGTTCAAGCCAACAAAAATAGCGTTTTTTAAAATTGTTGTCGCTCAGTCGATTTTCAATTTAACATTTTTGGGTTTTTTCGTGAAATTAAACATAATTTTCTAACTTTTTTCGTACTTTTTTATGTTTCGATGTTTTTTTATCCTCCCCTCCGAGAGCGATGCAAATGGGTACGTAAAAATGAGAAGGTAAACGAGGTGTCGTTTTTTTTTTTTATAGCCAGATGTCGCATCAAAATTCTGCGTGCGGCATTTTGGTGGTAGTCAAGTCAGGCAGGTTCTGAACTAAAATATTTAAAAAATAAAATAAAATTGGCAAAATGGTGTGATTTTTTAAAAAAAAAAAGTTATAAAAAATTGGCGGGTTTTCGGGGTTTATTTTCTTATGTAAATATGTCATACATACATAGTAATGGTATGATCTACCAAAATTTCCGTTCCTGTAACTTATTAAGAATGGCAGTGGTAGATATGGGCGTAACTCGCACGACAAAAAGAGTTAGTGTGTTTTACAAGCAAGTTTAGATTGTAAAAAATCATCGAATTTTCCTATATAATTTGTTTTTTTTTAATTTTTAAATAATGGGAAAACAATGAAATATCATAATAAGCCCACTTTACCTATGGACTTTGCTTATTTAAAAATATATTGAATTTCCATAAAATATTTGCCGTAACTAACGCGGCATAACTCACATAAAAAAATTTACTTAAATTTAAATTGGGTGATTAAGTAATCAGGTAGTAAAGTAATTATGTAATTTAGTAATTAAAAAATAAATTTAATATATTGTCCTTTTCTTGCTAATGCCTTCCATTTTTACTAAAATAAAAAGTTTACGAAACATTTACTAAAAATTTACGAAAAAGGAAACTACCATTGTGAAAAAGTGCAGACGATTTTATCATCATGGTTAATAAATTAATATAAACATTTCATAAAAAACCTAAATATTTCTCCTAATTAGTTTTTTTCCTTATCATAAAATATCATAAAATAAAAAGTTTTTAATAAGTTTTAAGTTTTTGGTCACGGTTGACTTTTTTCTGGAAATGCCCATATATACACATATACAGCTCTGTAACTCCAAAAATAACTCGAATTTTAAAAAGTCTATTTGAGGCATTATTTTTGAAGGATTTAAGAAAACATTTATGAAACAAAAAATAAAAAAAAAATATTTTAACCGCAGGTCTTACCTTAAGCAATTATTTAAAACTAACTTTCATAGTCTATATGTCAATTGTTACTGCATAATTTTTGTTTATGTAATCAATGTCTTCTTTGTAATTTATTACTCTTTCTCCCTTTTTTTTCTCCTCTTAAACTTTCCAATCTCATTCTTTTGTTTATTTTGTTTTCAACGTCTAAAATTTTTGCATCCTCAAAGTTAGCTGTCATCAATATATGTATGTTGTGCTAGCGCTGTTGTTGTTTCTTTCTCTTATGTCTAGCTTGTGTTCTGTCATTCTTATTTTTTATTATTCCTGCGGTGGATACACATATATGTATGTAATAAGAATACCTTATACCTTGCCTTAGTACCTATTAAAAATTTGCAGCAACTGAACAAAAATCACTTGCAAGCGGGACATGAAACAATCATAGGTTTCTTTATATAAATCGTTATAGAAGGCAGGTATGCAAGTATATGCAGTTGAGTATATCGAAAACCTGACCCCAACTCCAGTACCAAAATCAAATGGTATAAAAAAGTCTTTTGATTGGTATACTCTTTTTTGGTCTCAACCAATTTTGGCGTCCCCAGAATTCCATTTTTGAGCATCTTTTATACTGGAGACCCACTAATGGTTTATTTAAAAAGAAAATCAAGTTTATCAATCAATTTCTTGGATATAAAAACATAGAACTGCAAATTTTCATCCCATTTGACAAATGCTATAACGAAATTTTATGGTTTTGTGCAAAAAGAATCTACTTGTGTTATTTTAATTATTTTTTTTTTTTAATTATTGATTGATTATGCCGATCATAACATACTCTGAGGTCTTGTTCTGCAAACTTAACTCTCTGTCTCTACATAAGCTCCTGGTAGCTTTTAATAATGCAGCTAATGTATACGGTCTTAGAAAGTTTGATCGTATCTCTGTCTATTGTAAAAAATTACTTGGTCGTGACTTACCTAGTTACCTTGAAGCTAGAAATTGCATTTTCCTTTTTGATAAGTTGAAGTTTTGCAGGTCAAGTAGAAATATGAACCTCATTATCCGTAGATACAATTTCCTTAACTCCAGTAGATTGTTTTTCGTCAGTGTCATTAGGTCGTGGTATTCATTACCTCCGTTGAGTTTATTTTTAGTTTAATGCAAAAGTAAAGAACATTTTTGAACTGTTAGTGTTAAAAAAATCAAAACAATTATTTTTTTTTCAAGATCCTGTAAAGAACATTTCTAGTGACATGATGAACTACGTCGGAATTCTGCAGATACCTTGCCATTTTCAAGACACTGCGAGGCATGTTAAGCTCGTCATGAAGGCGTTAATGACTGCTGATTCTCCAAAACGATGAAAAGACATAATGGTGTATATTTTAGAGGGCCGTTCAAAAAGACTGAAAATCAAATCAAAAAGCAATTTTTAGTCCTTTATCTATATCTTAAAAATATAATTGTACTTTTCTTTCTAACAAAACAGTAACTAATAGTTCTGAAACAGACCAACAGATTGAAACAAAAACTAAAATATACCCGAAAGTGTTAAGTAACTTTCATACAAGAAACAAAAAATGTAATTAAATGAAAGAAGAAGTAGAATCTTTTCGAGAGAAACCATCAAATCTCGTTAAATAATTTGTCAAATGGGATGTAAATTTGCAGTTCAATGTTTTGATATCCAAGGAATTGATTGATAAGCTTGATTTTTATTCAAATCAACCATTAGTGGGTTTTCAGTACAAAAGTTGCTCAAAAATGCACAAAACTGCAATTCGAGGGACTCCAAAATTGGTTCAAACCAAAAAAAAAGTATACCAATTAAAAGGATTTTTTGTATATACTGCTTAATTTTGGTACCGGAATTGGGGGTCAGATTTTTCTCATACAAATCGATACAGCCATTTGTTTTGCATTGTGCTTAGAAATCTTCAGGCTAACTTTTTTTAAGCTGAACCTAGAACTCTTCGGGATTCATTTTGAAAATCGACCTACAGTTCGAAAAATGCGTAAAAAGTGTTTTTTAGGAAAATAAAATTAAAAAAAAAATTTTTGTATTTGTAAATAGCATTGAGTCCGGATATTACATATATCAAAAAAATAAATTAATTACATTGCACGATAATTTCAATTTAAACTTAATTTTTTTAACGAAAATTCATTACATCCGAAAACGCAATCAACTTTAGGTTTACTACAAAGTAAACCATTTGTTCAATTGAGTTAAAAAAATCTCGTGAACCTTGAACTATCGAAGCATCGCCGCAATTAAAGTTGTAAGCGACAAAATTATAAGTTTTTCATTTATCATTTATTATGTTGACTTTATATGATTTAACTACAAATTCTAAATGTTTGATAGTTTAAATCATACTTGATTTTAAATACAAATTCTAGTTGTTTGATAGTTTAAAATCGTTTTATTGAGCTTAAGGTCAAAGTTAGAACAATTAATTGTTCTAACGAATTTTTCCAAAGAAACAACAACAACAAACAAAGTTTTTTCAATATGAAAAGGAAAAAATCACTAGCTTTGATTTTATTGTACAATTTCTGCTCTGCTAATCGGAATTTAAAAAAAGGGAATTTTATGGTGCACTTAGAACCAATTCATTTCAATTTCCTCTTTATTGTTGTAAGGTTTGTAAAAAAATTTGGCTGTATGTAAATATCCACATCCAAGTTAGAGCATTTTTAATTGTAGTTTGCAAAAAATACATGCTTAATTTGTTGTCACTTACAACGTTATTCTCGGCTACGCTTCAATTGTTTAACAAATCCTATCCTTAGTCTTGCCAATTTCAACCACACCGAAATTGATTTTCGCAACCACTTTTGAAAAATCAAGAATCTGTGCGGTGTATTAAATCCAACTGGAGATAATTTAAAATCAGTGCTTTTTGATTTACAACATAAAAACTTTGCTAATCTGTGTAAATAACATCAGTCTGCATACCTTTTCCGAAAATTTCTATAGTTTTTGATGTAAATTCGAGTAGGTTATTAACAGTGAATTTTCCAGAAAGAAATGCATATTGAAAAGAAGACATTAAGGATTTCACACTATTAATCAAAGCGCCTGTTCTGGCGATGCCACGGCAGATATCAATTAAAGACCTATTTCCGGATTTATGAAACTGAATAATAAATGAACGTTTCCAGGCAGTAAGAAAAGGACTCAACAAAAATATATTTCATTAAAGAAGAATATGATTCACTATTGTGTTTAGTTTGAACAAAGTTTCAGAAGGATTTTGCATCAGATGTTTACTTTCACTTTTGATAAGTAAATTATAAGGACGAAGAGTTCAATGCAATTGTTGTTGTTTTAATTTTCCTAAGTTTGATTAAATTTCACCACCTATTGAGTTCATTAAAAATAATAATCGCAAACTTGCGACGGAAAGACGCCATAAGCAAAACGGTTTAACTCATGCATTTCAACTGTAAATTGCTTTCAAGAGTTCGGGCCATTGAACACAGGATCATTTTCAATTAAATGACCATTATAATTGAAGGGATTCCAATTCATTCGGACAATTTGCCAAAATCGCTGCTCGTATAGATTGGATATAACGTTCCACAAAATTTTCAAGCCTTTTGAGACGGATCCTAAGATGGAAGGTGTTGCATATCGGTATGCTTCTATTGCAATTAGGGAAAAGCAAAATCCACCCATAACAACATCTATTAATCGGCAAAGTCTTCAAAACAGAAAAATGAAAAGTCTTAGCTTTCTATCGGTCCTTAGCTTGTCAGTATCTTCCAGTGTATAACATCTTGTATGGTCTTTTCCAATACAAAAACATATAATTTACTTTTTTCTTTTTTTTTTTTTGCCATAATATTTTAATAAAATACAGAAATTACTATTTTTTAAACAAAATATAAAGAAAACTATTACTTTGGTTTATTTTCAATGAATATGATAAATGGTGGTTTTAAGTTTTACAAATATGTAGGAAAAAAGAATTTAAAAACGGCCGTTCACTTCAACTCATCGCAAAAGTGCGATTTCAGATAGGATTGCTTACATAACTGTTGGTAACTGTATTAAGTTATGGTAAAGCTTTCAAAACCACATCTGTTGTATGTTTTTTTTTTATTTTTTTTTTAATAGTATTTAGATTTCAAGTTCCTCAGATTTCTTAATTCATTGGTATACTATATACAGTGGTGGTCACGAATTTAGCACAAACTGTGTTAGTAACTCTAATTTAAAAGTTTTAACATCTTAGCTTAAGAATTGTAAACAAATATTGTTTGCCGAGTGTTTATGAAGCTAACTCAAAGAACCGTTAGTTGGTTTTTCAGTTATTCTTACGTTTTCTTACATATTTCAAGTAGTTTCAATCAATGAAGCTTAAATGCTGGACACGAATTTAGCACAGTTTTGAATTACTGTTCCATTTATTATTTTATTTTGGTTGATTAAACTTTACTGGTAAAATTTGCTTAATTTATTAAGTTTATATTTGAGTTCTAACAAAAAATTGCAAAAAGGTATGACGAAAGACTACTGGTGTTCAGAGGCTCAGAGCCAGTTGATTCAGCAAATGAAAAATGACGGAAGCACAGTTTCAGAGATTGCTCTGCTTCTAAGATGTTCCAGGAAGGCATTTTAACATGTAGAGCCGTATGGTAGCATTAAAAATGTAAGACAGCGACCTTGAGCGCGAAAAACAACAGCAAGAGAGGACCGTTTTATTTGTAGAGCTTCACTTAAGACTCCTTTTAAGATCTCAAATGAAATTAAAAATGAAATTTCATCAAAATATCGCATAAATGTGTTCTCAAAAACTGTAAGAAGACGCTTGAATGAAAACAATTTGCGTAGCTGTATAGCCCAATATAAACCACATGTATTGCAAAAAAAATATTAAATGTAGTCTTGCGTTTGTAGAAGAATATTTAAAAAAGCCAATGAGTTTTTGGAAAATGTGTTTTGGAGTGATGAATCAGAGTTCGGATCTGACGGCAAACAATATGTGTGGCGTCCACAATATATGCAACACAATCCAAGGTACACGCTTAAGACTTTTTAAGACGGTTTTGAAAATGTCATGGTATAGGCGGCATTTTCTTTGCACGAAGTTGGTCCGATTGTTAAAATTGATTAAAAAATAATTCAGAACATTTACATAATCATACTTGTCGATACCATGATACCGTTTGCAGAGGATAACTTGCCGTTTTTATGGCGTTTTATGCAGGATAATGATCCAAAACACACTGTTCGAACAGTTGCGAGTTGCTTGAAAGACTCGTGTTAGTGTCATGTAAATATTTTGAAGTGGCCAGCGCAATCACCGGACCTCAACATGATTGAGAATCTGTGGAGGGATGTCGAGCAGCAAATACTAACAGTAAAACCCAAAACTTTTCCAGATTCGTGAGCCCAAATCCAAAGGATTTGGTATAGTATTCCAAAGTACCGTTTTGAAGCTTTGGTCGAAAGTTTTCCAAGTAGATGCGATGCAGTAATTAGGAATAAGCGATTTCCTAAGAAATATTGAGTTTTATGCAATAAATTTTGATTTTACTTTTATCCTAGAAATTTTTCTGCTCGTGTGCTAAATTCATGACCAAGTGTAAACATTTTACGAAAATGTACGAATATTCGTACATATTCGTAAAATGTACGAAAATGTAAACGAATAAATAGAAAACTTAAGTATTCACTATACTTTTTTAAGTGTGCTAAATTCGTGACCATCACTGTGCGTGGTTAGAAATCTTGTACTAAAATTTAAACTTTTCTGTACTACATATAAATAAACACCAGATTTGGTAGCAAAACTAGTATTTGCAAAAATCTAAAAATTGGTTTTAATACAGCTGTAATTTAAAATTAAGTACAATCTTGTATTAAAATATTACAAAAAAACATAATAACAGACACCGCGAGATTCGATCACACGACATTCAGTTTGTAAATTCACTGCTCTAACCACGGAGCTATTGGCCTCCACATAAAAAATGCGATAAAAAATCGCCTAATATTGAGTCGCAGTATTGCCAAGCTAACTTTTAACGAGCCTTTACCCAAATTTAGTATCCAAATGTACTAGAATTTTGTATAAACTATGCATAAAATATGCATTAAAAACAAAAAGTAATAAAGTATTTTACTAAAATTTAAACCAAAAAGCCTAATATTTTAAACTTAGAAGCATAAATGAAAACCAAAAAGCTAAAACGGATGCTGTAATAATTCTTTTGGTTTAAATTCTAGTGCAGAAAAGTTATAGTTATGAGTTAGTTTTAACCGCAAGGTTAAAAAAAATGCTGTAATATTTTAGTGGAACTAAAATTAAGTCCAAGAATTCTAACCCGATGTCAAAGAGGCTTTCTTCTTTGCGAAACAGATTTCAGAAAACAATCATAGAGCGTTCTTTCAAACGCTTATTCGCAGCATTCAGATTTTGAGATGATAAAATGTTTGAATTAATTTTTAGAATAGAATTCCAGTTGATATTGGACCAGTTATTTTTCAAAATCACGTAAGTTGTTTTTTAAAGTTAAACTAAATAGACGTTTGAAAAGAATCAGTACTGCACAGTTTGTTTTTGAAAAAATGGTAAATATCATTTGATGTTGTAAGATGCTGTCTAACACAAATAACGAACTGTATAGCAAAAAATTATTTCGCCAAAAAAGAAACTCGCCAAAAAAAAGCTAAGCAAATACATATTTGAGTGTATGAGTGTATACTTGTGTCCATTTGAAATTAATTTTGTCTATATATTTTATCAGTAATTTTCTCTCTTACTCTTATCAGTGTTAGCCTTAAACTACAATTCAGCAGTTTTAGTTTCGCCATAAATATTTGCTGTCTAACTTTAAGGCAATAAGTAATACCAGTGCATAAAAAATTTTTCGTTTAGCTTAATTCTACGAAGTATTGTTTTGTTGGCCCAACTCTTAAGCCTTGACTCCTGTGCTTTTTATTTGAGCAGTTAATACCAGCAAAGAGGCACTTCTGGGAACTGCTTGTCAATTGAAAGCTACTTTGGAAATGGCGCGCTTAATGCTTGGCCAAACAATGCATACAATTTAATGGCTTTTATTTTATTTTTCTCTGCACTTTAAATCCTAACCTGTAACTTTTTTCCTTGAAATAACTTTTGTACAACACGCTGCACCAACAACAGCAACGTACTTCACCATGCTTACTTTGCTATTCTACTTTACGGAAATTAAAACTTATTCTCTGCTACTTTTTGCTCCTTTCACTCAGGTACACCATCACAACACTGTGCGATATCTGCACTGTGCCCGACATTGTTGTAGCGATACTCTTTTGGATCGGCTACTTCAACTCGACACTCAATCCGCTTATCTACGCTTACTTCAATCGTGACTTTCGAGAGGCATTCCGCAATACTCTGCAGTGTCTTTTTTGCTCCTGGTGGAAGAGTCGACATATGCCGCTGGACATCGACATACGACGCTCCAGTTTGCGGTATGACAATCGCGCCAAAAGCGTCTATTCGGAAAGTTATCTTAATACAACAACAACAAATTATGCACCAAGGCGCACTAGTCAGCTTGTTGAAAGTTTATAATAGAATTAAAAGCAACAGCAACAGCAACAGCAACAGCAGCAGCAGCAGTAGCTGGAACGACGACAACACCAACAAGTTATGCTAATAAAAATACAACAACATCAAATGCAAAACTTTCACTACAACAACACGCAATACACACATCACCATACGCATCACACACATACTTTCGTTTGAAAACGATTTATATTAATTTTTCTACAAGCAAACAAAAACAAAAATTAATTAAAAACCAATAAGTTAGTTACCTAAACAAGTAAAAAAAATTAAATTTTCAATTAATAGATAAATTTTAACTTTAAGGATTCAATTTTAGTCATGCTCATTTTAAATGTAAGCCAATTAAACATAGAAACTACAAATATTAATGCAATTAATTAAAATGTTAGCGTAGTTGTAAGTATAACAGTCAGTAACTGTCATATATTTGATGCAATAGTGTTCAAGTTAACTTTTATTTATTTTTTAAGCATTCTGAAAACAGAAACAAAACAAATACCAAACAATTTGTAAATAACTTAAATATTTGTTTATATTTTTCAAGCTACTTTAACTGTAAAAAAGATAAATTAATTAACATTTCAATTAAATTTGCTTTGAAATCATTAAGTGTGAGATATACGCACAAACGAGGGTGATCTGAAAAGCTTCCAACATAACAAAAAAAAAAATGTTTTCTTTTTTTACAAAGTCTCCTTGTTGCGATGCTTCCATCTCTTTAACCCGTCTAAATAGTACTAGGCGTCCATTTGATGATAATATCTGTCCTTCGAGCGTAATTTAAAGATTAGGTCGCTAAAAAAAGTAGTCGCTTGGGCTAGATTTGGTGGGGCTAGGGAGGTGTTCAAGCATTTCAAATTGTAATTTGTGCGTTTACTCCATGGCAACCGCTAAGGTTCGAGACGATGCATTGCCTTGGTGAAACAGAATTATTTTTTTTCTCAAAATGTGTCCGTTTTTCCGCAATTTCTGCCGTCAGCTTGTCAATGTTATGATTCGTGGTATGCTCCTGTAACGATTTTCCTTTTTTGAAGATAATCGATGAAGCTAACTCCATGATTATCCCAAAAACAGTCGCCATCACTTTCCCAGCCAAAATCATCATTCTTGCTTTTCTGGAGCAAATTCTCCCGTCCCAGTCAACTGTTTTTACTGTTTTTTTTATTTCAAGCTTTTACTTGCGTATCCAAGCTTCATCTACAGTAATCAACTTGGCGCCAAAACTCTAATTTATCTAGCCTACACTGCGCCAACAGAGCGTTGAAAATATTTTTTCGAATACGTTTTTGGTCTAACGTGAGCAAACGCGGCACCCAACGCGCGGACTGCTGTCTCTTGATCTAGATTCTATATGTGACAAGCATGTTCTTTAAACATATTCATAGCCTCTGCTATCTCTCTCACTTTAATTCAAAGGCCGTTAAGCACCATTTTCAGCCCAATTCTGGCAAAGTGACAATTGTTACCCAGTATTTTTAAAATTTCTATGTGTTTTTTGTAATTTTTTGATTTCAAAACAAAATTTGAAGCTCAAAAATAATACATTTAGATAAAAATTGTCACCTGCTCTTCAGATAGTAACAATTTCATTCTGCTCTATTCTGGCAAAGTGACAATTGTTACACAGTATTTTTAAAATTTCTGTGTTTGTTGTAATCTTTTAATTTCAAAACAAAATTTGAAGCTCAAAGATAATAAATTTTGATAAAAATTGTCACCTGCTTTTCAGATAGTAAAAATTTCATTAAAAAAATGTGTTTTTTGAGCTCTAAATTTTGTAAATTTTGGTAACAATTGTCAATTTGGTTGATGATGGTGCAGAGTCCCTGTACACAGCGTTCAACACATTTTAGATTTGCGTAGGCGTATTGTCTTGCATGAACAAATATTTAATGAAAGCTCAATACTCCTTTTTTTCCAATTTCAAATAAACACTCACGTCAACTCACTCAAACGATTGTCAAGCAACAACTGCGCATCTAAAATTACTGAAATTCTTATAAGTACCTGTCAAAAGAAGCCCAACCACATCACCTAGCTTTTATTGGCAAGTGCTGCCATCTACACGTTAAGGTCGGAATCTTTCAGACCACCCTCGTATAAACGTAACACGTTTTTGTTACACTAGCTACTGCAAAAAACACAGAAAGACACAGTGGTGGCGAAAAAATTAAGTTAAGTTAAAATAGCGTAACTTACTTAATCTTCAAGACTTAAATGTTTTAGACTAAGAATATTTTTTTTTTCATTTTTAAAAGTTTTAGTTAAAAATTAAACACCTTTAGAATTTAAAGCTAAAAAAAAGATGTTTCCTGTCACATTAGACTTCAAATATGATTATAAAACCAACAAAGTACCGAAAAACGTGCAAATAAGAATAATATTATTTTTGCCAATTCGTAAAATTTTTGGCAATAAACAAAAATCATTGTTCAAGTTCAGTGAACTTTTTGATTATAACTTGTATTGTTTTGGATTTTATATTATAGCATAAAAATATTTAAAACAAACCCAGTAAAACGTAAAGTAAGATAGTGGATCACCTCCTACGGAGCAAAATGTTTGCGAGCTCAGTTCTTTACATAGAAAATTACCTTGAATAGATTTTTAGGTTTTAGTAACTTTTTAATTCTTTTTTATGTGGTCTTTATCGGAGATGTGCAATAAATGCAGTTTTGCACATTCACATTTCAGCAAGAGCTGTGTGTTAATATTACTTGCTGGTATGTTGTGCATTGTCTGTATAAATACACAATGTCCCAGCAAAAAAGTGCTTCCAAAAGCAGGTAAAGTGAAAGGGAATTTCTTGAATTCCATTTCATTTGAAAGAATGTTTTCCTTAGTCTTCTCTAGAAGTGCTTTCAGAATTTTTTTTAATGGAAGATTTCTTTGTGCCCTTCAATGAGGGATTCAAGTAGGTGTTTTCCAGGAGAACTTTAAGACATACCATGGAATGGTTAGGGGGGCTTAAAAAATCCCACGAAAAATATCTGTTTATTCCCAATTTTCTTGCGATTTTGGTATTGGAAATGAGAAATGTTAAGGTTTTGTTGGAGTTTTCCTTTACCCTTTTTCGATTTTTACGGCATTTTGGTGTTAGAAGTGACTGGGTTTTTTGTTGTTAAAAAAATTCCACGGAAAATATCTAAAACATATATTATTATTAGATGCACTTTTTTTCGTTTATTGAATTTAAATACCAATTGAACACATTCCAGAAGTAGTTAATGAGAATGCCTCTTGAAATCGCTTTTCGATAAGGCTAAGAAAAAGCACAATTGGATCTATAGAATGTCTTCTGGAAGCAGTGTCCCTAAGAATTGCGCTTGTGCTTAGTCAAACTTCTCTCACATTTTGTGTTTTTTTATAGGGACCTCAGAAGGGTTTCAGATAGAAGTGGGAGTGTTCAGAAGAAATGTTTAGTATAAAAAAATAGGACTGGAAATATAGGTGAGATACGGACTGTTTTCTATACACTTTTATGGGGATCCCCAGGAGTGTGGCATATAATAAAGTGGATGTGAGGTAGGAACAATAAAAAAAATTTGCGAATGAAAAAGCAGTAGAAGCAGCGTACACTTTTCACCTCTCTAGGAGTCAAGCCGAAAGTGTCATAAACTATTTTCGACATTTTTCTCCCTTTTTTTTTGGTACAAAATTGAGGATACAAAAATAGTAGAACCAGCTCACACATTTGACTCTTCTAGAGGTCACTTCGCAAGAGATATATATATAGTTTTATACATTTTTTTTAAATGGGAAGTCCAAAAAGAGTAGAAAATAGGGGTAGATATGTTCAGAAGAAATGTGGGAGTTAAAAAAAAATATTAGAACTTCATACATTTGACCCCACAAGGCGTCAATTCGGGATAAATACATATGAACTATTCTTCTTCAATGTGTTGTATTGAAAGTAAGAACAACATTACCAACAATTCATTGCCTTTTGTTTTTATTTTTAAAGCACTAAAATCATGACAATCATTACAATCAATGAAACGAACAGTTCATTTTATAGTTTCCTTTATTTAAATCTAAGTGTTCTTTTCTCTTTAAATGAACAATTATTGCTTTCATACCGCCCTCTGGTCTTTATAAACCGACCGTCAAAACTAACGCCAAAATGGTTCTTTTAGTATATATTTACTAGTTTTTAACTGATATCGTAATATGACATTAGCTAGGACTGAACAATGTCAACAATTCGTAGAGATAACTTATTTAACTTCGATGCCATATTCAGCTAACTATTTTTATTTAAAAATTTTACATTAGCACCATCAGAAGTTTCAGTATTTTGTATTTGAATATAAAAGTTTACACAAAAATCATCAAACTTTGACAAAGATCCTGTTTTGTTGAATTTTCAGTACAAACTCTGTTTAAAAATAAATCAAAATTGTCATTAACTGTAATTGCTAGTTTTTTATACCACCGTTCAACACAATTTTTCTAACATGAATCGGACCAACACGAAAATGAAAATTTAAGGTAAATAATTATCGGAGTCCTTGAATTTTCGAAATTTTTATGTAAAGGAAGTGAAAAATTAAATTTTTTTTTTTTTTTGCTAAAAATTGTGTATGAGTCTGAAGTAATATTCCGCTGCAATTGCGGTGAGATGCTGCTGGTGGTTGGTATGATGCAGCCACTGTTGATGGTGTACAGCTGGCAGTTGGTGACGCAGGTGCTGCTGCTGTGGCGATTTTATTGACATCACTTGTTCGCAGTTGGTGACGCAGATGCTGCTGCTTTCGCCTTAGTGCTATGTTGCTCTTTTCGCTATGGAACAACATGTTTCGGTATGGCACAACATTGCGCAAGAAGCAACATAGCACTCAGGCGATGAGTTGTTGACGCAGCACTATTTACTGCTTAACTTATTTACTTGTTAAAATTAGGCAAATAGGAAGTTGCCAATCCTTCAAAACCACATCCTTTCCCTTCTATCGATCTTGAATCGCAGTAATGTCCTGGTGAAATATTTTACCTTGCTCATTGAAAACCGCTTCGAGGTCCTCGGGAAAGAAATCAATATGATATGGGAGGAAATGTATCGTCTGTTTGGAAATGCTTCATGATGCGCAAGCTGCTTTTGCAGCACTGCAAAGGTCAAACACTTTAAAATGCAATTTTCTATCAAGCGTCACTCATCATTCGCATCAAAAAAATTAATGCTGCAATTTGGACGCTTGAAAAATGCCAGTTGTACGCATACTGCAAATCGTGATGCATTTCCGAACAGACTCGTACTTTAAGTCATTTGTGAACTTTTAATTTTTTGAATGCTGTTAGAATGTTTTTAATTAATGTTTTGCAGTTATGTGCGTATAACTTTAAAGGAAATGTGAAGTCACTAATCTAATACATTGACATGCCTCCTTCTCCTTCAGACGAAGTCTGCGCTATTTAGCATTTTATTAGTTTTTGAGTCAGTTACAGTTTCTAGAATCAAAGCGATCAAAATCAAACCGATAAAATTATCAAAACCGCTATGATTTTTGATGTGCTCAATTTCAATATTTTTTGTTTCCATATCTTAAATGAATCGAGCTCATCCGTCAGTTTTAAAGCAACTATAAGACTCCCGACATTTACCAGCTTAATATGAAACGGTGGTATATTTTATCTTTTGGAACGAGTGGCATTTTTATAACACTGTCTTTGCCCTGAATCGAATCATGCCGCAAATTGCATTTGTGAGTGATACAATAAAGATAATTTTAACGTCCCTCAAAATCGCAAAGCGGAAACATTGGTGTTTGGCCTATTAACCCTTTAAGCTTTTTGCAGAAAAGATAGGTACTGCAGTATTTAAAAAAACTTTTAAAAAAGGAATCAAATGTTAATTTATACCCGACAAAATGCCGACATGAAAAGTAATTTCATAAATTCATATCGCTCATTTCGTGCAAGACCGTCACAACTCAAAATTTGGGGTTTTTGAGTTAAATATACAGAAATATGCATTGTTATCATATCTTTAATTTGGTTGAATTCTGATTTGCTGTTAATTGACGGTTTTACAGATACTTGTTTCGTTTTGACTTTTAGCAATTTCTTCACTTTTTTGCAGCAAAAACGTTTTATTTTTATTTATACCAAAATGTATTTTAAATTTTTCCATCATTTTTCAACAACAACGACTTAGCATATCAGAAACCATTTTTTAAATAAAAATCCAAGCAAGTAACCTAATAATTTTTGTAGTACTAACGTACCAACTCAAAACGTGACAATCGTCAAAACTCAAAATGAAACATTTTTTAAAATGAGTTTTTGTACAATAGTTATAATGCCACAACTGAAACAGACACTTGCAAAAATATTGCATAAACAATCACTATATGATATTTTTGGTAGAAAATATAATGGCTTAAAAATAGTCTTAACAACTTTTAGTCCACCTTTATAATTAATGATCGTGATATCATTTCAAAACTTCATAAGGCTCTCCTGAAAAATACTAAATTTTGAGTTGTGACAGTCTTGCACGAAATGAGCGATATGTTTTCTTGAAATTGATGCCGTAGGCAATTGTAGTTGATCATTGTAAATTTTCATCGGAATTCGTTATCAGGATCATTTTAAGCAGTAAATTAGTGATAAACATAATCAGTCTCATATATAATTTTTACTCTAAAAAAGCCTCTACAGAAAAATTTCATAAATTCATAAATAAAAATTCATCAGATGGAGACAAAAAAGGGTTGCAGAAATTTTTTTATACTCAAATATTCATCTTCAAGTGGTCTGGTTCGTATTGGGAAAAAAAAGAAAATGTGGCACTGTGTATTATGTATTAAGTGTTTTAAAAATACTAAGAATAAATCATTTATTTCAAGCAAATAAAAAATAAACTTCATACATTTCATTTGATCGGCTAAAAAAAAATTGTTTCGATTTTTTTTTAAACTATAGTATACAGTGACCCACAACAAAAGTCAGGCAGGCATTTCTTAGCACTTTCGCATTGCCTTCAAAAAAGAAAACGTAAGAAAAAAATTGCAGTATATAGTTTTTTCAAAACGTTATTTTTTGCTGAACAAAATTAAACAAAAACATAATTAAAAAATAAGTGACACAAAATTAAATTAAAACAAACCTATAAAAACGAGCTCACATTGAAAGTCGGGCAAGTAAAGAAAAAATGCAAATCATGGTATATAAACCGTTATTCCTGCTTAAAACTTTTTACTACTGTTGTAAAATCTTCAGTCAAATGCGAATCTTTGAAAAATAAGCATTTCTCGAAAAGTGAATCAACCAACGCTGACAGAAAGGTAGAATATTATTTGAAAGGAAAATTCTAGCGACAAATTTCAAAAATCGTCTTAAAAAGTAAATCAGCAGCACACTATATAATCAAGCGTTATAAACAAGATAAGAGAATCTACAATAAGGAACGTACGGAAGCAAAAATAGAAATTAGCTCCAAAGATGAAAGGTCTATTTTAAGAGAAATAAAAAAAGAACCATTTCTATCAGCACCTAAAGTAGCGGTCATATTAAAACTCAATTTGGAAAAGAGTGTACACTCAGAAAAAATTCAAGGATTTTTGAGAAAAAATTGTTTAAGTGGAAGAGTAGCACGAATACTTGCCATGTATTAAAAAGAAAAATATGAAAGATCGCCTCAATTCCTAGCGTGAGAAAATAACCAACGATTTTTGATTCTGGATCAAGGTTAATAAAACAGAATACATTAGGACCTTTAACACTTTTTAGCTTTAAACATTTATTACAGGTTTTGTTTACCAATGAGAGTTATTTAATTTATTTAGTTCAGCTGGAAGGCAAAAACCGAATGAAAAATTTTGCAATAAAAAATTAAAACATACGGTTAGAAAGGTGGAGGATCAGTCATGGTTTGGAGCTGCGTCTCATGTTGGAAGGAAAAGCACACTCCCCTGGAACCCCCTGGGGCGTTCCCCATACAAACATTTTAAAAAATCACCATTTTTGGCACTTTACATGTTAAAATTAGCAAAATGGGGTCGCCACTGGCGTGGGTGGATCGGCCCTTCAAAGTTAGTGGGGGTCGGTCGTGCATTTGGACTCGATTAGGGAACTCTAAATGGGTCAAAGAGGGATGTTTCAAAATTTGACCATACGGGACAAAAGTCAAAAGTTGCGGCATTAGAATTCGGTTTAGAGGTATAGTTCCTCGGGCAAAGTTTCTTATTTTGATCTCTAGAATACGATGTTCACTGAGAAATGGGCAATTTTTTTGCCTTCCCACAAATCGACCCGGCCGATTGTATATAATCTTATAGTTTTTTGCTTTAATAAACAATATACAAAAAATTTCAGCTCAATCTGTGTTATGGTTTTTTGCATTATCTTTGGCACCACACAGCGGAAAATAATGGTCTGTTTCGGGTCAAGAATCGATTATTCTTTTTAAACTAAAGCTAGAGTGTTAAAATTTTTACAAAAATAAAGAAGTATATGATGCTTTTTATTAACTTTTATCTCTATAAGTTGTGCTTTTAATAAATGTCTGATAATAATTTTTGTAAAGTTTTATAAAAAATTAACTTTAATTGTGATGAAGCAAACAGGTTTGAATTGAACATAAACTAAAATAAAAAGTCTTGGGTCGTCAAAAATGTTCCTGTTACATAAAACTTGAAATTTTTGAGTTATAATAAAGATTGGCTATTAAACTATTAAGTTATATATAATATCATTCTGATCATTCTGATAATTTTATATCAGAAGCGACTTCAATAAAAAGCATTTATGATATGGTCGGGTTTTTAAACTGTGCATCGTTTTAAAAATACTGTTTTGAGAAAATCGCTTTTAAAGTCTTAATTGGACACGCAATTTGTCCTTATACTATACAGATGTTTACGTATATGTATATGTACACTTGTGCTCATATAATTAAGTCACGTAAATAATGAAACGAAAATTTATTGAAATCGGCTTGTATACTAGATAAAGAAAAACTTTTTTTACAAAAAATCAAAGTAATTCAAATGTAGTTCCAAATGGAAAACTTATTTTATATCTAAATTCTATTATAACAAAAATATGTCGTTCATTCGCTTGGTTCGATAAAAATGTTGTGCTCATATAATTAAGTCATCTGAAAATAAAGGTAGCTAGTTGAAAAAAATGGTACTTTTTGCCAGATCTACCTTATGCGTAGCTAGTATTTAGTTGGAAATCCGTTATTACGTAGGACTTCAGCACATCTCTTCGGCATTGTTTCGACTAAGGCAGCACATTGAGCGGAGCTTATTTTATACCATTCTGCCTGTATTATTTCCCATAAAGAAGCTTTGTTTGCAGGTATTCTTGCAACTACTGCTCTTTTTATAATCCCCATAAATTTTCTATGGGGTTTAAGTCAGGACTTTGCGCTGGCCAATCTAGGGTTTTGATATTGTTAGCACTTGTCCAGTTTTTAACGACCCGCGAGCAGTGCTTGAGATCATTTTCGTGTTGGAATATCCAAGCTAACGGTAAATTGTCCACATAGTCACCATCTAAATGGTTTTTCACTATACGCCTGTACATTTTACCTGTAATTTTTCCGTCAATTTTAATTATCGGACCAACTCCTGATGAAGTGAAGCAGCCCCACACCATCACTGATGAACCACCATGCTTAACAGTTTTTGAGTGTATCTAGGGTTAAATTCTTGTAGCAAGGGGCCGCCTTACATATAGTGTCCCATCTTTACCAAACACGTTGCATTTCTATTCGTCACTCCAAACCACCAATTTCCAAAATTGTGAATCCTTGCGCATATGTTCTTTTGTAAAAGCTTTTCGTTTTCTAATGTTTTTTCTTGAAACATTGGGTTTTCGTCGTGCTAAACGTTCATTCGACGAATTTTCTTGTAATCTGCGTCGGACAGTTTGTGCGAATATTTGTACACAGTGGTACTTCTCTAATTGTGCCCTGATTTCAGTAGAGGTTAATAATGGATCCGATTAGCTCAATCTAACCAAGCGTCTATCGTCGGAGGGGGTAGTCTTTCTCGGCTTTCTACGTGGCAAATTTTCAAAAGTTTTGTTTTTTTTATAAAATTGTATGGCATTATTAACTTTGCCACGAGAAAATCCCAAAATATCTATGACTTTCGCAATACATTGATGTTTTTGAAAATTTTCCCATATGACCTTTCTTTCGCTTGAGGTTGAACTTTTATTCTTGCCCATGATAACGGTGACTACAAATTGTATTGAAAATAACTTTAATTTATTTAAAAAACACAATATTAATGCAAATTACAGCATAAAAACATTAAATTTACCCTATTCAAACACAATGACTTAATTATGTGAGCACACTTATAATCCCACGAGCTGGAAAAAATGATTTAAATTCGCCGAAATGAAAACGTTTGAATGCGAAATGAATCAGCACAGTTGATACTATAACGGAACTTTTTACTTGTGCAATAACAGGGGTGTTAAGTAAAAAATAAATTTTTTTTTGGAACAATAGTAAAAAATCTTGTTGATGACTTAATTCTATGAGCACAAGTGTATATGTTCGCTATTATTAAAGATTCTATCAAAAATTTTAAAGTTGTATTTTAGCACATATAGTAACTTTTTTATGAAAAAAAATAAAATTCTTAAAAAATATCATATACAAAATATTCCTTACCGCCATCGAAAATAAAAATTTTCAAATGAGAAAACGTAACCATTAACATATACATGAACATTTATTATTTATTTGCTTGGAAGAAGCAATTTATTCTTATAAAAAAATACTATACATAACTTAAAAATGCTAGTAGATATATTTGAAATATATTAAATCGTTAAATTAAATTTAAAAAAATACATAGATTTTTCAACAGAGTGTTAATTATGAAAGTTCTGGGGTGCTTGTGTAAAAAAAAATTAAAAACTGAAAATATATTGTTGAAAACTAATCGGATTCTATAAGAGAAAAAAGTAACTACAGCAACAAATGTTCCAATACCATTCAATGACATATACGATCGGTTGATTTTAAATAATATAAAAAAATATCAGTTTGGCGGTGTATAAAAAGAAAAGCATAAAAAATTTAATTTATTAATGAGATGACTTTGCAAACATTTTTTGTCACCTTCAGAGGTATACAGTTTTTTAGAGTTACAGAACATTTTTTATTATAAAAAAAAAAATGTGAAAAAATAATTATTATTTTGGCATAATAAGCTTGCAAGTATAAAGGCATTTAGTGTTGAAATACAAAAATTTTAAATTTTTACAAAATGTTTATTATTTTGGGATTGCAATGAAAAAATAATATATTTAGAACTTATAGCTGGCATCGTGGAAATCATTTATTTTGCATAAATAACAATTAGCAAACCCCCCCAAAATAAATAGTGAAATCACGTTTTCTATCATATATAAAGATTTATGTGACAGGGTAAATTTTATAGTTTTCAAATTTTTATTTGGCTCTTTAAATAAACAATAAAACTACGATGCATTTTGTATGGTTTGTTTTTATGAAAATTAGTCAGTTTTGTACAGAATATGATGATAAAATTAAAATACTTTGAAAATTTGAATCCTATATTTAAACCATATCTTTTTTTTTTTGTTTTTATTTCAATTTTCTACTCTCAGATCCTCAGATTTTATTTCATTGACGCAAACAAAAGTTAAGACTTTTTAAAACAATATTGCTTTTTAAGAAAACACTATCAGCCCAATTCTAAATGATTTTTCCCGAGAAATTGGAAACATGAGTTTTAATTTTTAAAATAGCAGATAAAAATATCACATTTTTTATACTCATAAATATTGACGGTGGCGACCGTAGCCTAGTGGGTAGAGTGCGTGGCCCCTAAGCTAAAGAACCGCGGTAGCCCGGGTTCAATTCCAGCTCAGACAGAAAGTTTTTTCAATTGAATTAATTTTTTTGTTCGGTCGTCACCTCTCTGCAGACAATGGCAAACATCAGAGAGTAAAAATTGCCATGTAAAGCTTCTTGAGAACATAAGCCGTTCGGAGTCAGCATTAAACACGTAGGTCCAGTTCTCGGTCATTTGTGATCAAACATTTAATAACACGCACAACACAATTGATCAATAGAAGCTAGGTCAAAGTCCTTCCAAGGGCTGAAATGGCCAGTTTATTTTTTTTTTATAAGTATTGACGGTTGATGAACAAATTGGCATTAAAAGTTTCCAGAATGTTTTTGAACGTTAACTTAAAAATGAAAACTCCCTTCTTCGATGACCTGGGAAAAATTATTCAGAATTTGGCTGCATAGAAAATCACAAACATAAATTGCTGAAGACAGACAAAACTTAGGTAAAACGAAATCTCTTGTCAATTTTATTAGTTTTCTTAATGCAGTTGTGTCCAAAAAAAACTTGGGAAAATAAAGATAATTTATAAATTCTTTTTATAAATTTAAGAACTAAACTGACTTGAAATTTAAATTATAGTATGTGAAAGAAGGCAGTGTTTCTTTTTAATAGTTCATTAGTCAATAGAATTTTTGTTATCTATAATATTATATAAAAGGCGACTCACGTATATTCGTCAGCTCAGGGCTTTAGAACGGCAGGCGGTGTTTCAATAATTCTGTATCAATAAAACCATAAGAGCCTAACCATGTAATTTTTCAGCGAAAAAAAACTTCTCTTTTTAAGCTCTATTTGAACAAAAAATGCCCTGTTCACACACATCAAATCGTTTGTCAAATCCAATCGAACAACGTGGGAATTCCATGGAAATGTCACGTTGTTCTATGGCATTTTACAAACGATTTGATGAGCGGTTTGAAATGTGAACACTCCTATTCAAAGCAAAGCTTCTTTTCCGCTGCGAGACAAAATCTCTCTTTTCAAGCTCTTTTTGAGCAAGATAAAAAGAAGTCAGCAAGGTCTGCAAGGAAGAGATAGCTACATGTATTGCTTGCGGTACCAAAGCTGCCACCATTTTGAATGTAAAGATACGTTTTTTTTAAAACACTGACAAAAATTAGCTGGAGCAATATTCCAGCTTAAAGTATTTTAAACGAAGCACATGGTTATTTTTCAAATTACACAGGCTTGCAAGTAAGGGTCAAAATTTGGACCAAAGCAAATAATGTCCGTAGTCCGTCTCAGGTCAAGTTTTTGAGATATAGGCAAAAATGTGAAAAATGGTTATTTTTCTATTAGTCCAACTATATCTTTTTGACGCATTGGAAATCGTAATACATAAAAGGCAAGCACGCTACTCCGTGCCCAATATCTCACAAACTGCTCAGCCTGAAAGTATGCACATATTAATACATAAAAGGTAAGCATGCTGCTCCGCACACAGTATTTTTCAAACTGTACTTATTTTTTGACAGTAAAGAGCAATACAGTAAAGTACTTTTAGAAGCCATACTGTTTTCAAAAATGTTCAGCCTGAAAGTATGCACAGAAAATATATTTAACACTTATCAGTGACAATATTAAGTTTTTACAATAGCACATTTTTGATCTACCATATCTACCTTTTCAACACTGCTTCAAAACGTAAAGTGTTATTTAAAGTGATACATTTGCATTTTTCAAAAATTCATTGAATAAAAAATGGCTCCAAAAAGGAAGTGTACGGAGGACCTGTCGTAAAATGTTTACTATAATCTTAAAGATTGTCCATCTGACAAAAAAAAAGTTTTTTTAAAATTGTATGGATAGATAAAAAAAGTAACAGCATAGATAGTCTTTATAAAATGTGAAATTTTTAAAAGGTCAATACTTTCAAAACTACAGAAGATAATGAATTTTAGTAAACAGAAATAGCTACGTCGAATATTACATATTCAAGCCCTTAAAGAGCGATAGAAATTGGCCGATGCCATTCCAATTAACAGAAAAAGAACCGGTATACATATTTTTGCCTTTTATGGATTTGAATTTAGCGCACGAAAATACACATAAAACCATTTCCGTCCATTTTAATTAAATTTCCTGAGCGAAAAGTGATTTCGCGATTGTGCAGGTGATTGTTTTAAGCCAAATGGAATATTTTTATTTCAGATTGTGCATGCAGGATTCTGGCGTGCATCGCATAATTTACACATTTACCGACAATTTTCCTATTAACGCATTTAATATGCGGAAATAAGCTATTTCGTATGACTTTAGTATGTTTATTGCTTAACGTCATAAGTCATATATCAATTCGATCTGGCAATTTTACATGGAAAGAATCAACACTGGCAGCCATTTTTTAAAATTGGGTGAGAAAGAGAACCCACAGTTTTAAAGCAGAATTTTTTTCTGTCCTTATTTTTTAATCTTTTTTTTTAAATATGCATTTTTTGTTTAAACCAAAGTCAACGAAATGCTTTAATTATAATATTTAAAATTTTTCTATGGTATTTTTAAAATTTTAAGTCAGCTTCCTCAAATTAACTACACTTCCCTTCCAGGAAATGGAAACATTCCCGGATATAAAAAGGAAACATTCCATTGAATGTAGGAAGCATTCCCTTCCGTTGGGCACTCCATTTCTTTTTTATATAGCATGTCATTAAAGGAAAACATTCCTCTCCACTGTCTTAAAAAGCGAATTGAAAGCAGTTCTCTCCCCTGTTCTAAAAATTAATGTAAAAACATTCCTCTCCCTTGTTATAGAAATGCTCGGCCAGGATTCGAACCCGGGACCCCTGAGCGACAGTCAAGCGCGCTACCACTAGACTATCGAATTCTATAGCAAGCGGCTAGGAAACAATGATATTAATATCTTCTGTTGTCATTGCTTGATAATAAGTAAAAGTTTCCAC